>CM053783.1:846510435-847110435 GCA_028749045.1 Cupressus sempervirens
TTGCCCATGCCTTGAGTGCTTGTACAAGCTAGGATGGAAGTAGTGAGGCGCATGGTTGTGACCTTGCATTCTATAGTATGCCTCGTCAGTATGAGAGGATACTAGTGGCCGCATGAAATCAGTATGGACCCATGGAGTTTAACTAACTACTAGGGTAACTTGTACGTGATAATTGCGATGACACTTTCTCGCTTGCATAGTAGGTTCCTACATGTCAATGTGTGCCTCTGGGGATTAGATGTCAGATTTTGTGTTTGGAACCTTTGAGTTAGTATACTTTTAGGATTCCTGTACTTATAGAAATTTGTGCTATGTGATTTTGTTAGCCTGTTTGGGACTTGAGATTATCTCCTCAGCACGGTGGGAGTGGACCACTTAGGTACCACGTGATCTGGTGGTAGTGTATTTTCCACTCTTATCATTTGAGATTCATTAAGACATTGTGGCTAATGCGTCCTTCATGATGGTGGATATGTATCCTTTTCATTGATGATTAGCATATGTTAGATGATGTTATCTTATGCTTATATTTTCATGTTAGATTACTTTCTACATATGATATAGCATATGTTAGGAGTGACATTACTACTATGTTAATACTGATGATCTCTTTGGTGATTTGGAATGTTACGCACGGAGGGATGGCTAGGGCCCACGATGGTCTAATGATGCTATTAACGGTTGGGAGGAACCGTGCACTTAGTTTATTATGTTTGATCTTCTATGATGATGTATCATGTGTACCATGTGATTATCTTTACTTTGGTGTATCATGGATTAGAATAGGATGATGTACCTTATTCTATGTATGTATATTCTTTTGAGCTTTCCATACCCTATGACATGTACAGTAGATGATTGAGTATTTGAAATGTAATGTATAAACATTGTACTTATCATTATTATTTCATGTGGATGTTGTACTAGATGGATTCATGTATCTAGATGTAATCCAACATTAAGGGATCTTAAAGAATGTAACCAGTTGTGTATGTTATGATTACTTATAGATGGACATTGTTATTGCTTCCGTTATGGTGCATAAGTTATATGTGGTATTTACTTTCATGTTTTTAAAAAAAAAATGCTACTAAACTTAGTGAAATTGTAGGTTAATTCTTTGTATCCCTTAGCGGGGCATTACATTTGGTATCAGAGCCCGAGTTTCTACATTGGGAGCTCTGGGTATTTTGGAACAACTGGAACTTTGAACTATTAAGTGTATCTTTTCGAACTTGAACTACGTGAACTAAAATTGAACCTAAACTATTAGTTGTATATTTTTCATACATCAACACTTAGTTTCAAAACTGGAAATTTTAATTTAAACCTAAACATAGAACTAAACTTAGTATATTTCAACATGTGATTGTAATAGTACTTTGCACTATTGTAGGATGGTATCTGGGACTAGGTCTTCTATTAGAGGCCATGGTACAGGTCGTGGTAGAGGCCGTGGTTGTGGCAGAGTTGTCAGTGTCCATGAGTATTCCCATGAGGGATTGACTCACGTAGAGAGCAGGGAAGAGCACTCTAGTAGGCAGCAGGAAGAGAATTGTAGAGAGGACCAAGCTGAGTCCTAAGAGGTTGGTTTGAGACAGATGATGCAGACTATTCTAGAACGTCTACCTCCTATTCAAGAATAGCCCAAAGTACACCAGATAGAACAAGAGTATAGACCTAGATCTAGAAGTCCTCGGAAGGATCGTTAGAGGTCCATTGTGTCCACTCAAATGAAGGATCTTTCAAGATCCAAGGTTAAGCCTTTCAATGGGCAAGGTTTTGGTTATGTGGTCGAGGAGTGGCTTATTTCCCTTGATAGGATTTTTTCCATGCAGGAGTTCGACAGCAATGTTAAGGCAAGATTTGTGATCACTAATTTAGAGAATTTTGGGGCCACTTGGTGGATGATTGAGGAGAAGAAGTTGGGAATCAATATGAGCAGTGTTACATGGGAGTTATTCCTAGAGAGTTTCTATGAATGATTCCTACCAGAGGAATGGAAACAGGAAAGGGCTGATGAATTTCATAATCTTAGACAGTATACCTTGTTAGTGACCGAGTATGAGCGTAAGTTTTATGAGCTCATATCTTTTTTAGGGTTCAGTGAAAATTCAGCTCAGTTGACACAACACTCTATTAGGGGTTTGAATAACCATATTATTGGGGGAGTTAAGGTATTTAAGCCAAAAACCCTCAAGGATGCGGTACATCGAGCTATCCTTGTTGAGAAAAGTGTCAACCTTGGTCAAGGTGGTTTTGTAGGAGCACCAGCAACATCAGGATCTAAAAGCAACTATAATTCAGGTGGTAACAAGAAGTTTTCATTCTCTAAGGGGAAACAGTATCAACAGCAGTCTTAGCAGACACAGCAACAAAAGGGCTCAAATTCTCAAGCTCAAGGTGGTGGCAAAGGTTCTAACACCAAGAACAACCACAATGCTCAATGCAATAAATAGAATCAGTCCAATCAGCCAGCTCAGAGTAGCCAGTCTTTTGTAGGTAGGAACAATCGTTAGCAATCAAATGTACCACCTATGGGAAGAGGTTCTGGCAGAAATACTAAATGTTTTTCATGTGGTCAAATTGGACATTATGCAGCTCAGTGTCCTTAGCGAGCACCTTAATTTTTAGGACCTAGACCTACCATTTCAAACCCTATAGTTGGTGATGCAGGTAGAGCTCATAGAGTTTTTGCAGCAGTTGATCAGCACCAGGCAGATCATCAAGGAACAGTGGTTGAGACCACAGGTGCTATTAGAGGTATATCTCTTTCAATATTGTTTGATTCAAGAGCTACAGATTCATTTATTTCACCATCTATAGTTTCTAATTGTAAGCTAGATGCGGTGAAGCAAGATCATGGTTGGCAAGTGGAACTAGCCTCAGGAATTAAGGTCTCCACAGACTCTGTAGTTCATAAGTACGAGCTTAGCTTAGGAAGCTTCGATATAGTAGTGGATCTTTGAGTCATACCCCTTGGTTTCTATGATTTGGTTTTAGGCATGGACTGGCTTGGATCTCATAGAGCCAGTATAGATTGCAGAAAGAAGATCATTTTGTGCCAAGATGACCAAGGGAATGATGTGCAGATAGTTGGGATACCAAGGCCTATATCTCTATGGATGATTTCTGCTGTGCAATTGAAGTAAATGATCTTAGATATTTTTTGTTATGGTAAATGATCTTGATGAGGAAGATCCTATGAGGAAGACTTTAGATCACCCAATTTTGCAGGAGTACGCAGATGTTTTTCCAAGTGAGATTCTAGGCATGCCTCCAAAGAGGGACATTGACTTTAGTATTGATATGATTCTTGGAGTAGAGCCTATCTCTAAAGCTCCTTATTTTATGACTACATAGGAATTGGGTGAGCTACATCTTTAGCTAGAGGAACTTCTAGCCAAAGGGAGCATTCGACCTAGTGTATCACCATGAGGAGCTCCGGTGCTCTTTGTGAAGAAGAAAGACGGTTCTTTGTGCCTTTGTATTGACTATAGATAGTTGAATAAGGTGACTATTAAGAACAGGTATCCTTTACCTAGGATTGATGACTAATTCGATCAGATCAAGGGAGCTACAATATTCTCCAAGATTGACCTTAAGTTGGGATACCACCAGCTTCGCATTAAGGAAGCAGATATTCACAAGACCACTTTTCGAACTCGCTATGGGCATTATGAGTTCACAGTGGTACCTTTTGGGTTAACTAATGCTCCATCGGTGTTCATGAGTTTGATGAATGGTGTGTTCTGATCTTATCTAGACAGGTTTGTGCTCATGTTTCTTGATGGCATATTGATATATTTTAAGACTCAAAAAGAGCATGAGGAACACCTACGGTTGGTATTGCAGTGTTTGAGGGACAATCAGCTTTATGCCAATGCAGCTAAGTGTGAATTCTTCAAATCAAAGATTTAGTATTTAGGGCATGTTATTTTAGGAGATGGTATTTCAATGGATCCTGCAAAGATTTAGGCAATAATAGATTGGCTCACACTGACTAATGTGTCAGAGATTCGTAGTTTCATGGATTTAGCCAATTATTATCGCAAATTTGTCCAGAACTTCTCTAGGATAGCACATCCTATCACTTCTCTTCAGAGGAAAGGAAAGAAGTTTGTATGGATAGAGAAATGTGAGGAAGCTTTCTAGAAGCTCAAGGAGCTTTTGACTAGTGCACTGATTTTAGCCGTACCTGATTCAGAAGGTGATTTCATGGTGTGTACAGATGCTTCTCTTGAAGGGATTGGGGCAGTGTTGATGCAGAATGGACAGGTGATTGCGTATGAATCACGCAAGCTCGAGGATCATGAGTTAAATTATCCTACACATGATCTTCAGTTAGCAGCATTAGTTCATGCTTTGACTAGATGGAGACATTTCTTCAGTACATTTTTACTTAGCCTAATTTGAACGCTCGCCAGAGGCGATAAATGGAGTTTCTATGCGAGTATGATTTTGAGGTTAAGTACATTTAGGGTAAGGAGAATGTGGTGGCGAATGCTTTGAGTCGCAGGAGACATTTGGTATTATCGATGACCCTTAGTGTGGATTTGAGGAGTCAGATTCTTCAGGCACTTCCTACGGATTCCTGGTATCAGGAAGTGTGCAGAGAGATAGATTCAGGGAGATCTTTGGAAGGAAAGTTTGCAGGTTATGTTCGAGAATCAAATGGTCTTTTAAGACATCTGGGGAGGATATATGTGCCATTTTTAGATGAGCTTTGCACCTTGATACTGGAAGAAGCCCATCGTACACCTTACTCAGCACATCCAAGTGTCAAGAAGATGCATGCTAATTTGAAATGTTTGTTCTTTTGGTCTGGGATGAAGCGAGATATTGCTAATTTTGTGGCTAGGTGCCTTGAGTGTCAAAGAGTTAAGGCAGAACATCAGCACCCAATTGGACTTTTGCAGCCAAATCTCATTCCTTCTTAGAAATGGGATATTATCTCCATGGACTACATTGTAGGATTATCTATGACTGTTTGACATCATGATGCTATCATGGTCACCATTGATCGGTTGACTGAGGTGGAAAATTTTTCACCCATTAGGTCTTTCTACACAGCAGGTTATGTAGCTAATGTCTTCATGCATGACATTGTGAGATTACATGGTATTCTTAGAAAGATCATTTCTGACAAGGATCATGTATTCACATCTGCATTTTGGACATCGCTGCAACATGAACTTGGAGCGCAGTTAAACTTTAGTTCAGCATATCATCCAGAGACTGATGGTCAGACAAAAAGGGTGAATCAGGTTTTGGAAGATATGTTACGGATGTATGTGATGGATAGGCAAACACATTGGGAGGATTATCTCTACCTGGTGGAGTTTGCTTACAACAATGGGTATCATAGTTCTATTGGCATGGCACCATTTCAGGCATTATATGGACGTCCTTGTCGTACACCATTGAGTTGGGATAGTCTTGAGGATCGCATCATGTTGGGTCCTGAGATGCTTCATGATATGGAGCAATAGGTAGTGCGTATCTGTGAGCACTTAAATATGGCATAGGATAGGTAGAAGAAGTATGATGATGCTCATAAGACTGATAAACAATTTTCTGTGGGAGATAAGGTTCTCTTGAGAATGCATCCGCGAAAGAGTCAAATCTGGTATGAAAAAGGTTCTAAGCTAGCACCTCACTTTGTGGGACCATTCGAGATTCTAGAGAGGATTAGCCCGGTTGCTTATCGCCTAGCTCTACCGCCCAGCCTATCTCACATTCATGATGTTTTCCATGTTTCAATGCTTTGATAGTATATTCCTGATATTGTACATGTTCTTGATTGGAATGCATTGCAGGTAGAGGATGGGCAGCTGGCTTTGGAGCTAGATCGTATTTTGGAGCAGCGGGAGTTGACCCTCAGGGGTCGAACCATCGAGTAGGTAAGGGTCCAATGGGACCCTACTGATGATTCTTCAGCTACATGGGAGGATACAGCTAGATTGAGGGAGTTATATCCCTACTTGTTTGTAGGCTTCTAGGAGTAAGCCTAACCCAAGGGGGGGTGGATGTAGTGCCTACTCTCATTCACATCTTTTCTGGACATATTGTTGCTATTATTATCAGACTATGATGGACTAATTTTATGTTGATGGATTAGTGGTAATGTTTTGAGACTATCAGACATTATGTTATGGATTCAGAGGTTATGTGATGAGATCATTTAGACTTTACATTTCATGCATACATGATGATCATTACATTGCTTTTAGTTATTGTTGATGATTAGTTGATGGTTATTATCTCATGTGTTTTATTATGGATACTTACCCTACACTTGCATGTGTATGGTGTGCATGTTTTCTTATTGTATGGCATTTTTGATGTGGTTAAGGAAGGGAATTGTAGTCACCTGCTTAGTTGGGATATACACGATGCACCACTTCCTGCCATTGTCTGCTTAGCTTAGCATTATATATATTATATGTACATGCATGATTTTCTGCAGGTTGCAAGTACCGAGTATCGACTTTCCTGAATTGCCAGGATGAGCGTACCTTATTATACTATCTCAATGATAAGAGAAGGGAGATAAATTCTCAAGTCCAAATCCCAAACCTTTAAGCCAATTGTCCTAGTGAGGTAGGACAAGTATCTGGATATTTTACCCAGCAAATGTGTCGAATGACATGATTTGTGATTTTTAACCCCTTAGACTGATTTTGTGTGATTTTCTCTATGATGGGTTTCCATATTTTATCTTGGAGGTCTATGGTGAATTTTCTATTAATTAAGTCTTAATAAATAGATTTAATTAATAAATTAATTGTTTGAGAAAATTAATATAAAATATCATGTTATTTGATATTTTGATTATAATTAATTAAATGTGAATTATTTGTGGAAAAGGTGTAAATAAAAGAAAATTAGAAATTAAACTTAATAATAATAATAAAGTAGTAAATAAATAATAATAATAAAAGTTATAAAAATTAAAATTAAAGTTATAAAGATTAAAATGGAAGTTATAAATATTTAATAGAAAATTATATTAAAAGTGAATTGGAGTTATAAGCTTGCATGGGAGTTAACGCACTTTTCTATTTCTCAAGTGTCAACAACACGGGGGTTAGTGCATCAATTAATCACATGGTGTCTACAACCCTATGGCTCATCTTAAAGGTTGGAAAAAGACCCATGCTTAGTTGGTGACACCTTCTAGCTATTTCTAGAAGCATTCTAGATGTATCCTGAGGGCTCTTTATATTCAGGCATTCATAGAGGCTTAGATAGAGCGTTTGGAGTGCAATTTGGAGCATAGGAGGATTCGAGAATTCTGAAGAAGGGAGCTTGCTCTACTGGTTTTCTGAGGAAGAGTGAATCATCATCAGAATCCGGGTAGATTCTTGTGATTTTTCTTATGCTATTTTCGCATCATGCTTTCCCTGTCTTCTTCGTTTCTTCCATATGTCTTCTGAGAAATTTCATATTTTTATGCATCCTCTATATGGGTAGTTTAATTTATTTGAAAATTTTATATGCATAAATCTGAAAAGAACACGAGGCTAGGGTTTAAATTTGTAGCCAAAACCATTACATGATTTAATGGATAAATTTTGAGACCAAATAGTTTATAGGAAAATTCTAGAAATTGAGATATTTAAATAAATTGTGTACATGTTCATTGTAAAATATACATGTTTATAATTTTCGCATCTGCATACATACATACACACACACACACACACACACACACACACACACACACACACACACACACACACACACACACACACACACATATATATATATATATATAGATGCTGCGATATTTGATTCTGCAAGTATATTTAAATACACATACATATATACATATATATATATACATATTTACATATATATACATATATATACATATATATATACATTGGATAATCGTACTTAATAATCGCAGTGAGAAATATATATATAAAAATCACATTGTGATTTGTATGGGATCGACGTTTGAAAAAACATTATTGAAAATACATTTGTGGGTGGACGGATTTATTTTCCCCCCACCACTACCAACTTTATTACCATTGCAGTATCGCAGGGTACTGCGAGATCGCAGTGTACCTGTGGTTGGCAAAGTACCTGTGACCCACAGCGTACCTACGATCCACAGGTCATACATGCGCCGACAGTGTTAATAATTCCGTGTGGTTTGGTTTCTTAAAATGGACATTGTTAAACAATATTCCATATGTTATGAATTTTGGCTTTTCAATGTTGCATTGTTATTAAAAAATTAAATGTTATATATATATATATACATATATATATGTATATATATATATGTATATATATACATATACATATATATATATGTATATATATATATACATATATATATGTATATATATATATGTATATATATACATATACATATATATATATATGTATATATATATGTATATATATATGTATATGTATATATATATGTATATGTATATATATGTATATGTATATATATGTATATGTATATATACATATATATATATGTATATATATATATGTATATATATATATATATATACATATATATATATACATATATATATATGTATATATACATATACATATATATACATATACATATATATATACATATATATATATATATACATATATATATATACATGTATATATATATATACATATATATATAAGTATATATATATATATATATATACATATATATATATATATATATATATATATATATATATATATATATATATATATATAAGTATATATATATATATATAAGTATATATATATATATATACTTATATATATATATAAATATATATATATATATACTTTTATATATATGTATATATATATGTATATGTATATATATGTATATATATATGTACATATATATATATATATATATATATATATATATAAGTATATATATATATATATATATATGTATATACATTATCAATAATAAATAATTAATATATTATTTGATGTTTGGAATTTAAATAGAAATTCTTTAATAACAAGATATTTTATAATGGTGAGCAATATAGATTCAATATAATCTTTAATTTAGAAAGATGAACATGGAAGGAATTTCAAATATTATTTTTTAAAAATTATGGGGGTCTAAATGGAAATATAAGAGACATTTAGAACATTTAGAAAATTGAGTTTAATGGTAGAAACTTTTACAAAAACTTGGGCTAGGTTAAACGTGCTAGGTTAAACGTGAAGTTTCTCCACTTGACAATCAAATTGGGAAATGTAAATGGGACTTTTGCATTTAAATTTAAGTTGTAAACTTAGCAAAACCAAAACATGTGTTTGCATTGTGTATTCTTTATGCTATTGTTTTGAGTTTTGGGTTGACTAGTGTTGACCAGTTATAGGACGTCTACGAGAGGCTTGGGGGGGTTATGTGATTGTGATGTCATGATGATTTTTAATCTCAATCTTTATAAATCCAACCATGGTTATGTGATGGAATGCTCTATGTATTGGATGTGATTACTGATTGTTATAGTTGAGATTCTTACGTATGAGATACTTGACTTAACCATTATTTTTGGTCATCAATCAGTTATCCTTGGTTATTTTCTAGTCACCATGATGGGATTGTGATGTGGATTTATTCTTGATGATGTCATGTTGTGACATGTTTGACTCAACCATTTTTGGAGTCTTCGATCAGTATGATTGAGATATATTTTGGTTATTGAGAACCATTGGATACTTTGATTATCAGTGATACTTCAGTTGCCAATAGAGAACTGTTTTGCTCATGATTTTCTATGGATGTTTGCTCATGGAGATTTGATGCTTTTATGCATATTTGATGATTTTATTATGGATTATATTTTGTGATTTTGAGATTTATGGTTCCATGAGCTTAGGGTAGGATATCTAAATGTAGTGATGGGAAGTGGCTTGCAATGGGGGCCGGGGCCCTAAGAGGCTGCCAAGGTAACTCATTGTAAGTTGGATTAATAAGTGATGACATTCACACCTAATACTAACTGAATCAACCTAAAAAGATAAGAGTTTTGTTCTCGCCCATGCCTTGAGTGCTTGTACAGGCTAGGATGGGAGTAGTGAGATGCATGGTTGCAACCTTGCATTCCGTAGTATGCCTCGTCAGTATGAGAGGATACTAGTGGCCACATGAAATCAGTATGGACCCATGGAGTTTAGCTAACTACCAGGGTAACTTGTACGTGATAATTGTGGTGACACTTTCCCACTTGCATAGTAGGTTCCTACATGTCAATGTGTGCCTCTGGGGATTAGATGTCAAATTTTGTGTTTGGAACCTTTGAGTTAGTATACTTTTAGGATTCCTGGACTTATAGAGATTTGTGCTATGTGATTTTGTTAGCCTGTTTGGGACTTGAGATTATCTCCTCAGCACGGTGGGAGTGGACCACTTAGGTACCACGTGGTCAGGTGGTAGTGTATTTTCCACTCTTATCATTTGAGATTCATTAAGACATCGTGGCTAATTCATCCTTCATGATGGTGGATATGTATCCTTTTCATTGATGATTAGCATATGTTAGATGATGTTATCTTATGCTTATATTTGCATGTTAGATTACTTCCTGCATATGATATAGTATATGTTAGGAGTGACATTCCTACTATGTTAATACCGATGATCTCTTGGGTGATTTGGAATGTTATGCACGGAGGGATGGCTAGGGCCCGCGATGGTCTAATGATGCTATTAACGGTTGGGAGGAACCGTGCACTTAGTTTATTATGTTTGATCTTCTATGATGATGTATCATGTGTACCATGTGATTATCTTTACTTTGGTGTATCATGGATTAGAATAGGATGATGTACCTTATTCTATGTATGTATATTCTTTTGAGCTTGTCATACCCTGTGACATGTAGAGTAGATGATTGAGTATTTGAAATGTAATGTATAAACATTGTACTTATCATTATTATTTCATGTGGATGTTGTACTAGATGGATTCATGTATCTAGATTTAATCCAACATTAAGGGATCTTAAAGAATGTAACCAGTTGTGTATGTTATGATTACTTTTAGATGGACATTGTTATTGCTTCCGTTATGGTGCATAAGTTATATGTGGTATTTACTTTCATGTTTTCAAAAAAAAAAAAATATGCTACTAAACTTAGTGAGATTCTAGGTTAATTCTTTGGATCCCTTGGCGGGGCATTACAAATGAATTTATCAGAGAAGAATAATGAGGGATTTTAAATAGGATTTTGATTGGAGGCCAGTGAAACCGAACACTTTGTGTGAACTAGTTGTTTCTTGCATTTGTGCATAGTGTCACTTTTCACAATCATTACAGATGCAAATGATATGATTCTAATTTTGTTTCCCAAATTCTATGTTTTACAAATGCTTGTTGTTGCATATGATTTATTGTCACTTTTAGTAGCATATAACAAGATTCTTAAGCCACACTCCTCTTAGTTCTCTTTGTGCATTGACCTCAAATGGATATACATGATAGTTGTTTCACTAATTGTTTAGGCAAAAAATTGCACCATAACAATTGCTTGAAAGAAATTCAATCAAACTACATCTAAAAAGTTAATTTAGGGTTTATCAAGACATTATCTATGATCGTTTTTATAGAATTATTTAATATGTAGACTTTTGTCAAAATTATGCCTTTGTTTATGTAGAATAATGTACATTGTCTATGCAAATGGTGAGTATGCAAACTTAGACATGTCATTCTATCTTTCTGACTTGATCTGTGTTACTAGATTGAAGTAATAGGAATAAGTGGTACAATTTGTAATCCTTTTCCAACAACAATATTTAGGTGCAATGTCTCTATTACAGTTCACCTATTGCTTTCCTTTGTACTTCTTATGGTTGTTACAATGAATGATGCACAAGTAGATTTGAGTAGAATAAGAAATTATTTAATAGACTTCATCCATACATTTTTGAGAATTTGTTGGATTTCTCAATTCCTTTAGGTTTGTATGAGAGAGTTGAGTTTTTCGAATGATAGTTATATTTATAGGGCAGAGGGAGTACGCCACAATGCTCATGTATTTAGTGTTTCCAGATATCGAATAGTGTAACTTCTAATTTAGTGAGGAGGATAAGAAAATCTTAATTTAGATGATGGTCCTCATGCTACATAATTAACATACCTATCTTTATAAAAACCTATATAGGAACTTCAAGAATGATAATGTATTTTACAATGAATTTTGTAAGGATATGTATGCTAGTTTATGTGTTTGATTTTTAGAATAGTTGTACTATTTTATCTTAATTTATACGATCTATGGTTTTAATCTATGTCTTATATAAAATATCTTGGTAGCTTTCAAAGTAAACATAACCTATCTATTTTATTTATTTAAAGAATACTTTTATTTATTTTTAGACTTTTCAATTAGGAAAAACAATATCTATGATAGTTTTTAAATGTTACTCTAAAAAGTAAAATATTTCAAGAAATTGGTTGACTCATTTAGAGACCAAATGAAATACTTTGTGGATGAGCCTTGTGCCTACACTAGGTTATTGTTGTTGTGCATGTGGTCCTTGTGTCTATGTTGGGTGTTTGTGCTAATTTGTTCAATTTTCTAGTATTTGAAAACATAAAAGGTTGTTTCTTTTGGCCATTGTTTGCATGCTTTGTGCTAGCAGTTATTGTACCTACACTAGATTGTTGTGCCTATAATGAATGGTTGTTCTTGTGGTATGTTTGACAACTTAAAATGCTTCTGTTTACTAATAAAAAATTCCCTAGAAATGTATTTATTTTATATATTTAATAGATTATAAAAAAAAATTCAGAGCAAAACATATCCTAAAAATATTTCTATCAATAATGGCCTATACTACCAACACAAAAAAATTGTAACATCAGACCCTTAGAAAAACATTGCACAACATATAGTTGAAGAAAATGAAACAAAACACATTTAAGATTCAAAGCTTACAAATACAATGTTTTTATTATACCTACCATTAATAAATCCACTCTTTCAGATACTACAAGGATGAAAATGAAACAAAAATAAATTGATATTTGATGCCTCTAAATCAAATGAATTTCTCCCAATATATACCACAAGCAAAATAATGAGAGATATTATCATTACAAAAAAATTAAAGAGCTAAGTTTAAAAAGAGAAATCTAGATTTTCCTAATTATAAAAACAAAGAACTGAGATCTCAAGCCTACAATTTATTTCAATCAAAAATATTATGCACAAATTCATGCCCCAATATAATAAACTATAAAAACAAAATTTAGATCTAATTATTAGATATTTTAAATGCTTGATTACAAATTTAGGAATTTTAACTATGATAGTCAATGGACCTCATTCTACATGAACAAAAAAAACTTGACAAGAAAATTAAATTGACTTATGCAAAAATACCTGATGACAAATCAATTACCATGGTAAGTTCTAAAGAAAAGGAATGGCTATCAACACAAGATGATTCAATGACCCAAGAAGGGAAAAAATTACAAGAGAGAAACTCAAAAACTAATGGAGAAGAAGTCTCTCAAACAAAGTGGTTGAGGTTGAGATAGAAGAGAATGGTAGTTCAAACACTTACCCTTATGAGCATTTGAAGCCTAAATCAATCTATCCAACTCCTAACATCGACCATAAAAAAAGAGAGATAGGTTTATTTTGTGAAGCTTCAATTTATTCACCACTTAAAAAAATTTCTAGACTTCAGTCAAGATTTTATGATCCTCATTTGTTGCAAGCATACTTTGCACTAGAGGATTTTGAGAAGATTTTTGGTATGAAGAAGAGAAAATTCTATGACCAGGCTAAGTGGAAGCAGAAGAAGAGAAAATTCTATGACCAGGCTAAGTGGAAGCAGGATATGCAGAAGAAGGTTGTTCATTTGTTCTAGCATCTACATGACAAAATGAATATTTTTTGTGTTATTATTAGACAAGTTATAATGTAATTTTTTTTTTTTCTGTTTACATTTATTTTAGTTGTCTAGGGATTGGGCACTTAGATTCTGAAGAGTAACCTATTGAATGCATTTCCAACCATTCTTTAATTTGTATACTAGTTTTTCCCCTATGGATCTCAAAACATTAAAGGGATCATTGCAAGTAAGGTTTTCAGGTTTGTGTTTTTGCATTATGCCTTATGAGTGTGTTTGTGAGGCTTCTTAATGAATTCTAGGACATATATGTAAATGCACTTATCAAGACTTGAATGATTTTAATCATGTGTAAGTAATTGGTTGTAACATCGGTGTAATTTTTGTTGGTATTTTGTGCCTTTGGAAAGCTTTGTGATCTTTGTAGTGAAGTTCACTCAATTGAGATGTTTTATTGTAAGGTCATTCTAATTCAGCTTATGTTGGAGAGTTTTTTTTCTATTTGGAAACTTGGAAGATATTCTGTTTAAATTTTTTCTAACTAGATGTGTATTTGGATGTTTACCTAGACTCTACCAAAAGTTTCCATCTTAGGGAGAGAATGATAATTGATTGAATTTCCCAAAGATTATTCCTAAAAAAGAATCAATTTAAAATATCAATGTTGGAAGTGTGAGCAAAGATCTACTTCATGAATTTGGACTCTCTAAAATTAATATACATCATAATGGGGAGAAAATTTCTCAATATTTAGGTACTTCAACATTAAAATATAATGCAAATGATTTTGATAGCCCCAAGCATGCTGTTTTTGATAATGTGCCCAAAGCTAAAACTAGATCATGTCTTTTTTCAAGGAAAACATTATTACATACAAGATTATGTGTTATTGAACATTTTTTCCTTCTACAAAAGAAATATGAAAAAAGAATAACAAGAAAAACTTCCACCACAATTGAGTTCTCTTGATTCAACTCTCTGTGTTTTTAGGCACAACTCCCTCTTTAAATGGTGAAAAATAATTTCCTTTATTTCAAAAGAATTGAACAAATGAGATCTCTTTATCAAAAAGAACTAAGGTTATAAAAACACTTTTCCGTCTCTATCTAAAAGTATTGTGAAATTACTATCAATTCAATTCTAAGCCAAAAGAATTAATCCCATGGATGACATGAATTTTAACAAGAGGTGATCAATTAAATTTAACAAGATAAATTAAGAACCATTTATAGAATAGAGCACACCATCATTAATAACAACCAAGAATATATCCCTTATGAAATGAATCAAGATTACCAAAACCATATGATCTTAAGCGACAAATGATGCATCACAAGAACCAAAAAAGATTTATGTTTCTATTTCTTAACCAAATAAATGGCACCATAAAATGATTTATTCCAAACCTACTTTAACAACTTAAGTTCTTAAAGAAAAATCACCAGAGTATCAATACTGAAAAATTTATAGAAGTCTAACAATATATAGTCGTGCAAGGCTTATAAAACAATTATGAAACTAACTCCAGTTGAAGTTGATAAAGGTAAACCTAGAACTATAAAGAAACTAACTTAGGAAACTGAAATATTTAAATGGATGAAGCCTTAGTCCTAGGCTAAATAGTTGTAGTGTTGAACAGATTTCCTAGTTGTCCTTATCCAAAAGTCTTGTTGCCCTTTGCATCTTTTCGATCCTTGTAGTTGACTTCAAAGTCCATGATCTCTTTCTATTATTGGATTCCTATTTGTTTCATCCTTAGTTTCCAGATGATGATGACCCTGTGGACATTCTCCAGCTTTGTACTCTTCATAATCATATGATCATCGAATCTATTCAGGCAACGATGATGAAGTTTGTACAAGAGATCTCTTATTGTCTTTAAGAGCTCATACCTTATCTTAGCAAGTTGCTTCAATCTATTTTAGACTCTTATTAGATTGATCCTATCTTGGCAAGTTGCTTCAATCTCTTTCAGACTCTTCTTAGATTGATCCTTGTTGCCTAAAATCTCAATATTGATACATTTCACATCATTATCTAAGATTTCTTTTAGTTAATCAAGTTCTTTGACCATTTTAGCACACTCCTCTAAGCCTTGCTTAATGACCATGTTTCTCCATTCCAGATTGGTTATAGAGATGTATCAAAAGTCTACATCAATACCAGAATTCTATTTTTCCATTAGAAACTTATATTTCACATACTCTTAGACTTCAGTGATATGAGCCACAACATCCTCCCATTTCTCCTTTTCTTTAGCCCAAGCACCAATCTTTATTTCCAAATTGGTCATCATTTATTCAACTTTCATTTTTGTCTTGTCCAATCGAGTGATTTAGCTAATCTCATGAGAAACAATAGATTCAAGTCATTTTTCAAATGCTCGAGAGACTAGCCTGGCTCTTTTTACTTGGTCAATGAATTGTTGGTTTTTTGGAGAAGTGACATCGATCATGGAAATGTCTTGAGGTTAACATTTAGATTCAACATTTTATAGATTATGGATGTATTCTACCAACAAGAGGATAGATTGTTTCGACTCTTTATGTTCCTTCCAGTCCTTCCAGATGTGACTAGTGGCCCTAACATGTCCTAAATCCAAAAGTTTCTTATCCACAACTCTTGAAGCCAGACTGAGAACCTTTTTATCTATAGTGTAATCTTGGGGGTGTGATGTTGACAAGAGTTTTATCTTTAGACAACTTGAACACATCATCAACCCAATCTACTATCTATTCATCAACCCCTAGTATGTTTTCTATCTTCAGCATTTTAATTTTGGCTATCTTTCACAAACACTTCTTGACCATGTCTTCCATCAAAATGCTTATAGGTACTAAGCTCCTTTTCTTGTTTACTAATAAATCAAACCAACTTAGTGTCAAGGAAGTTCCTATGGATAGAGGGGTTTGTAAATAGGTGAGAAAAAACTTGTAATCATTGAACCTAGGGAATTGACATGACCTACTAGTTGTTAATCACCTTGATCCATGACTTGTTGTACTATCTCACGAAAGTATTTAGCCACAACTTCAATCTCAATTAGATCTATACTAGTATCTTCTGCAATAGCCCTTTGGACCTTTTCTTTCTTAGTGCAAGAGTAAGTCTGCCTTGTTGGTCTTGAAGGTTGAACTGAACCTTGAATCTCTAGTTCAACTTCAACTTCAAGGTTCAAAATACCTACAGAGGAAAAGGTGACACTTTTATCAGTATAATGAATAGGCAGAAGTGAACTGGAGCTGATGAGGGTTTCTCGTGGGGCTTTCTCTACGTCTTTTGTCTTAGCCTTAGTTTTCTCTTTTAACTACTTCTTAGTCCTCACTATAACTAGGTCAGTCCTAGTTTGAAAGTTTTCATCGTTGGGAGATTCCCAATCTATTTCTAGCAAAGGAAAGGCTTTGACCTAATTTATATAAAAAGGATCGGCTACTTCTTCATTCTTATCTTTCTTCACCTTATTTATATTCATATGGGATTTAAATTCCTTTATCTATTTCAAGGTGAGCCTGGACCACCATCTCTTCCTAACTTCATAGTCATCATCACAATCAACCAAAAATCCCTCTAAGTGAGGGACATGTGAGAATGCAAGACATAATTCAAACAAGGGTTAAGAAAAATCTTTTCTATCAAAGTTAAGATGACTCGCGTAGCTCTTCAGATTGTCAGCCTTAATTCATGTTTGAGATCAAAGGTATCCTATATAGTTTTTCACCTATAGTGGCCAAGATCTATGGGGAAGGTAGAACCAAAACCCCTTTTAAACTTGTGATTTTTTCAATCTCTACCACCTATCTAAAGACTTATATTAGGACAAAATGATCTTAAAAATGCCTGGGCAATTTAAGAGGCTTTCCTTCATATCCACAAACTTGAATGTATGTGAATTTAGAGAACTAGGTAAAGAAGCTACCATATATTGATATAAATTGTGTTACTTCTTTGGACAACTTGAATCCTTTATATAGAGGATTGGATACTTAAATTTAAAAAATCTCATAAAAGTCTTGAAAAAACATCACTAAAAAAGAAGGCGAAAGATCAACCATGACATAGTACATTGATTACTAAGCAATAGAATAACAACTTGCAAGAAATATAGCAAGTTGTGTCTCCTAAATTTCCTAGAATAGTAACTCCTTTGCAGGCACAGCTGATCCATAGGAATTGAAGTGTGCTTTCCTTTTCCATGATCAGTCTCCATCATCCTCTTTCTTTAATCCAATAATCACCACCCTTTGCATCACTCTTCATTTTCTTGAAAGTTAGAAACATCTAGAACATATATGCAAGATAACATTCCTACTCTTATTCAGATATTAGAAAATAGCTTAAGATATTTATATGAAATGTTGCATTCTATGTATAATATTAAGCAAAGTATGTCATACACACTACCCATAGGTGTAGTAAGTTCTAACTGGTCTCTGGCATAAGTTCACAAGATATTTATACAAATGTTTTGGAAATGTTTTTGAAAAAGCACAAAGAGTAAGTCCAAACTATGAAAACTATTTCAAAATTAAGACATTAATATGCCTCATCATTTCCCCCCCACTATTCAAATTCTTGTCCTCAAGCATTATACTTCCTTTCCATAGCTCTAAAATCACCCACTATTGTTTTCCCTTCCTTCCCACTTTTGAAACTGTAGAAGAATCCTCTGGTGTGCTTCCAATGTTCACCTATGTGTTCCTCAACCAATGGATTTTGTCTGGTAGCATCATTACCAAAAAGAGGTCATAGAAGGGTAGGAGGCTAAAAAGTCAATGGCATCCATAGTTCCTTTCTAATTTGTCTTCCCATTTATATATAATTGGCCACCCTATTAACAACTACCTCATAATTGACAGGGCTATGTGGTTCTGCCTTTTTGAAAGCTTCTAGCAATTGGTTCATAAGCCCTACAATATCTCTTTGTTATGTAAAGTTTGGGAGTGTCTCATAATCTTGATAAACCTTTTCCCTTTCTACAAAAACTTTCTCCTTGATCTCTAGTTTTTGTCTTCCACAACTTAATCTAAAGTAGTCTCTTAGAAGGTCATCAGGCTTACGTGATTCAACCCGTAGTGGTAATAGTTAAGACTTCTCAAGTTCTCTATATAGGTATCTAACTGCCTATCATAATTTATCTCGTTGTGCATCCAGGACATTAAATCTCTAAGGTGATCATACCCTTTGTATAGTGGAGGGTTCCACTCTATCACATGTGGAATTATGAAATTATGTAAATAAAGTTCACACAAAAAATTCTTCTACCATGAAGGAAAAGTTTGATACACATTGTAAAAATCTTTAGCATTTTTAAATTCACAATCAACATCCCTTATTTTCATCATTAGTTGAAATAATATAAATTGCTCCTTTAGACAAAGGGAATACACCATGGGTGGTGGCCTACAAGCCATTACCTAGTCAACTAACTTAACTTTAAAGCTTTATTCATTTGTTGTTTTTGTTTCTCAAGTTTCTCTTTCAGTGAGTGCATTTCCTCATCTTTGTCAAATATTACTTTCTACATTCAGTCTCTTTCTTGCCTCCACAAGGCCTTTTTGAAAAATGAAGTGATTATACAAACCAAATAATATAGATTGAATTGTGGATGAAGGGAATTCTCGAGCCATAGATTTCTTCTTTTGTTCCTTAGCAACTTGCTAGAAGTAATGGGTATACTAGAAGGATTTACAAGGCATGATAGAAACACTAGAATATACAAGGACTGGTGATGAAGTAGGTTGATCATTTTCAACGGCTTTTTCTAAGACAACAGTAGGGTTTGACTCACTCATTTCCTAATTTCCCTGTAGCATGTCATTATCAAGCTCATTTTCATTTGTTTCCACATTTTGGGGTTCCAACTATATAGGAGAGTCATCTAGAACATTCTCAACCACTAATTATGTATAAGATTTTGAAATTGAAGCATTTAGGTTTTCACTGGAAATTGGGGTTACTTGTCCTCACATATGAGGGCTTCGACACACATGAACCTCTTTAACTTCTACTATTTTGCAAGTTCAATTTGGTTTAGGTGCTACTGGAGTAGACACTACAGGAGTGGTTACTACAGGAACAAACCTTTTTCTCTTTGTCACTTTAACAGAAGGGTTTTGGGCTTCCTTTGCAAGATTAGGGCTCTCTTTACCAATCTTATGCTTTCCTTTGTCTCTGGAAGAGCTAGGTATGTTACCCTCTATAATAGGCTCAGTAGGTTTATTAACACTAGTTCTTTTTCTATTTTAGCTGAATTTTTACTAGGCTGTACAATTTCTTCTTCATTCCCTAAATTTTGTGAAACAAGGTTGGCTTGAGGCTGCAAGTTTTTAAATTCAACAAATTCTGCCCATGTTATAGGGAAAGAATACCTAAGGGACCTTTCAACTAAAATTTTGATGAGGGCATGATGAGAAATAGAATTTACATTTCCTTTTTGAGTTTCTTCATTGCTAATACACAACATATTATAAATAAAATTGGGGACATTAACTTGAATGTTATGTCTTAGACAACTAAGAAACTTAAAATGGTGAGTGTGCAAGTTTGAAAACCTACTTTCATAGGTTAAATACTTGATGATATGGGTTTCCAATTCTGAGTATAGAGCTAGGAGAGAGAGTCTTTTACACCCTTTCTTTTTAATTTCTAGTTGAGGGTTTCCTGACCAAGAGAATTGCTCTTGTTACAACCTGGCATCATGTTTATTCAAATAATACTCCCCATTAGCTGGTAGTCCTGTGACTTCTGCTATCCACTCCTTTGTAGAAATTACTATTAACCCCCATACTATAGCTTCCCTTTCATCAAATGTCCTCATAAACTCCATTACTACATCTTCATTGAGCTTAGTTAACTACAGAAAGTAGCCAAGCCATCCACAAGCATTGAATCGTCAAATTGCTTCCACATCCGCACATAGAATACTATGAACAACCAACTCATGTCTCAGCAATTGTCATCCCATTTTCAAAACTCCTAGCCTCAAATTTGTCTATTATCACCACCCTGATAAATTTTACCCCTTTAACACTTATGGTAATACCCTCTTCTTAGAATTTCAAATTGATCTTTCTGAGAAATGTCGATACCACATTCTCTTAAAAAGACTCTGTTATGTTTGGGATGTAAAATAATGATGAAATTATTTATGAAGAACATCAAGATTCAACTAGAAGTGTTCTCATAATAAATCATAGTCCTTTTTAATTATGTCAAACATAGGAGATCTTTCCCAAAATCACAATAAAGTACGATAGATACAAAAAAATTAAAAATTAAAAATAGACTGCCACCAAAGTACAACCTATAATATAGACATGACTAAGGTGATGTGGAGATGAAATTTGGAAATTAATACACTTTCTTGGCCCCCCACTAAATTTTGACAAGTGTCCACACTTAAAAATTTTGGCATAGGAATGAGAAACTGGCTTAAGGCTTATACAATACATTTAATGTAGTATTATATATAAATATCGAAACATATGCGCTAAAAATGAATGAGTAAAAAATGTTGTACCTAAAAAATTTAGAGTGTACTTTTGCATGAAAATTGATGAGGTGGCAAAGTTGGGTGACCGCAAAAAGGTGATGACGGTATGTTTTATTGAAAGTAGTAAAAATAGAATTTGTGGGTGACGTGGAGTGTGAACTGGTGACAGATAAAGAAATGAGATGAGTTGATATGAAGAAAAAGAAAAATGAATGAAAGAATGGACCTTAGATTAAATGAGGATTTATTATGAGTGCTCATTGAAGATTTGTCATGGTACGGCTACAAGAAGAAGGTTTGCACCCTGTGCTACAAGAACTATATCCATAGGAGCTGGTAAACTATTTAGTTGGAATTGCTACGGGAACTCATCTTTGGTCTGTGGTTAATGATAGAGGCACAACCTATGGCCATTTACAAGAAATTTGAATTGGATAGGATCAATGGTTGTCAATTGGACTACTCCATTTTCAAATACATATTGAATTTCATAAGGCCCTAGCCACCAAGTCTCTAACTTCACTAGATTCTCTTTGAAACAAGAATTGTATAGGAGAGCCCAATCTCCCACTTGCAATTGTTTATTGATGATATGTGCATCATGCCACTTCTTCAACTATTGTTGAATGATCTTTATTCTTTCCAAAGTTATCTTTCTCATTTTATCTAGTGAGTTCAAGTGGAGAAGACTCTCTTCTTGTGCTATAGGAAGACTGATGTTTAATTCCAAAGCAGTATGTAGTGTTTTATGTTCAAATTAAATAGGCAACATTATTCCTTTGTCATACACAAGTTCAAATGGAGTGAATCCAGTTGTTGTATTCCTTGTAGTTCGGTATGCCCAGACAACTGCAGTTAACCTACTGCTCTAATCCTTCCTATGTATTTGCATTGTCTTGGTCAAAATGGCCTCAATTTCTCTATTGGTGATCTTTGCTTGCCCATTTTCCTAAGGGTGATAAAGGCTAGATTTTTGGTGTCTTATGTTGTTTTCTTTCATAAGTTTAGTAATCAATTTTGATGTGAACTAGACTCCTTGATCTATGACAAGTTCTCTAGGAACTCAGTAGCATGTGAATATTTCCTCATATAAGAATTTAGCTACTTTCTCATCTTTTGCATTTTTCATTTCCCTAACTTCCACCCATTTAGTTAAATAATTTGTGCATACAAAGATGTAGGATTTTCCATTATGGTGGGTCAATTGGACCTATGAATTCCATACCCCATTTGTCAAAGGTTGTTACAACAATCTATGGATTGAGTGGCATCTCATTTGACTTGGTTGGCCTACCCATCCTCTGGCATTTGTTACACTTGGTTGCATAATTTATTGCATCCTTACGTAGTAAAGGTCGATAATATCTAGTTGTAAGTACCTTCATTACTATTATTTTTCCTACAAAATGGCCTCCACATGGTTTGTCATGATAGGCTTGTAGTATGTCATATATCTCATCCTGCTTGACACATCTCCTCCTGATCTAATCCGGTCTAGTATAGAAGAGATTGTTATCTATCCATGAATAATGAAAACTTTTCTCTTTTAGCTTCCTCCTATCTTTGTGAGACAAGTGTGGGGGCATTCTATGTGCAGCAAGATAATTTGATATGTCTGCATACCATGTGTATGAGTTGTTATGTGGAGAAAATGCTCATTTGGAAAGGTATCTTCAATTAGACTTAGATCTTCATAGAAATGTGCAGTCTAGACAAATAATTAGTATCTATGTTGGAATTTCCTAGCTTATCAACAATGGTAATATCAAACTCCTGCAACAACAGGAGCCATCTTGCCAATCTACCAATTATAGTAGGTTTGTTCATTAAGTACTTTATAGCTGAGTGGTTAGTATGAACAAAAATAGGGTATCTAGTTATATAATTTCTGAATTTTTTTAGTGCATAAACTAAAGCTAAAAGTTCTTTCTTAGTTACTGTGTAGCTTAGTTCAAGACCATGGAGGCTTTTTCTAATATAGTAGATTGCATTTTCAAGGTTAGCAGGCTTTTGTCCTAATACAACACCTACATCATAGTCTGATGCATAAGTATGGATATGAAATGGAAGTGACCAATCTAATCCCTTCAAAATTGGTGTTTTGGGGAGGAGTTTCTTAAGCTATAGGAAGGCTTCATTACATGCAAGTGTCCAAATGAATTTAGCTTCTTTAGTCAATAGTGTATACAAACGACTAGCTATTTTACTAAAATCTTTTATGAAATGCCTATAATAGCCAGCATGACCTAAAAAAGATCTTACATCCTTTGGTTTTGCAAGTATGGGAAATGTTAGAATTACCTCTATCTTAGTTGGATCCACTTGTATCCTTGTAGCTGATATAAAATGACCAAGCACCACTCCTTCTTGCATGAGCATGAAACATTTCTCGCTATTGAGTGATATATTATTTTCTTTGCATCAAACAAGAACCTTTTCGAGATTAATCAAGGCTTCCTCAAAGGTGGCTCCAAAAACTTTGAAACCATCCATGTATATTTACATGCAGTCATGTGATATATTAGCAAAAATACTGATTACAACTCTTTGAAATGTTGTGGGAGCATTACACAAGCCAAATGGCAAGACGAAATATGAAAAGGTACCCCATGGTCATGTAAATGTGGTTTTATCCTGATCTTCTAGAGCTATACTTATGTGATTATAACCACTGTACCCATCAAGGAAAGAAAAATATTTCTTACCAGCCAGAGTGTCCAGAACTTGATCAATAAAGGGTAAAGGAAAGTTATCCTTCTTGGTTTCCTTATTTAGTTCTCTATAATCTACATAAATCCACCATTTCCCTCCCTTTTAGGTACTATAACTAGAGGTGAGACACATCTACTATAACATATAGGGTATATAAAACCAACATCAAGCAACTATTCGAATTCAATTTTAACTATTCCTTTGAGTGCTAGATTAATCCTCCTCTGGGGTTGATGAAGTGGAAACCACCCTTCATTGATATAAATTCTATGAGGACTTAACCCTTTCATATCCCCATAGTACCATGCAAAAGTCTTTTCATGTTTTTGAAGAAGATTTGTTAACTATTTTTTCTATTTGGGAGGCAGTTTGTTATTGACATGGAGATTATCACCTTTTAACAACTCAATAGTAGTTGTGAGATCAGCCATACCAGCTTCAAAGATTGGATTTGTATCTAGTTTACATGGTAAAAGCTGATGGATAATGTTTGGCTCCTTGGGAAAAAAACAATTCTCATTAAATTCCTCATATGTAGTTAGTTTCAACATAGAATTGTCAAATACATCCTTTTCTACCACACAAGTATTATTAATAATACTCTGAATTACTAAATCCTCCTCTTGCAACTTGAGAAAAGACTATCAATGTAACATCATAAGTTGTGCTATAGGGTTTAACTCTTCCTCTCCATCCCCTAAATCTGGCCATACTAGTGTGCTTAAATCTAGTTGGGTTGTGTTGGAGGATACAGGAAAAATTTCTTTGTTGCCTGTGCATTTGATATGGTCATACCTCCTAACCTACAACTTATATTTGCATTGGATGTAGCTAACCATGGTCATCCTATAAATTATAGGGTAACTATCTAAGTTGATTTTTGGGGATAGAATCATAAAATATGTAGGGTGCTCTAGAGAGTCTAGCGTTACTACTATGTCTCCTATCATCCCATCAAGAGTGACAGTAGAACTATCTGCAAGTTGCAAAATTGTTGGGGTAGCCCTTCATCCTTCTATATTTAGCTTTTTCATAGTATCCTTGGTCATAATATTTATAGCATCACCAAGATCAATCAAATCATTTTTAATAAAATAACCATTTATAGTCATATTCACAACTAGATTTCCTGGATCAGCATATTTAGGAATAACCAATTTTCCTAACATAATATCAACCAATTTTCCTATAACATGGACTGTGGTTGGGTCCTTTTTCTTTCTCCCAGGATTTTTTAGACAAGCTTCTCTGATGACTTTTCCATAAATAGGAACATCTTTAATAGCTTGGAACAAAGGAATTTAAACATGCATGTGTTGTAGCTGATCAATGATGTCAAACGATTGTTCCTCTATTTGTGCAAGTTTACTTTGTATGAGCTTTTGTGGAAAAGGAGGTCCAACTATTGTTTGAGTTTGAGTTGAGCTAGTTACATTGGTTGGGTGAATCATTTGTGACAAAGAAGTTGCTAGTACTGATGCTACAAGAGTATCTAGTATTCTAGTTATGACAGGCTATTTAGGCACTGGTAGGGTTGTACCAAATATAAAATGTATATCTAACAAATTTATATCATAAGTAGGATATTGTTGAGCATCAGCAGAATACATGGGTTGTTGGTTATTTGGACTTGGCTGAGGTTGTGCAGGCAACTGGGTCTACTTTTGAGGTCCAAAACTTGCAAGTGGTGGAATTAGTGTAGGTTGTTGGATTGGAGGTGGTAGTTGTGGATTACCAGGAATTTGGTTAGGCCATTGCTGAGGTTCTCTCCATTGGTTTTTAGATTGCTAATTCCCTTGTGGTGGTTTCCATTGGTTCTATTGATTCTGCCATTGACTATTTTTCTAGTTAGATCACTACTTGTTTTGCTAGTTTGGCAAGGAAGGTTAGGAGTACTAAGGCCATTGAGGTTGTTGTGGATTATTTTGTAAAGCACTATTCCAATTAGGTTGACTATATTGTGGAGAACCTTAGACTCTATGGTTTTTCCATTGATTACCATATAGATTTGAATTCGTAAAGGGTCTTGAGGCATACCTTGATTTGGGGCCCATTGTTGGCATTGAGAAATTAAGAATAATTGTTGGTTCTCCATACTAGTGACCAATTTGCATTGAAAATCTTGCTTCTACTTCTGGCAGTGTGGACAGTACTCAACTTACTACTCCTCAGCCTCTGCATGCTTCTTCTTTGCAATCATTGGATTGAGATGTGTAGCGGCATCATTTATGATGTCCTACCCTAAATATAAGAGTAGATCGGATATATTGAGCTTTGAAATACCCTAACTAATCCCTTTAGTGGCTGTGAACTAGTGTCCTCTTCCTTTCTTCATAGTTGACCTTGAGTAGTTAAGAGAGATTTTCTTGAGGTCATCCTAAGAATATTGATATACATCACCACCAACCATCAGGTTTAGTGCTTCCAGAAAATTATCATTTACCCCTCTCAAGAAGACTAGTTTCTATAAATCCTCTACCAGTACATGCTGAGGGTTCTTCTATAGTGTATACAAGAAACATGAAACATAGTCTTCCAATGTTTCATCCTCCTTTTGTGATATTCTAGAGATATCATCTCCTCTTGGATCATTCTAGTTGCAATACTCTTATATTTATCTAGAAATAGAGTTTTCATTTCATCCCAAGTATTTGTTGCATTAGCTCCTAAGGCCATGAACCATCATAAGGCTGATTCTTTTAGTGTTGTTGGAAATAACTTGAGCTTATGGGCATCAGTGTTATAGTCAAAGATATGACAGAGTATGTCAAACTCAAACAAAAAAGTATCAGGATCCTTAGTTGCAAGGCCATAAAACTTTGGAAGAGCAGTTGTGAGTATATTTTTGAGATTAGCATTGGTTATGAGGCTCAAGAGAGAGGAAATGGAAAAGTAGGTTGTACCATTACTGGAGATATTTGATTATGGGGTTGCTACTAAAAAGGAGTGTTGGTTACAAAATTGTTAACAATAGGTGGATTTGGACTAGAACTATTGAGGAAGCTGGCCAAAATTTTAGCAAAAGGCTAAAGACCACATGTATCCAAGGGTTCTAGTTTCGAGGAAGATCCTATAGGAAAATCAGGGCTTGTGTCCTCAAAAGGAAACTCAACTCTTCTTCAATTTCTTCATTCAAATTAATAGAATTCTATGGAAGAAATCTACCATATTCATCACGTGTCTTCCTCTTCAATGCATGCAATTAAATTGGTGACTTGTTAATCAAGCCCAAAACTTTGGGATTGTTAGCTAACAAACTAATCTAAAAATAAAGGACTCATGAAGGTTCCTAGTTTGACACCATCCCCGACAATGGTGCCAAAAATGTACGATTTTGTAATAGATGAAGATAATCACACCATTGTCTTTCTCAAGGATATTGTATCTATTTTGAAGACTACCTATTTCATCGTGAAATACACTTAAATTGTTGACCTAGGAATGTAGGACTTGAAATGGGTCAGCACAGTATGTGCACTAAGTTCCTTTGAGAGTCTTAACACCAATGTTGCATGAAAGTAAAATGCATGAAAGGAACCTATAATACTATGAAAAAATAGTAAACACATTTGGGCTAACAACAGATAACTATATAAAGCTTTGAAAAATGAATCTAAACTAGTTAATAGCTCAAAACATCCACCATGATCATTTTATGCAAGTGTTGCAGGAACTTTCACAGTAACAATGTTGCAGGACTAATACAATAAATCTATCTTGAAAACATGAAATTGCAAGGAATGAATCTACTCTACCTAAATCTATTCTACCTCCCAAGTGCGCCCCCTTGGTTGGTTTCAAATAACTACTAACACAACAAGTATTTCAAAATCACTCTTTCATTAAAATCCTTCTTTGATTACATCAACAGAATAATTCATGAAGAATGGAAAAAGAGTAACTTCTGAATCTTAAACTAACATTATCTACATTCTTGTGAGTTTACTAAGATGATCTAAATCCTTTATATAGAGGATTGGATACTTATTATAAACATGACATAAAAGTCTTGAAAAAACATCACCAAAAAAGAAGGTGGAAGATCAACCATGACATAGTACATTGATTACTAAGCAATAGAATAACAACTTGCACAAAATATAGCAAGTTGTGTCTCTCGAATTTCCTAGAATAGTAACTCCTCTACAAGGGTAGCTGATCCATAGGAATTGAACTACACTTTCCTTTGCCACGATTGGTCTCCATCATCCTCTTCCTTTAATGCAATAATCACCACTCTTTGCATTGCTCTTCATTTTCCTAAAAGTTAGAAACATCTAAAACATATATGCAAGATAACATTCCTACGTCTCTTATTTAGATATTATAACATAGCTTAAGATATTTATATGAAATATAGCATTCTATGTATAACATTAAGCAAAGTATGTCATACACAATACCCATAGGTGTAGTAGGTTCTAACTTGTCTTTGGCATAAGTCACAAGATATTTACACAATTTTTTTGGAAATGTTTTTGACAAAGCACAAAGAGTAAGTCCAAATTATGAAAACTAGTTCAAAATTAAGACTTTAATATGCCTCATCACTTCGTACTACCACTTGCTGACCTTTGTAAATATTTTGTGCTAACGAACTAAAATCTTGAACCATTTTAAAGTTTGAGATTTCAAATTCAAAGCCAAAAACTATAGGAATTATAGTGTATGAAACCATCATTGACCTTGGGAAGGAAAATGTGACTAACAAATTACAAACTTGGAACAAACGATTACTCGAAGTTCAATTTCAAAGAAGACTAATAGTCTAAAAATAACATTGATAACACTAAACTTAGATAAACATGTGGACAAGGGAAATGAACTTTGAACTTTGAACTCAAATAGTTTGGAGTTCAAGTTCACAAAAGGAAAACAAAATATTTGAACATGTTAACCCGATAGGAAAAGGATTGATGAACCTTGAACTTTTAACCCAATTGAGTTCAAGGTTCAAGTTCAAAACTATGTTTAGAAGAAAATTCATTGAAAGCCTTTAGCAATATGTATGGGGCTTTTACTTGGGTCACAGTTGGCTCTGACTAGGGATTCAAACTGTCAAGGACTAAAAATGAATTCAACATCTCTGGTTTCCCAAAAGGCAACCAAACAAAATAAGAAAGGTGAAGGGGAAATGAAAATTGAAATAAGAAGCAGACAAACAAAAAATGCAACAAAACATATATACAAGAAGGAAAGAAAGAAATAACCTCAAAAATAATAAATTTTAAGGTCCTATCCATTATAGGATAGGGGAAGCTTTGTTCCATCCAAATACCAAAGTATGAAGGAATTAGAATCAAGAACTTTTTTGATTTCGAAGGGGCCTTTCCTAAGAGATTCAAACTTATAATGAGCACCCTTTGGTTCTCTTCGCCTATCCCAAAGAAACACTTGGTCAACTTCCATAAATTTTCTTGGTCTGGCTTTGCGATCAAAAATCTTTTTTACCCACATTTGATATTCTATAATGTGATCAACCACCTTTCCCCTCTCTTTCTTTCCTTTCATCAGGTAAAAGATTCTTTTTTCCATGGCATTTTAAAGGTAGCATCTTCTTGGGTCTTTTGGAGATTAGTAGCTATTAATTTGAGTAGAAGTGATAAATGAGCATCAACATCATAAACCAATTTAGATACTATCAAACTAATAGCTTTCTTTGGCATTGTGTGATCTACCCATAAGGCTTCATACAATCTTTTATGCTAGTCCTTAGCATTACCACTGACCAAATTTCTCATGATAGAAATAATATTTTCCTTGGAGGATTTAGCTGAACATTTCCTTTTAGGAAATAATTTGAAACATGTGAGAGCCTTATTCCATTATCATAGCATAAAAGCTACAGCTCTTGCAAAGACAAGTTCTAGGCATTTTCAATTACCAATTTTTTTGCAATGTTAAACCTGACCAAGATGTTTTCTTTTAGAAACTATCAAACTACTTTAGATGTAGTTCTCTTCACTAGTACCACTTCCACCCACTTAGTGAAATAGTCTATGGTAGATAGGATATGAGTACATCTAGCACTGGAAGTAGGATTACACAAACCATTCAATTCTAATCCCCATTGCCTGAAGGGCTCTTCTATCACCATAGGTCTTAAAGGAAGAGCTTCCAACTTAGGTTTATCTACAAACGGTTTACATTATTCACATTGCCCTACCCATTTATATGTGTCACCAAACATACCTAGCTAGTGGTACCCATTATGAAGAATTTTAAAGGCAGTGATTATTGATGAATAATATCCTCCACATGCTTCATTATAAAAAACTTCAAGTAGCTTCCCTTATTGGTCTTTATCAACACAACATAAGAACAACCATCTAGGCCCCTTTTGTAAAGCACATCATCTACTATCATAAATTTTACCGATTTTAATCTTAAAGATATCTTAGCTTTTTCAATAAGATTCTCAGGATAGTCTCCATAAGTCAAATAAAAAGAAATATCAGACAACCATTCTCCCCTTAAACCTACTAGAAGCATAGAAGTTTCATCATCAGTGGGTTGTTGTTGATCTTTAGTGATGAGCTTACATAAACCTCCACCTCTCACTCACTTAGTGGGTTTAGTTTCTAGATCAAATTCTTACACTTTAGAGACCTAGGTTACCTTATTATTAATTGCTACCTCTTGTTGTGTCAGGATACTTCTTATTGTAGCATTGGTACCAGAACTATGTTATGAGAGTGCAAAATGTAATCACAAAATTGTTTCACTGCCCTTACCACTGAAAATGCTTATTTCTTAGTGAATGAGTACCTAAACTCATGAAGGAAATGGGAACTTCTTCGCCTTCTTCATTTTTATACAGTAGAACAATAGACATTGTGTGTCCACTCGCATAACAATGCATTATGAAATCCTTTTTGTAGTCTGGATGAGTTAGGATGGGTGCTTGAGTGATAGTTGTTTTTACTTTATCAAAGGCCTCCATGGATTCTTCACTCTATTTGAAAGTTACCTTTTCACTAAGAATATCGGCAATGGGTTTGGTAGTCTCTGAAAAATTTGGCATAAACTTCCTCAAAAAGTTTGTTTGACTAAAGAAAGATTTGACTCCATTTTGATTAGAACGAAGGCATAACTACTGAATTTTCCTAACCCTTTCATGGTATATTCTTATCCCTGCATCTCTAAAGAACTAACCTTAAATCTCTTAGATGTTTCTTTATGCTCCAAGAAAAGATCATCATATCATCCAAGTAGATGAAAATGATTTTGTTTAGTAGATGACTAAAAGAAGAATTCATGGCTCTTTGGAAAGTTTCACCAGTGTCTATTAGTGTAAAAGGCATTTGGTTTTTATGCAAAGGTACCCCAAGGAGTGGTAAAATTAGTCTTATTTTGATCTTCAAAACAAACACTAATCTAATTGTAACCTGAAAAACCATCTAGCATGGACATCATTTTGGAGCCTTCTACCATTTGAAGGACGTGGTCCATATTCAACAAGGGAAAATTATCTTTTAAACTATCTTGATTTAGATTCCTAAAGTCTATGCAGATTCTAATTTTGCCAGTCTTCTTTTAGATTGGCACTATATTATCCACCCAAGTGGAATGATGAATACGGTAAATTATGTGGGCTTTCAACATTTTATCAACTTCCATGAAGATTGTGCCAACCACTCTAGGATTGTAATTTCTTAACTTTTGTCAAAAAGTGGTGGCACCAGGTTTGAGTGAAATTTGATGCTTAAACTTTCCCTATCCAAAATCCTTCAAATCTACATAAGACCAAGAAAAAATATCATTGAACTCCTTCAATAACTTGTTAACTTTCAATTTTTTAAACTTAATACAACATTTTCCCAAATTAACCATCTTTGGTTTCTCTTCTGTGCCAATATAAGTTTTGTCACATTCCCCAGACTTATTTTTCTTCGTCACCTCATTAAAAATAATTTTTTGAGGAAATCCTTTCTATCAAATAGGTTTTCCAAGTCTACCAACACTTAAGGAATTATTTTGCCTTTCAATTGGAGCACTTTTGTATCCTTATTTGAAATATCTTCTAGGAAAAACTCATGACACTCTGACGAGGAGCCTTCAAAGAACATATTGTCATAACTTTCTTTCCCACTGAAGAAATCATTGATGTGAGCATCATTTTTAAAAATTTGGCATGAGCTAGAGCTTTTAGGAACACTGGGCCAATGGATCAACTCTATAGTGTAGAGGTCTTCTTTAAAATCTGGGTGAGGAATCAATAGGGATGTTGGTCAAGCAAGAGCATAATTTCTAGTGTTAAGGTCTCACAGTATAGCTTCTATAGAGAAATCTTTGAATCCCTCCAACTCATCCCATACTCTATTCCTATAGTGCTTTAGTCTAGGATTTTGTATAGCTAAAATGTTTCGTACATGCTTGACCACTAGTTCAGCATCTCCTCTGGCCTTCAATGCTTTTATACCTCTCTTCTTAGCTTCTTCTATGTAGGGCTTCATACTTTTCTATGTTATTATTCTTATCAAACTTGAGCTTGAAGGTATGAGGGATGATCTCACCTAAAGGGGAAATGAGCACTACCCCTACTCCCTAGCCGATTGAGGCACAACTACCATCAAATTCTAAAGTCCACACACCTTCATTAGTTAATTTTTTAGGTTGAATTACATCTTCATTAGGTAAGATAACATAATTGGAAAAATCACTTTCTTGATATAAGATGTGGGACCTAGGATCCTATGAGGGAAATATTGTATATTTGGCTTTGGGCTAGAGGTTCAAGACTACCTTTTTGCTACCAACTAGTATGGTTACTTGTGACTAATCTAACTTAGTCTATCCTCCTAGGTTTTTACAGAAGGTTTGGCTTAATAGCATTCCATAACTAGTTAGAATGTTAGTAACCATGATGGTTAATATGACTCTTTTCTCAAAAAACTTAGCTAGAGTGACTTGAGTATCCTTGATTTAGCCTACAACTAGGACCTATTTGGAGTCCATTGCATAAAATTTGCCTAAGGTTTGAGTGATGAGTAGATCTAAAGCCTTTTCTACAGAGGATGACATGATATTATCTAAAACTTCTGAGTCTATGATATAATTATTCAATTTGTGACCATGGATAAAAAAAGACACATAGAAAGGGATTGGTTGGGAATGATAGGGATATCTTTAGTTAATACTTTATCTTTTTTCTCTACAGGTCATTTAAAGATAGACACAACATTGGTCAATGGCAATGAATGGGGCTGATTTGGCCCTTTGACAAATTCTATCAACTTATCTAACTCGTACGAGTTTGAGTGTAGATAATCAGCCAAAGAAATTTGAATTCTAGAAGACTTAAAAAATTGAACTATATCAAAGGTAGATTCAAAATCATTTCATTTCAAAATCTTTACCTCTAGCGTAGAATTCTTTAAAGCTTCAGGGGCCTTCTTTGATTGATTATGTGAGGTCTTCCATTTCCCAATTAGAGTAGGTAGAAGAATCATCAAAAGTTTTACTTCCTCTCTAACCTCTTGTGAGCACCAAGGATGAAGGGTCTTCAAGAGTGACAAAACATCACCTCCTCACTCAGAATCAGACTCATATTTGAGGAAATAAATTATAGAGTCACCAGGACCTCTTGAGTCTTCATCAATAGGGATCTCTTCTATTGTCTCTTTGTTAGCATTTAATTCAATCAAATAGATCATTTTAGGACATAAAATGCCATCATGATCATCAGTGGACTAAAAAATGCACATGTTTGTTTTATTAGTCGAAGCACGTTCAATTGATGATTTTTTATTTGATGGCAACATATTCGATTGTTTTCTAGTTGCACCTACATTTGGAAATTTTCTTGGGATGTCCTGATATTTAGTATTGATCTTTGGCATTTGTCTCTTTATTTTCATTACATCATTGAACAATATATGAACCAAAGGATCGGTTTGGCCTAATGAAGATGGTTATGAACATGAGGCTTGTATCTCTCTTCTCCATTTTCCAATAGCTAGGAGATCATCCTCCAATTTGACAACTAACGTCAGAGAAACATAAATATCAGCTACCCCATCCCTTCTTAGGTGGAAATTGATATTTAGTAGCATTGCATTTACAAAAAACACTTTATGATTTTCAGCATTAGGTCTTTTAGCAACAAGAATTTTAAAAAGTATCTTATTGAATTTTTCTACAAAGCAACAAATTGGTTCTTGTACTTCCTTCTTAAGTTGTTTCAACTATAGAAAAAGGATATGTTAATCATCCTCTGATTTGAACCTAGATTCAAATACATTTCACATGGAAGCCCAATCTGTAATAACTCTATTTGGAAGATGGTCAAACCAATTTGCAGTGGCATCAGTAAAGGTTTGTAAAACTAACCTTACAACCACATTTTTTGTGGGCATTGCAAGGACGCCACAAGTAGTTTTAAATTATTTCAAGTGTTCATTAGTAGATTTCTTCCCATCTCCATTGAATTTAGGAAAGACATCCCTGGCTTCCTTTGGGAGAGGGTATCAATTAGGTCCTAAAGCAAGAGGACCAACCTGGGCACCCCAAGGGTTTGCAACCATCTGAGGTAGAATGAGGTATAGGAAATATAGAGAGGGGGTGAATCAATATTCTACAAACCTTTTTCACCAACTAGATATTATTAATTACTTTGAACCATACATAAGAAAGTAAACAAGTAATGTTGAACAATAATAATAACCATGCATAAAGAGAACTCATAACACCATATTTTTTTAACTAGGGAAACCTTGGCCAAGAGAAAACCCGAGTGGGGATGATACCCACTAGATAATATACTAATATATGTTCCTTGTTAGAGGATAGACCCTATTAGGAGTCAATGAGAAAATTTAGTAAAGAGAGTTCCTATTAGGAGATTCCAACCCTATTAGGACTTGTTGTATAGTGGATGCAAGAAGAGCTCACTGCCCAAACATGCACTTCCAATTACAAGAAGAGCTCACTACCTAAACAAGTAATTAATCCTCAAGTATATAGATGATTTACCTTCTTTCTTGGTTGATCTTTGACATCAACTCAATCTGAAATCATGAAATCAAGTTCACAGAAACTTCACATACATCGCTTCACAAAAAGTTTGCATATCACTTTTCATATTACAATTGTACATTACATCACATCACAAATGACTTCACAAGATGTCTTTGCATAAACACCATGCCCTTTCACAAATTTCTACTAGGTTGGCTAAGACCACAATATACTTTTCCAACATAAAGTAAACATCTAGAATGTCAGCCCTAATTGGTCAAGTAATTATTTTGTAAAAAAAATAATTTCTTTCCCTTTAATTTCGCTATTCTATTTCACTGGTAAATCATGAATATCTCTTTTTTGTATTGTTCATACTAATGTCCAAGGTTATGCATTTCATCATCAACATGTATGCTGTCTCCATCTATCTTCGCTAGTCATAATATGATGTCACAAATATTTTACATATAAAATAATGGACTATTGTAAACCAATTTCATACTTAGACAATCTAAAGAGTATCAAAAGCTAAGTATCTTTATTACTGATGCTTTTTGCAAGCAAGTACACCATGTGTTTCCATCAATGATAAAAATTACATCACTACATAAAGCCAATTTTCAACAATCTCCCCCTTTAGCATTGATGGCAATGAAGTAACAAAAAATGACTAAGTGATAAAACCTTAACAAAAACTTACAATAGTTATCATCTATTACATTACATATACTTCATATAAAAAATTATCAATTGCTAAATTGGTTCACCTTTGAATATGATTTCTACATACATAACTCACTACAAAAATTTCTTCTACAACTTCTTCCCCTTTGACATCAATGACAAAGGTCAAAAAGTCCAAAAAAAATTGTCAAAAAAGTTGTCTATCTATTGTCAAAACATTGTCTTGCTATCAAAAAATTGTCTTTCTACCTCATGTTGTTAATATCTTCATGCAATCATCAAAATTTTCCTTCAAACTATTCATACCTTTCTTCCATGTGTCCTTTTCTACTTCGGCAGTAATGAGCATTGCACATAAGCAATATGATGCAATCTCAACTGCGTTGAGTTCGGAGTAGGTAAAGTTTGTATAAGTGTATTTTTCTTTGACACATTCTTCCAGCTATCTATCAACGGTTGATATCTTTAGAGCAATAGTCTCTCTAAATTCTAATACTCTTCTCAGAGTTAGTTCTTTTTTAAGTTCCAATTTCTTGATGTCTATGTGAACACTGGCAACTTTTCCTTCCAATTCATCAACTCTGCAAGAAGGTTGCTCTATTTGACTAGTTAGAGCTTCCAGCTCACTCAGCTTCCCTTGAATATTTTTATCCAAATCTTTGGTCAACTTATTAGATAAAGTACATTTGATGTATTGTACCTTGCCAACTTGTTGACTTCTTTAGAGTTCCTTGATACAAGTATAAAGACTCAGCAAATCATTCTGAATATTCTAACAAATGGTGCTAAAAAGATTAGCATCATATGAAATTTGAGCCTTAAACTCAACAACATTCAACAAATTTATAAATTCATCATGAAATGATTTTACAACTACTTGTGCTCTTTGTTCGAGGTTTGTTTTAGTGTGTTTGGCTATGAGGTGCTATGTAATTTGTCAATCACCTCCACTAATGCTATATGTAGACATTTGACCTTTTTGTTATTCTCAAATAATTTTTTCAAGTATGAGATTAGGTTAGATTAATTTTCATCATCACCTATAAGGTTAGCAAGAGATATGGGAGAGGATGAGCTAGATGCTTTCACCTCATCTTCCACTTGTTTCTTCTCATATTCCTTCTCTTCTCTTTCTTTCTTTTCTCTTTCTTCCTTTTATTTTTCTTTCTTTTCTCCTTCCAAATTTTTCTCTTTTTCTTCTTCTATCCTCTTTTCATCTTATTTCTGCTTCTTTTCCTTTTCAAGCAATTTTAGCTTGGCTTCTTCAATCTTCTTCTTTTCTTCTTCTAACTATCTTTTCTCTTCTTCAACTAGTCTCAATTGATTCTAAATATCTTCAGAAAGGGGCTCAAGCTGATCATAACTTACAAAAGGATTATCATCAATGTTAATTGTGACACTAGTTTGATCAATTTGCATAGTATCACCACTTATTGATACTTCCAAAGTTTTCTCTATAGTGGTAGGAGTTGTCTCTACCTCCATCAACATTTTATTGATAGTTGCAACAATTTCACTTCTTATTGTATTCTTATCACCTCCCATAAATAGAATAGGCCTCATTTTTTTTTGTATATAGGGTGCTAGTTTACTCATCAATTTCTTTATTTCTAATTCATCTTCAATTATGCACATAGTTCTTATCCTTGATTTCTGAAGTTCCATATCTTCTTCCTGAATTAGTTTCTTCTTTGATATAAGTCTATCATATAATTTTGGATTGAAAAATCCTTTAATATCCTTAAGTTTCAAGTTATTGAGAATCATATATCTCATAGTAGAGATATCAATCTATTATTTCTCCATATCACTATACAAATCATAAAACTTGCTCATCTGCACAAAGTTTCCTTCATTAACAATGGTTGTATTAATCTTCTCTATCTTTGGTTTCTAGGGTTTCCTTGTTTACCTATTGGCTGCTTGGAAACAATGGCTTTCTTTGGTTATTTGTCTTGTTGTTCCTCTTCTTCTTCTTCATCACTGGAGTCTTCAATTTTCAACAATTTCGTCTTTCTCTTCTCTGGTCCACTAGCTTGTTGCTTAACTCTTTTTTGTTGCCTTTTAGATCTACTTGGTTGTTTGGATGATACATCAACATATGGAATGCTTTGTTCTGTAGGATTTTATGCAATAGATACATTGGATGCTTGGCCAACTAACAAAGGTGTCACATACATTATGCCTTGTTCACTAGCTTGTTTTAGTCTAGAGATAGTTTGTATAACTTCTTGAGATTCTTCTTCTGACACACTAACCTCAAATAGTGCTTTCTTCATTAAAGATGCAATCTTCTTATGAGATGCCTTTTCTTATGATGCCTGGTAAGCTGACTAGGTTATCTCCTCATACATTCCAAATCTGTATGATGCTTGATCTATATTAGATTTTAACATTAAATCAATATAACTGATAGCTATATCATCACTCAATTCATAACCTATGGGCTCAAGAAATGTTTCCTGACATTCTATTGCTTCAATATAGGTTAACTCATTACCCCACATAAAATATATATCATTCTTAAATCTATCAACAATTGCAGGGGCAATTCTGAATCTTTGTTTCATCTCATTCTAAAATGTTCTCATAATCAACTTTCCATTGTCCAAGATTTTCTCTATTGGATTCCTTCTACACACATTTGTTATGTTGTCCATAGTGCATTTTTCATTGCTCATACTATCATAAAATTGATAAAAATTGAAATTTCTTAAGTACATGAAATTAGAGACTGGAATCTAAATACACCATTCTTAGTTCTCTTAATTTTCTTCAAATTCTCAAGAAGTTATACTCTCAGAATCTCACTCAAATTCATGTGTTCTTTCTCAACACATCTTATAAGTTGCATAAATGGAGCATGTTGACAACACATCACTCTTAGAACTTACACAAATAGAATATGCAATGATTTTGCCTAAGAATCTTACATCATGTTGTCTGATGGTGCTAATCACCATTGCTTTACTATTGTAAACTACCTTAGTATAACTTTCAACCTTTTTCTTAACTAGTTTCTCACCAATAGGTACACTTCCTTGTTTACTAAGACCAGTGCCCTCATGAATAAGGTCAGCAGAGATGTTGACTACATTGTCTCCTATCCAAATCTTTCCATTATGAATTCTACTCAATATGACTTGAGTCCATTCTTCTATATCAAGTTCATGGTAAAAATGATATCTAACTAAGTCTATGTCTTTTAGATGCTCATATTCAGGCTTAATAGTCATATCATGAATGAAAACAATTTCCATATCTTTGTTCATAAACTCATTTCCAATGATTTCAAAATTACTCACATAGGTAGTATTGGCTCCTAATTTAACAGTGATTATTGTTACCAATAGTTAACAAAATTCATTACTCCTAGAGATAGCTAATACTCAAACATAGCATAATAAATTGTATCGTTGGGCCAACTTCAAAAAGAATTAATGCTTTCTACACTGTTGGCTCTATAAGAACAAGGTGGGAGTACCTTTGGGATTCTAATATTTTCTTGACTCTTACCCTTAATCCCTAAAATTATAGATATGGTCCAATTTCTTTGATATTTGTGAAACCAATCATGAGCTATAGTAGCTAACAATACCTCATGAACTTCCACAAATAGATGATGACCACCCTTACACAATGGATACAACATTCGACTGATTTAGATTTGAATATGAATTGGATAAATGTATTAGAATTTACTTCAATTTATCTCTAATTTATTTGACTAGTACCTTATCCATTGTTACACAGAGTCACCTATTAACAGGGTATCTAATTCAAACAAGTTGTAAATGAATTTATCATATGTAATCACCAATTTCCATTCTTATGAAATATCCCTTTTTATAAACTCATAGACCCTACTAATTTATTGAAGGACTTCCCTAATTCCTTGAATCAAAACTAACAATAGAATCAGTATACAACCTATCTAGATTGCATTCAATCAATTAAACCTTATTTAATTGATCTCAAAGTAAAAAAACTCATAAACTGGAGACAAAAATTGATAACAGAGATGTAGTGTAAGTACCCTTTTGTATTATCCTTTGATTAGACTGATAAAATAACCAATAGAAACTCAGTGAAACTTAGAATATCTTGTTAGTTCTATCATTGATTTATATCATCAAAGAGTACTAAATTTCAAAGTAAACTCTAAACAACTACACCAAGTGGACCAACTGTACTTTTCTTGAACAAAAATGAAAATTATACAAACTTTTTGGACCCTTCTCTAACCTTGGGATCTCACATATATAGGGTGAGATGCAAAAAGCTTTAGGTATAGAGAACTAACAATTTTCCTTTAGATAGAAGATTTCTATTTTTTTCTACTATCATTAAGGACAAAATTTTGTGCAACATAAAATATTTTGTACCATAACATTCCTTTGTGGAACAACTTTTCTTTTCCACCTAGTGATATGCTTTCTTTTCCTGAAAAGAGCTAATGATTGTCCTTTTGCTATTCTGAATCTGTAGAATATGTGGCCATCAAGTTTGCCAGTGATGTATGTGGCTCCGATCTCTGAAAGTTCACCTCAACTCTAGCATCTTCACTTGTATCATCATGTACCATTAAAGTAACAAGTATTTTCTCTTCCTTTGTTGCCATTTCATCAAATTTGGCCTCTATGCCTACAACTATAATTTGATGCTCACCTTTATTCTCTTCTTCCTTTTGATCTTTGGATGGTGCATCAATTATATATATATCATCTTGTTCCATCTCCTCATCATCATTAGTTTCAACATCTTCTAACTATTCACTGGGAGCAATATCTGCCATCCACTTATCAAAAAGTGTGTCATCTAGCCAATTAAACTGTAGAGTATCATATTTTTTCTTAATCAAATATTCAGCTACTTTGTCAATTTTAATAAAATCTTGCTTTAAGGAATCAAAGAATAATTGGGCTTTTATAATTTCCTTAGTAGTAGCTGACTAGCATGCATTTCCATTTTCATTTATGACTCTAGTCATCCTTAGACAAAATAAGTCATCTAATTATTTGGCCCATTCTTCTCTAATTTTGAATTTATTCTTCTTATCTAAAGCATGTGGGAATAAGCCAAAATTAACACTCTTGTATTTGTCCATGTAGCTGACAGTTCTCCTCTATAACTCAACTCTCTTATCATCAAATTCTGAGAGGTCATTAGCAACATCGCAATTTTTTTGTATATAATCATATGAAAAACTGATGAGAAAAAAACATAAAAACATGACCTCTTTTCTCTTGTTATTCCACTTATTAAAAATTGGCTTCAAAGCTCCATCACTTGCATTCAATCTTATCAACCAATTGATCATAAACAAGGGCCATTCATTCTTATCAACCAAATACATGAGAGACTTTCTCAATTTTTCCTCATATTGCACATTTAACTCTACATGTAATGCCCATAGTTTGCACTTCTCCTCTTCAAAATCTTCAACTATATAATATTGTGGCCTCTATGATGTATTAGGAATCTCAATAATGGGAGTGGATTTAAAAAGCTCCACTGGTGGGTGAGGATATTTGATCCTTGGCCTAGTAGACTGTCCCATCATCTTCTTCTCAAGTTCAATTCTCCTTTGAACTTCTTTATTGTAGGCTTCTAGAACCTTTTCATATTTATTTTTCAATTCAATCATTGCCTTTTCTTCTCTTTAGCTGTGGCTAAATTCAAACCAGATACTTCCTTACCCAGACGTGTAGCTTCTACATTAGCAGTATCTTCCACACTTTTCACAATTAGGTTTCCTATTAATCTAGTATTATTAGGCTGGGAGGAGCTAGTCCTAGATCCTTTCCTTATCAACCAAAAGACTAATATAGACTGGTCCTCACTGAATTTGGCACCTTTTCTTTCTTTATTCTGTTGATCCTCTATATTTAATTTTCCTGAAATAGAATTAAAAACTAAGGCACCTGTTATATCTTAATTTGATAACTGCAAAACACTAGATGGATTTATCATTTGTCTCCCCTCCTTAGGGGTCATGTTCTTGAATTCTTGTGTCATTTCTTCTTTGATCTGCCTTTGTGCATCTACCTCTTCCATCTCTGGATGCTTTGCTCTCAATTTATTACATCTTTCTTCAAACATGTCCATGTTTTTTCTCCAAACAAACTGATGAAGAGCTTTAGATTTAAGAAAATCATCATCAGATATGAATTCATGGTAGGCTTTCTCCATTATAGGGTCCAATTTTTTTCCTCTGTAATTTTCCATAGTCAATTCAAGGCTTGGCATTGGAGGCTTCAGAGGATTTCCCTCATCTAACTCACCTAGGTAATGAATACTCCCCCTTGGGATCCTAATTGCTCTGTCTGCTCCCTCGTGAGTTGCTCATCTCCAATCCATAATGGGGATTGAGTAGATGAATATTTCTCAATGTGAGGAGTCTATTCTCTTATTATTCTTTGCCTCTTAGGAGAGGGTTCATCAGGTCTCTCTTTCAAGAAAACACTAGTTGACCCTACTATTTGTTTTCCTTTGTCAATAGTGGCCACCTTATTCTAAATTACATTATAGCCAAGTCATTTTTTGATAATCAACTGCTATGTTCCAACTGTAAGAGTTAATTCCAATCTCTTCATGACCTCTCTGGCTTTGTCTAGAAAAGAATTGATTAAAAATTGTCTCTTCTCATTCATTACTTCCATGGTTGCAAAAAAATTAACCATGAGTTTATTTATTTTGTCTGCCTCAATTTTTGCATTACCTAGAGGCTCATAATCTTTATCAAAACAATGAATAAATTCCAAAAGTCTAGAGAAAACTCTTCATTTTTCCTTCTTAATCTCCTACTCTTGCAAAGAGAACTCATTCCTTATTATATCTTTACGAAAATAAGATTCATGCTTGATGGTACCAAGTTTAGCCCTTAATTTAAAAAGATTATTGTAAAATCCCTCAGAATCACAAAAAAGAGGATGAGACACATCCATTTTGTACTACTCTAAGAATTTATGAAATAACAACAATCCATCTTTTGTGATCACAAATTGGTGAACTACAATACAAGTAGGGAAAATTGAGCCTCTATTTCTTCTTACCAAGTATGCTTCCTCTAATCCTCCTAGTTGCCATAGTATTTCAGCTACTCCTACTTTTAAAGGCACCTGGTAGGGCAGTACATGATGTGTCTCTCGAAAACCATAAACCCTAAAAACTATTGAAATAGGGTATCGTATAATATCAGCCCAATTATGTGACACTTTTAAATTAGAGGGATTATCCATTGGTCTAACAATATTCAATAATGCCCTAGGGATTCTGGGATTGTCCATTAATAAGAGGCTTCTTAGTTTGGAGGTGAAATATCAATCAAATCTAATAAAACTAGCATTTTTAGCATCCCTAGTCATATCAACACTCCACAACTAGACTGGAATAGCTTCTCCTTCTTTTTCTCTATTTAAAATCATTTCCTTCCCAAAATATGGTGCACCCTTAAACAAGAACATATGCATCAGTAATGAGTAGTGACCAAAAGTCTTTTCTACCTTGTTTTTGGCAATTCCAACTAGCCCTTCATGGATTTCTTCTACTATATAAGATGCAAAGTCAAAAACAATATTCACAGCAAAAGAGGAAATTTGAGCCATCATATACATAAAATTTATTGGCATAAACTTCTGCTCATCCTCTCCAAAAACCCTACATAAAGTCACATATATCTCTACAACCTAGGAAGTGAAAAATTCCTTTTTAAAAGGTTCCCCAGTAGATGTTGTGACCACTAACAAGTTCCCAATTGAGCCTATGTGTTCCCTCAGTGCACGCTGCCTAATTTTATCCCTCTTAGATAGGTATTCCTTTTCCAATCCTAGCAAGTCAATAGGTATATGATAATCTAAAAATGGTTCTAGGCCAAAAACTTCCCTAATTTCCTGAGCATTAATACTCAATAAACACTCCCCATTCAATCTTCTTACAATTATGGCTGTAGAGTCATAATTTTGGGCAATGGCCATGAGTAATTAACATCCACAAATACACTAGGGACCACTAGTTTCCCTAAATCAAAATTTCATATGTTTGCATAGGGGGCGAACAAATTTCTTTCTGAAAACCACTTTTTAAAAGGGAACAACCTTGATTTGGTAGTAATTGCATCCCTAAGCCAATTTCCTTTATCATATAAACCATTTGTTATCTTAAACTTAGGGTTTAAAGAAATCAACTTTTTCACTTGGGCTAACTCATTGGTAGACTCAGGTAATAATTCAAGAAGGTCATCATGTATATTTCAGCTAACATAATCTACCTAACACGAGAATGCTTCCTTTGGAGGCATGATGGATACAAATCACAGAATACTAGAATATTTTTAATACGTAGTGATCTGAGAAACTTACTTGGCTCTTCACAATTTTATTATTGCAACCTTGCAACACACTAAAATTATTGAAAATTCTTTCACTTCTTGATTACACAAAGCACAATTCTTTAATAGCTTCGAGCTCTTTGGAAATCTGAAAATTTGTTCGTGTATGAAACAAATGGTGAAATCTTTGAAATATACTATGTTTCTAGTTCGCATGAGAGCTTTCAATATTGATAAATGAACTATAAGGAGAACTAGGTCGCATCACCTTCTATTTTGACAACACACTGTCGATGTTCAAAAAATTTGACGATTTGAGAATAAAATCATAAATGACTGAGCTTCCACTTGCCAAGTTGGCAGTTAATCCAATAAAAATCCTTCGCATACCCATTTCTCTCTACTTCTGGCAATTCATTCTGAACCCACTTGCGCTCACAAACATGTGTTGCCTTGTTGTTATGTCACCATGCATAATCCACAAGCAATTTCTTGATGCAATATAAAGGATGACAACTTCTAAGAGAGCAACCACACCAGAAAAGCTCTATGTACAAGGGCCATACAAAAGACAAGGGATTAACAGGATGTATAAGAAAAAACCTAGACTATTGTTCAAGGAAACAAAAAATATTTTAAGAAAAATACCTCTTCAAGAATTGTCCATGAATAGGAAATTCAAGAATACCCACAGTTAGATCCTTCAGATAATATGAATCTTCACCATTTTTATCATAAATGTCATATGGACCAAGTCAGATGGGGTCAAACTTACCATGTTTGCCTTTATCTTCTATTCTAGCATTCCACACCAACACCATATTACCTATTTCAAATTTCCTTTTAGTGGCCCTCCTATCATACAGATGCTTAATCTATGACTGCAACTTTGCATTCTAAATAGAGGAGTCTCCTCTTGTTTCTTCTAATTGCAAGACGACATCTATCCTAAGCTGCATTTCATCAATAATATCATCTTGATAAATTTGAACAAACTTATACATCTCCTTCAAATTATTTTGTGGAAGTTTAGCCTATATGCCATAAACTAAGTCAAAAGGAGCACATCCAATGGCCTTTTTCATAGTAACCCTATCAACCCATAGAGCTAATGACAATTTTGAATCCCAGGCCTTCTTATTTTCTCCTAGAATCCTTTTAATAATCTTCAATATGCTCTTATTGCTTGATTTTTCTTGACCATTCCCTTGGGGATCATATGGTGAGGATGTATATTCTATAATGCCATATTTCTTGCAAAACTCCTTATATTCTTTAGACCTGAAGCACATAGCATTATCTGTTACAATCTTCTATGGACATCCAAACTTGGTTATAATATTATTCAAAATAAAGTTAATCACTACTTTACTTGTTACATTTTTATTGGGAATTGCTTCAACCCACTTAGTGAAATAATTAGTAGCTACCAGGATCCAAGAATGTCCACCACTAAACTTGTTGGGAATTTCTCCAATGAAATCAATTTGCCATTGTTGAAAAGATGTTTGTACTTCAACAAGTCTTAGTGGTAGATTTCCAAATAACTTTAGTTTTCCACTAAATCTTTAACAAGCATCACATGTTTTAATAAATTCATGGGCATCGTTGAAAAGTGTTGGCCACCAAAAGCCAGATCTGAGGACCTTGTAAGCTATGGTCTTGGCCATGTAATGACCTCCACATACACCTTCATGCATATCTCTTAAAATCCTCTTAGACTCAATTTCATCTACACATTTCAAAATTGCCCCTTCCATATCCCTCCATCATAACTACCCCTATATTATGGCATACCTTATAGCCTACATTTTCAAGGTCTCTTTTGGTTATCTATTAATCCTAGTGGGGATTTTATATTTTGCAAATAATAAATCACATCTCTATACCAATCAAAAATGTCCATGTCACAAAGACTTTCCCTACAATTACCATCACATTGATTGATTTGATTTTCTTCTAAATTAGCTTCTATCATTAGTTTGGTTAAGCCTTGACCTCTAACTAGTTTGGTGATTTGAATATCAATGTTAAATTCATGTATTCTATTAATCCACCTACATCTTTTGCCAGATACCTCTTGTTGTGAGAAGATGTCCTTAACAACAATAGCAGGGACAAATGCAATAATAGTTTCTCCCATTAGATAACAGCTAAAAGCCTTCACTCCTTTCACCAGTGCATAAGCTTATTTTTCATTAATATCACACTTCAATTTTGCTGCCTATAATGATTTGCTAAAAAATGCAATAGGTTGTTCATAGCCTTCTTCATTTTTTTGTAGTAATATTGTAGCAATAGTGTGAAATGAAGAAAAAGAAAATATATGTACTATTTTATCATAATTGGGTGCCCATAAAATAGGTGCATCCTTGATAGCTTGCTTAATTTTCTAGAATGTAACACTAGGCTCTCCATCCCACTTTATCTCGAACCCTTTCTTTAACATCTTTGATATAGGCCTACTAATTTCTGCAAAATTAGTCACAAACCTTCTAAGAAAGTTTATTTTCCCTAAAAATGATTGATTTCCTTTAACACGTTAAAGCTTTTGAATTTTACCTTTTGCTTCTACCCTTTTAGCATCAATCCTCACTCCATGTTTACCAACTAGTTCTCCTAAAAGCTTTCCTTCAATAACACCAAAGCTACACTTTCTAGGATTCAAAGAAATTACATATTTAAGGGCTCTAATAAATACCTTTTCTAAATGCATGCAATGATCATTCTCATTCTTAGAATAAGCAATTGAATTATCCTGATATATAGCTAGGAATTTATCAATAATATTGAACAAATCCATATCCATTGCAGGATGAACTGTAGCCCTAGCATTAGTAAGCCCAAAAGGCATTCTGACATACACATAAGTACCCCATGTAGTGGTAAAAGAAGTCTTAAATTATTCTAATTCTTTAACCACCACTTGATTGTATCTTGAAAATCTGCCCATCATGGACATAAGTTTAGATCCAGTGACCTTTTGCAGCATAGCCTCCATATTTGGAAAACCATAATTATTCTTCAATGAAGATATGTTGAGATTTTTGAAGTCAATGCACAACCTTATATCTCCATTTTTCTTCCTAACAGGGACTAAATTAGACACCCAGGATGAATGTCCGATAGGCTTTATGATCCCTGTATCTCTTAACTTGATTGGTTCCTCTTTCATTTTGGGGGTAAGAGTTGGATTGATTGGCCTTTGTTTCTGTCTAAAAGGTTTAGCATCTGGTTTCAATGGGATTTCATGCTGAAATAGATCTTCTCTATAAGCCTTAAGATCATCATATGACCATGCAAACACATGTCTATATTTTCTTAAAAAACTAATTAAACCTTGCCTTATTTTAGGAGACAATTTCTTACCAATATACACCTTCTTAGGTGTTTCTTCAATTCCTAAATTTATCTCCTCTAGGTCCTTAGAATTATATTCCCTAGTGTCCATTTGGAACCTATCTTGACTGTCAAAAATGGTTTCTAGGACAACTAGTCCCCTCAAAATTTTGTTTATTTTCAACTATACAACTTCTTGCCTAAAAACAATATCTCTTCCATCTATGTTCTCTACATAAGCTGCACAATCAATTTCTTGGCCTGACAACATATTCTCATAATTTAAAAATCTCAAGATATCTCTATCATCTTCAAATACATCTTGGTTCTAGACATTGTCAGGGGCAGAGGGCCTAGTTTGGATCTCAACTTTGGATATACCAGCAAACGTAATATCATTAGGATTTATTGCTATATTTTCCAACAAATCTGCCATCTTGTTATTAGTCCTATCTTTCCAAATTATCCCAAATGCATCAAAATACTCAATCATATCACATACAACATTTCTATATTGTTTTTATCTTTTGTTTTATTGACACATAAACACTTCTCACCTAGGATATAACCAATTCAAAATCCCCTATAACATGTAAACATTTTATCCCGTGCTTGTGAGCTAATCTGAGTCCTAACAAGATAACCTCATATTCTGCTATATTATTAGTACAAGGGAAAATCAATGTAAAAGAGAATTTACATGTTACCTCTACAAAAGAAATCAATAAAATACATGCACCAGATCCATCTTTGCAGCAAGCACCATCAAAAATCAGAGTCCACAAATCACCTTTGTCTATATTTGTGTCAACTTCTTCTTCTAGCTGTGATTTATGCTTATCTTTCTTCAAGATTAGAACCTCAGATCGGAATGCATTGACATATATATCAAAAAAAAAAATCATATCATCCTCTATCTCTTCTTCTATCATATACATGCTCTTAGGTTCTCTATTTATTTTAACTAAATTCCCATCAATTTTGAAAGTAGTGAATGATAGGTCACATTGTAAACTCCCTCCCATGGAAACACTTCATTTTCTAGATAACAACATGCCATACTGAGGTAGAATATCAACAACCAGTACACCCATAGTAAGTTCTTTGTCAGGATAAGATGTCAATTTATATGGAAAAGAATTAATAGTATCTATGACTGTCACTTCTCTTTTGTCCATAGCACAACATCTTCCCTGAGTAGTATTAACCTTCAAGCCTAATTACTTCATTATTTCAAAAGGCATAACAGTATTGGAGGCACCAGAATAAATCATGCATTTTTTTAATGTTTTACCATTTAATAGGATACTAAAGAAAAATGGTTCAATACTTCCTAAATATTTATTTACAAAGCTATCCAAAAACATTTATGGAATTTGAGACACAACTACTTATGTTTCTTTGTCTCTTACCTTTTCTTCACTACTTTCCTTGGGAGTATGGCTTTCACTATAATTATATTTTACCTTTTCATCAACACCTCCTACCCATGCTATGGCTTTACTTCTATGTTTAGGGATTCTTAATAACTTAGCCAAAGGAACCTTGACAGTGATTTGTGACAAAATAGCAAGCATATCTATAGAAGAATTAGAGGGGACATCAATAGTCATACCTCTTTTTTAATAATGTTTTTCAAAAATACTTACAGTACCCTAATGATTCATGTCATTTACATTTAGCAATTTTGATGTTTTCTACTCCAACTTCTTAGGACCATCATTTTGAAGTTCAAGAATCTTGGGATTGTCCATTTTCCTTGGTTTCCATTTCCTACTGATAGCTTTGACCTTTAGAAGGAATCTCTTTAGGCTTCACAACTTCCTCTTTCTTAGGATCAACCTTGATAAATATACTAGCCACCCTGCCACCATCAGCACTCTGAGCCATATTTCTAGTTTGTACCTGAGCTACCATGCTAGCAATAATCTAATCAACCTCTTCTCTAGAAGGTTTCCTTAATATCACCTCCTCTCTAGTAGATGCCATGTTACATATATTGTCGTCAACACCACTTTCCCCATCATAAAATACCTGTTGTTGCATATCATTCTAAAATTTCCTTTGTTCATTTACATCCCCATCATGATCATCACTGTTAGAATAATCATAATGTGACTCAAACATATTACATCCCACATCATCACTATTCTCTTCATGTTTCTAATGTTCTTCTACATCAATTTGATTTCCATAAAATGACAAAGCTACCACACAACATTTAGGAGCATGGGGTAATTGAAAAATACAACACCATGTAGGCTCAGTAGTGAATTTAGGATCATCTACCATATTTATAGAATTTTTTGATAAGGGGTTACGGGTGACCTTGTTACTGGTGTTCTTGGTGGGAGGAACACTAGGCTAACCATCCTTCTAAGTGGTATTATAAGGGAAATTTTGCAATCTATTCTGTCTACTAAAATTGGATTGATAAGGGATCTTATTTTCAGTGGGATTTTTATCATTTTTTACCTGAGGAAGATTGAAACCTTTTATAGCATTTAAAACTTGACTCATCTCAATAGGTTCTTTCTTTTTTCCTCCTACAAGTTTGTGATCTTCCTTTACTATTTCCCTTGCTCTCAAATAACCTAGGATTATCTCTTTTGCTTTCTAACCTCCCTAAAATTTTAAAATTATTTTCTATATTTATAGCAATTCTAAAAGCATCTCTTAAGGTCCTAGGTTCCTTATCTCTAAGTTGGTATGCCATTTTACCATAAAAAGCATTCAAGTGATCATACATATCTTATCATCAACTCACATCGTTTGCATCAACTTATACATCCTCTTCTAAAATCTAGTATTGAAGTCAATAACAGACTCATAATGCAACTTCTTAATGTTGTTGAACTCACCTAAGATATAACTCAGGTTCTATTTATCACCATGTATTGTTCCTTGAAACAATACTCAATGTCTTTCCAGTCTATAATAGATGATTCAAGAAGCCTCTTGAACCATTTTCTAGCATCTTCAGTTAATGAGTGAACAAATAACTTCATAATAAGATCTTCAGCCTCAACCTCATAATCACTCATCATGTCTAGAAAGCTCCTCAAATGATCCTCACAAGTGATAGCATTATTTCCAGTGAACTTTGGCAATCTTTTCCTCATTTCTTTTTGAATGGGGTTAGGAAATCCAGGAATCCAATCAAAACGTATCTGCCTATAACCCTCTAATTGAATAGGTCTCCTTTGTAGGTCATTCTTAGGGTTATTGACAATATTTCTTTCATTTTTGTTCAAAGTATTACTAGTACTAGCATCTGCAATAGCTTTATTAAGATCCATTTTCTATGATGAAGAAGACACAAAAGAATCAAACAATTTGACAATGCTTTGATTTACATCATTTGACCTATTCTAAGTTGCATTATCTTTAGGTATAGCTACAGATTGTTTCCTAGTATTTTCTAAGAATTTAATCTTATTATTCATCTCAGTTATAGCTACCTCATTTTTTGAAATTTCTAATATCTTGGCCAAAGCATCTCTCTCCTTCCTCTTCTTTTCCAACTCAAGATCAAAAGGTAACATAAAATCTCAGATTTGAACAATCTTTATTACTTCTTTGATCTTAATACTAACTTCCTTCTATTTTCCCTTGTCCTTAATACCTACAGCATGTTCTACATCTCTTATCTTGTGGTTTTCAACTTCTAGAGCCTTATAACTCTTAATATGTTGTATTACAGGACCTCTGGGGTTCACATCTTGGTTTTCTAACATCTTTTACTCTTGCACTCTAAGTTGTTCTACTTGACCTACAATTTCAGGGTCCCAAGTATCGGCTGCTATCTCATTTTTCTTTCTCAAGGTAGCAATTCTCCTAAGTAGTGTCTGCTTTTCTTCAAAATATTTCATGATATTCTTTTCCCTTTCCTTTTGAAATTTTCCATCAATAGCCTCCTACTCAACAAGTTGCATTCTCAAAATCTCATTCTCATCAGGGTTGGGAATGGTAAAAACTCAAAACTAGAAGTCTTTTCATCATTAAAATTCTCAATCTCTAAGTGTTTAGGTCTTACTCTTTCAGGAGAGTAATCTTACATGAAAGGGTTCCTACTATGTTGAAAAAATATCATTACTAATTCTATCCTCCAAATTAATGCATGTGGCTACACAACCTTCTCCTAACATACTACTTCAGGAGTGTTATAGAAATCATCATCAAATAAACCTAGATGAGATCTAGGACCTTTGCAGGAAGGTTCCCTTTCAATAGCAAAAGGGTAAACATATTCTTTCATTGCTACTTGCTCTTGGGAATAGTTTCCTCTCTGCATCTAATCCCCTTTTACAACCCATTCTTTCTTTCCTTTAGGAGGAAGATCAGTTTGTAACTTAATTGTTGGGCTTTTCTTCACATTTGCCCACATATTTTTCACACTTCCCATGATCTAAAAATTTCCTTAAACTTGACACTGGTCAAAACCTTTTGAGTCACTATCCACCTAGGGAAAAAGAATGCAATAACTTGTTGATCGAATGAAAATATCACAAGATAATATGAATAAGACTGACACATAGAAAGAAACCAATCGCAGGTGATTTTGGAACTGTAACCCTTTCTTAAGAGATAGGACACCCTTGTAAGGATGGTACACATCAGTGTACACCTGTGGTGTGGGGATTTTCTCTTTTCTTTTAAATTCTCAAGGTTTGCCACTAGAAAAATCCACTAAAGCCATGGGTAATTACCAAGGAATCTAGAAAATTGAACACTAACACAACCAAAGAAATTGCAGTGATGTTTACACATAAGCATGTGTTGTATAGTTCCCAGTAGAGTCTCCAATTTTGTTGGCTCTTGATTTAAAAATGATTATTACCAATAAACAACAAAATTCATTACACCTAGAGATACCTAATACTCATATTTAGCATAATAAACTATATCTTTGGGCCAACTTCACAAAGCATAAATGCTTTCTACACTTTTGGCTCTGCAAGACCAAGGTGGGAGTACCTTAGGGATTCCAATATTTTCTTGACTCTTACCCTTAATCCATAAAATTATAGATATGGTCCAATTTCTATAATATTTGTGAAACCAATCATGAACTATAGTAGCTAACAATACCTCATGAACTTCCACAAATAGATGATGACCACCCTTATACAATGGATACAACATTTGACTAATTTAGATTTGAATATAGATTGGATAGATGTAGTAGAATTTATTTCAATTTAACTTTGATTTATTTGACTAGTACCTTATCCATTGTTACATAGAGTCAACTATTAGCAGGGGATCTAATTCAAACAACTTGTAAATGAATTTATCAACTGTAATCACCAATTCCTATTCTTATGAAATGTCCCTTTTATAAACTCATAGACCCTACTAATTTATTGAAGGACTTCCCTAATTCCTTGAATCAAAACCAACAATAGAATCAGTATACAACCTATCCAAATTGCATTCAATCAATTAAACCTTATTTAACTAACTCGAAGTAAACAAACTCATAAACTGGAGAGAAAAATTGATAACATAGATGTAGTGTAAGTACCCTTTTGAATTATCCTTTAAACAGACTAATATAATAACCAATAGAAACTCAATGAAACTCAAAATAATTTACTAGTTCTATCATTGATTTATATCATCAGAGAGTACAAAATGTGAAAGTAAACTCTAAACAACTACACCAAGTGGACCAACTGTACTTTTCTTGAACAAAAATAAAAATTATGCAAAAAATTTTAACCCTTCTCTAACCTTAGGATCTCACTTATATAAGGTGAGATGCAACAAGATTCAATTATAGAGAACTGATAGTTGTCCTTTAGACAGAAGATTTCTATATTTCGCTACTATCATAAAGGAAAAAAATTTGTGCAACAAAAAAGATTTTTTATCATAACATTCCTTTGAGGGACCACTTTTCTATTCCACCTAGTGATATGTTTTCTTTGCTTGAAAAGAGCTGATGATTGGCCTTTTTTCTATTCTAGATCCTTAGAATATGTGGCCATCAGGGTTGCTAGTGATGTATGTGGCTCTGATCTCTGCAAGTTCACCTCAAATCTGGCATCTTCACTTGTATCATCATATACTATTAAAGTAACAATTATATTCTCTTCCTTTGTTGCCATGTCATCAATTTGGGCCTCTGTACCTACAACTATAATTTGTTGCTCACCTTTATTCTCTTCTTCCTTTTGATCTTTGGATGGTGCATCAATTATCTATATATCATCTTGTTCCATCTCCTCATCATCATCAGTTTCAACATCTTCTAATTATTCACTGGGAGAAAAATATTCCATGCACTTGTCAAAAAGTGTGTCATCTAGCCAATTGAATTACACAATATCATGTTGTTTCTTAATCACATTTTCAGCTACTTTGTCAATTTTAATAAAATTCTGCTTTAAGGAATCAAAGAATAATTGGACTTTTACAATTTTCTCAGTAGTAGCCGACCAACATGCATTTCCATTTTCATTTATGACTCTATTCATCCTAAGACAAAATAAGTCATCTAATTCTTTGGCCCATTCTTCTCTACTTTTCAATTTATTCTTCTTATCTAAAGCATGCGGGAATAAGCCAAAATTAACACTCTTGTATTTGTCTAAGTAGCTAACAATTCTCCTCTATAACTCAACTCTCTTATCGTCAAATTCTAAGAGGTCATTACAAACATCATAAGTTTTGTCTATATAATCATGTCACAAATTGATGAGAGAAAAACATAAAAAGATGACCTTTTTTCTCCTGTTATTCCACTTATTAACAATTGGCTTCAAAGCTTCATTACTTGCCTTTATTTCCTCCCATATGTTCAATGCCTTTCTCAAATTTTCCTCATATTGCACATTTAACTCTACATCTAATGCCCACAATTTTCTCTTCTCCTCTTAAAAATCTTCAGCTATATAATATTGTGTCCTTTGAGGTGTATTAAGAATCTAAATTTCTCATTTGAACTTCTTTATTATATGCTTCTAGAACCCTTTCATATTTATTTTCCAACTCAATCATTGCCTTTTCTTCTCTTTCAGCCATGGTTGAATTCAAACTAGATACTTCCTTACCTAGACATTCAGCTTCTACATTAGCAGTATCTTCCACATTTTTCACAATTAGGTTGCCTATTAATCCAGTATTATCAGGATGGGAGGAGCCAATCCTAGATCCTTTTCTTACCAACCAAATGACTAGTGTAGCCTGGTCCTCACTGAATTTGGCACCCTTTATTTCTTTATTCCCCTAATCATCTATATTTAATTTTCTTGAAACAAAATTGAAAACTAAAGCATCTATTATATCCCAATTTGATAGTAGCAAAATACTAGATTTTTTTTATCAATTGTCTCCCCTCCTTAGGGGTCATGTTCTTGAATTCTTGTGTCATTTCTTCTTTGATCTAAATCTATGCATCTGCCTCTTCCATCTGTAGATGCTCTACTCTCAATTTATTACATATTTCTACAAACATTTCCATGTTTTTTCTCCAAACAAACTGATGGAAGGCTCTAGATATAAAAAAATCATCATCAGATATGAATTCATGGCAGGCTTGCTCATTAAAGGGTCTAATTTTGTTCCTATGTTATTTTCCACAGTCAATTCAAGGCTTGGCATTGGAGGTTCCTGAGGATTTCCCCCATATAACTCTCCCTAGGTAATGAATACTCCCCCTTGGGATCCTAATTGCTCCATCTGCTCCCTAGTGAGTTGCTTATCTCCAATCTATAATGGGGATTGAGCAGGTGAATATTCCTCAATGTGAGGAGTCTATTCTCTTATTATTATTTACCCCTTGAGAGAGGGTTCATCAGGACTCTCTTCCAGGACAACACTAGTTGACCCTACTATTTGTTTACCTTTGTCAATTGTGGTTACCTTATTCTGAATTACCTTATAGCCAAGACTTTTGTGGACAATCAACTACTCTATTCCAACTTTAGGAGTGAATGCCAATCTCCTCATGACCTCTCTGGCTTTCTGTGGAAAAGAATTGATTAAAAATTATTTCTTCTCATTCATTACCTCCATGGTTGTAGAAAAATTAAGCATGAGTTTTGTTCCAATTTCACAATGCACGCCCCATTTCGCCTAGACATGGGGATCCCCTAGTATAATTTTTTGGCTTTTCAGATCCCTAGATTGGGTTCTAACACTTTTTCTAGTATTTTTTGTTAGATCCTGGTCCCATTTTGAAAAACCCAAAGTATGGATTTCATCGTCAAAGGAGATCAGTCTTTTTGCAAAGAAAAAAGGCACACTAGCACAACTACCCAAGTGCGCTAATGCACCAAAACACATAAAAGAGCACTCATTATAGGTAAGTGTGCAACAGCATAGCTGCACACTCCCCCACTTGTTATTCTTGCTTCATCTAGCTCTCCTCGTCACATCATCACACCAGCAAAAGGTGTGCACCACCCCATCAGCGCCTCCCCTACCTACACTTAAGCAATGGAACAATGTTAAAACTTTGAGTTAAGGTGCGCATTAGTGCACCTATTGTGCACTTTAGTATTCATTTTTTTGGTTTAAATGTGCTTAAGTCAACATAGGGTGCACATCAGCACACCCCATTAGGTGCATTGTTGCACACCCATATGTTAAAATTTGATGAAAGGGGCACTAGGCTCACCTGTCATGTGCACCAAGTGCATCCTTTTTCTACATTCCAGGGGTAAAATTAGGTTCTTAAGCTGTTCTCAACACTTAGGTTTTTTTGGGTTGTTTCTTTTCATTATTAGGATTTGTCTTAATTAAGTATTTTCAACTCTCTGGATTAATGTTTTCATTTTTGTGCAAATAAAAGGGCATCCTCAACTTGTCAGGGTTATAACTTTTGACCTAGAGCTTGAAACTCAAAACCATTTACACTGTTGGAAAGAGGAGCTAGAAATCTAATTTTAGTCCCTAAAATAGTGAGCCTTTGGCTACCTAATTTTAGGGACCGATGAAATTTTTGACTTGAAATTTTGAGCAAAAGACCTCTGAAAAAAAGCTAGTTAAAAGAACCTAAAAAAACTTGTATAAAAAGGTTTCAAACATTTGATCATTTTGGATAATCTAGATCACTTGGTCTCTGATTGGGAAGGATCGAGCATTCAAAGAGAAGAAAGAATCAAGAAATTTACACTAAAGATCAAAGATACAGAGGTCGAATACGTGAACCAGAATAAGTTCTTCATGTTATGCAACCATTAATGACAAGATTCAGCTTAGGTGCCTTGGGATTTTAGAAGTAGAAGGAGTTCAGGTCTATGAAATTTTTTGGCTATAAAGAGGGTATAAATCATCAAAAGGCTCAAAGTAAGTACACAAAAGTGATCTAAAACCCCATTTGAGCAAAACCCAGAAACCATTTTCAAAATTGACAACTTTGATTTTTTGGCGATTTAAGCACCTTGTAAAAATTTCATCGAGGTGCACAAGTGCATATTTTTAGGAGCTGCACAGGTGCACATTTTTAGGAGGTGCACATTTTTAGCAAGTGCACATTTAGGAGGTGCGCATTTTCAACAAGTGCACATTTTGGAGGTTTGCATTTTTGAGGTCCGCAGGTCCGCAAGTGCACAGGTTTGCAGCTCTACACTTTCAAAAAAAAATTGCTGATAGTTAATTGCCAATTCCAAAAATAGAGCTTTCCATGCATCAGAAACGCATTCTGATGGTAGTTTAACTACTACAAATGCCTTGTGAAGGATCACCTTCCAATTTTGGCACTTCCAGTCACTTTCACTTTGACTTGAAGCTTTCTCATTCTTTTTCCTCTCATAATTCTTTGTTTTTTAACATGTAAAGGTTCGTGCATCCAATTTATGAATAAAATGTGGATGGAGTCTTGTTTAGCACCAGTTAGATTGTTAATTTGTATATAATTAGTTTTTTTTATTGTTTAAAAGCATTTTATTGCATGAAGATATCTCTCACTCTCAGCACAAATTGAGGAGATAATTTCTTATAAATACTCCATTGTAATATGTAATTGGGGCCACCGTTATTTTGCAATAAAATTATGCTTTTCATCCTCGCATTTGGAGTGTAGTAATTCTTGCCTGAATGTGTCATATTTTGTGAATTTTGTTCATGGAATTGTGATTCAGCCAAAAGTTTATTGTTTTATTTCTGGTTGTGCAATCTTTTAGTTCTCATGTTTGCTATAGTTTGACAAGTTTTTTTGACGTAACGAGCTTGAGAAGAAATCATTGAATTGTGCCTGCATAACTCTCTGTCTCGCATGAGTGCACTTTTCATGGCCTTGTGATTTGATGAAGAGTGAAATATCATACAATCATTTAAGTTTTTCACCAACAATTGCATCAATGGAATTGAGGAAGCGTTCCTCCTACTTTCATTGGTTACCTACTGATTTCTTTGAAAGCTTAACTCGTAGACATGTTGTTTTCTATAGCTTATGTCCATTAGGATTTCAATTTTACATCATTTTCTTTGAATTTCATGTTATTTTCTTTAAAGTTCCTATTATTTGCTTTATTAACCCCCTTGTTAGAATAGCATTTCATACTAGCTGAACTATTAAATTGCATTCATAAAAATACATAAAAAAATACAAAAACATAGTTCTTTTTGTGTGTTATTTTGAAACAGCGTGCAGATTCTTCATTTCGTCTAAAGTCAAAACAAACCAACAAAGGCCTCCTCATGAACATTCACATTTATCTTCAATTGAGCGAATTCCAGTAGGTTGCAAAATCACCCAGAACCTTAGAGTCGATTCAAAAAATAAACGTTTCAAGAGAGGAGTTCACAAGAATTCTTGTTGTTTAGCATCATGTAAAATGACATCTCAAAAGAAGTGGCACTAGAAGGAGGGCCTGAAAACCATTCGGCTCGAAAAATCCAAGTTGTTGTTCAAAAATTCTATGAAAAAAAAAAATTGACTCTACAAAATTTGAAAGTTGAGAAAAAAATTTGACTTTGGAAAATTCTGAAGTTGGAAAAAAAATCTTTCTACAATTGGAAAAAAAATTCTAACTCTGGAAAATTCTAAAATTGAAAAAAAAACTAATTGAAAAAAAAAAAATCTAACTATGGAAAATTCTAAAATTGAAAAAAAAACTAATTGAAAAAAAAAAATCTAACTCTGGAAAATTTTGAACTTGAAAAAAATTCTAACTTTGTAAAATTCTAAAGTTGAAAAAAATTCTAAGTCTGGAAAATTTTAAAGTTGAAAAAAATTCAACTCTAGAAAATTCTAAAGTTGAAAAAAAATCTAACTCTGGAAAATTCTGAAGTTAAAAAAAATCAACTTTGGAAAATTTTGAAGTTGAAAGTATTCTAACTCTAGAAAATTTTGAAGTTGAAAAAAATTATAACTTTGGAAAATTCTAAAGTTGAAAAAAATTCTAACTCTAGAAAATTTTGAAGTTGAAAAAAATACTAACTCTGGAAAATTCTAATTTTGGAAAAAATCAACTCTGGAAAATAATGAAGTTGAAAAGAAAAATTCTAACTCTAAAAAATTCTAAAGTTGAAGAAAAATTCTGACTCTAGAAAATTGTCACTTAGAAGAATTTTAGGATTTTTGGGTCTTGTCACCAAGCTGTGCTGGTGCACTATTTTGAGAAAGTGTTCTTCTTGAGAGGTGCACTTTTCCAGAATAAACACAAGTTCCTAGAACTCGGTCACTTTCACAAGCATCATAGTGATAAAGGGATTCTGAGAACTCCACCCATTCACATTACACATTTGATCATCATTGTTTGCTCTACATTCTACTTCACACATCCCCACCATTATGCACAATGTCTTTCTTCAATTACCAAAGTTAGCCTCTGAACCTAACTGGACCATTACATGGCTTGCCCAAAAATCCTAAAAAATTTTGCCCACAGTTCATCGATGGAGAATCACAAACAACAGAAGATCATATTAAAATTTTCAAGGAGATCTGTAATCGAAACTAGATTCAACATATGGATGTGGTATGCCACCTTTTTCCTTACACTTTGGGGGAAATGGCATTCAATTGGTACCTCAATCTACCACCAGCATCAATAAGGGATTGGAACTCTTTTGAGGGCAATTTTTTGGAAAAATTCAAGATCTATGTTGATCCAACTCTCCTATATCATCAGTTCATTTCAATTAAGATGGATCCCCATGAGACTATTTCACAATTTAATCATTGCTTCTATAGGGTGTATCAAAGAATGGAGTTTCCTTACATTATACCACAAGAGGCTGTCATCCAGATCTATTTTGCAACAATGGATTCATTAACTTCTATTTTTTCTAAGAAGGCTCCCACTCAGAGACATTGAAACCATTAAAAAGGTCTTCAAAGAGGTTATTGCATTCACGAAGCAGGTTACTGCTGCTCCAATGCCAATAATTACATATTCGGGATATGAGTCTCAAAAGACCACTTTCTTTGAGTAGAAGGTAGTTGCATCCACTGAAGTAGAAAATAATATGGCTAGAGATTTTAAGGCCATGAAGGAGATGATGTCTCTTTTATCCAATGAACTCATCAAAATAAAGTTGAATTCTTCAAGAGACGAAGGCAATCATCAAAGACAACTTGCTACCCAAAGCAATTATTATTAGAATCAGAGCAAAAATTTTAGCCTTTATAGGAATATCAACAATGAGAATAATCATATTACAAGTATGAGTCCAAGTGAAAATGGGTATGGGCACAATGATGTTTCAGATTAGCCTCACCAAATCATGGAGGAATAACCCTTGCAATTTAGTGCAATGGTGTTTGAATGATGTGATAAATCTACAAGAGGAAAAATTGATGAAGATGATCAAGAGGAGTTTGTGTTCCCATTCAATGAAAAACTTCTTCCAAGTTTTGATGTTTCAATAAGTGTGGATATGCCAAGAAATTTTGAGGACACAAAAAATTTGAAGCTCCAAAACTCCATGAAGTTGCAAAAAGTGATGGAAATGTAGAAGATCCTGAGGTTGGTGAGATTTTTTCAGAAAGTGATCAAGATGAAGATACCAATTCTTCCTTCTACAATATTTATTCCCCATTGAGTAATGATAAGATACCTTCCTCGAAACAAGATTATTCATTAGAAGAGATGGATAGAATGTTCAATTTGGTTTCAAGCTTGACTGAGGAAATGTCTATTTGTAGGTATTCTACACACATATCAAACCATGCAATAAATGAGTCATGTAGAATCCATCCATTTGGGTTCCATTTAGAAGAAATTTTTCCTAATTTCTTATTAGCTTGGGAGATCACGATGGATGGAAAGTATGTTTATGAACAAGCTTCTTTGGGATATGAGGCAGAAAACATATTGGTCGATGATATTAATGAATCTTGTAATTCGAAAGGAAGGTTGGTGATTGATTTTTCTAGTTCAAAGAAACCTAAAGTGTTTCCATGTGCATGTAAAGTCGTCTACCATGAGATAAGACTGCCAGAAAGAGAAATTACAATGTGTGAGTGTACCCCTATGTTGGGGGACACGCTAGATTAGGTGATATCTTTCCATTATCCCTCTTAGCTTGATGATTTTAAATTTGAATATGATGCTAAAGGTAAGAGAACTTGGTTGTGGATTAATCATGGTTATAAAGAGTTACCACAGCTCCTAGTTTTGTGTGATTTGTGCTCGGAATTTGAACCAAGATTATCCAAATTTTTATTTTTTGAATACAAAGACAAATCAGCTTTTCTCAGGACTATATGGGGTGGTTCGTTACTATTGCACATAATGAGAAATCTACTAACAACCACCCCACATTCTTATCATTCAAGGTTTTTTGTAGATAAGTTTTTGCTTTTGTCTTTTATTTTTTGTTATTTTTTGTTATTAGTCTTTCTTAGTCTTTCTAATTAGGTGTTAGTTTCTGTTGAGTCCAGTCTTTTTGTTTGGGTTTTATTTATGTTTGCTTTAAAAAAAAAAAAAATTATTCATGTTAGTCTAGGGGTTAGGTGCAATCGAGACTCATTTTTTACACATTTCATAAATCACTCCTTCTAGTTTCGACTTTTAGGAAGAGGTATTTGTTTATCAAAACATTTTAATGATTTTGTTTCTTATACCAACTAAGGAATGGATGTTACTTGCAGTAATAGGGGACTTTCAGTCTTGAATTTAGGATTGCAAGTCAACAAGTTTTCAACACTTTATAAATTTAAATCGATCGTCTCAGGTGTTATCAAACCAAGGTTGAAAGCAGCAAGGGATGGTCCAAACCCCAATTGGTCCAAATAGAAGGATCTTCTCAAAGGATTGATAAGATCATTGTTTGGCATGAGAGTTTCTAAAAAGTTATAAAAGACAAACACAAGGGATGTTCACCAAAGGAATGACACCAATGTCCTGGCTACACAGTTTAAGTGTAGTCAAGATACACAAAAAAAAAAGAGAAAGAAAAGAATGATATTAAGACTACAGGATTCTAAAAGATCCAAAAGGGGTAATCTAATAAATAGATACAAAATGAGCTATCTGGTATTAAAAATGCTTCATTCAAGAATCAAATGACGACATTATGAACTACATGGAGCAAATAATTCAAAAGATTATCCAAAATATTTAAAAGAAAAATGATAGCCTGTAAGGGGCCCTCGAACTGATTCTCTCATCTAGTCAAGCAAAGGATCGACAAATGACCTTTGTAGAGATTCCTGATGGATGTGCCAAGAGGGGTGGAAGATTGTTTCTGAGTTGTCAGAAGATTTTGATTGACCACATCCTAAGATGTTGAAGGAAATGGATACACTGAACACACACTAAACTTGGAGATTCAAGATTCTAAGGTTTTGACTATAAAGTGACTCAAATCATGCTTGGAGTATTCATGATTTAGTTGATGTTGGACACACATTGGAGAAATGTTTACTAATGAAGAAATGCCTTTGTCATTTCTTCCTTTTTGTTGGGGCTATTTGTTGTGGTTTCACAATGCATGCCCCATTTTACCTAGAAATGGGGACCCCCTAGTATAATTTTTTAGCTTTTCGAATCCATAGTACAAGATTTGAGTCTTTTTCTAGTGTTTTTGGTAAAATCCTAGTCCTAGTTCAAAAAACTCAAAGTCTCGATTTCATTGTTAGAGGAGATAAGTCTTTTTGCACAGCAAAAACGTGCACCAGTGCACCTACCTAGGTGTGCTAATACACCAAAACACATAATAAAAGGGCACTCATTATAGGTATGTGTGTAGCTATGCACCCCTGCACTCCCCCACTTGTTATTCTTGCTTCCTTTGGCTCTCCTCATCACATCATTACACCAACAGAGGTGTGCACCACCCCATCATCGCCTCCCCTACCTACACTCAAGCAATGGAACAATGTTAAAACATTGAGTTAAGGTACGTAGTAGTGCACCTAATGAGGTGCGCCTGTTGTGCACTTTAGTATTCATTTTTTGGTTTAAATGCACTTAAGTCAACATAGGGTGTGCACCAGTGCACCCCATGAGGTGTACTATTTCACATCCATATGTTAAAATTTGATGGAAGGCACACTAGGCGCAACTGCCAGGTGCATGAGGTGTGTCATTTTTTTGCATTCTAGGGGTAAAATTAGGTTCTTAAGGTGTTCTCGACACTTAGGGTTTTTTGGGTTATTTCTTTTCATTATTAGGATTTATCTTAATTAAGCATTTTTTATTCTCTAGGTTAATGTTTGCATTTTTGTGCAGATAAAAGGGCATCCTCAACTTGTCAAGGTTATAAATTTTGACCTAGAGCTCAAAACTCAAAACCGTTTACACCATTGGAAAGAGGAGCTAGAAATCTAATTTTAGTCACTAAAATAGTGAACCTTTGGCTACCCAGTTTTAGGGATAGATGAAAGTTTCAACTTGAAATTTTGAGCAGAAGACCTCCGAAAAAAGCTAGTTAAAAGGACCTAGAATAATTTGTAAAAAAAGTATGAAAAAGTTTCAAACATTTGATCATTTTGGATAATTCGGATCACTTGGTCTTTGATTGGGAAGGATCAGGCATTCAGAGAGAAGAAAGAATCAAGAAATTTACATTGAAGATCAAAGATACAAAGGTCAGATATGTGAACTAGAATAGGTTCTTCATCTTATGCAATCATTAATGACAAGATTCAGCTCAAGTGCCTTGGGATTTTAGAAGCAGAAGGAGTTCAGGTCTATGAAATTTTTTGGCTATAAAGAGGTTATAAATCATCAAAAGGATCAAACTAAGTACACAAAAGTAATCTAAAATCCCATTTGAGCAAAACCCAAAAACCATTTTCAAAACTGAGAACTTTGATTTTTTGGTGATTTGAGCACCTTGGACAAATTTCATCAAGGTGCATAGGTGTGCATTTTCAGGAGGTGCATAGGTGCATATTTTCAAGAGGTGCATAGGTGTGCATTGATGAGAGCATTTTATGTCCCAAATTATACCATATTTTAACCTTCGTATAAGCCTTCACACTCATTTCAATCCCCATTTATATTCCATTTTCTCCTTATAAGTTGCATATGATTTAATATTTATGAGTAATATTTAATATAGTTATTAGATAGAATATGTGAATAAATAAATGAAATCGTATTTATCTAACAAGTTACAGTTCTTCATATCGCCTGCTATGCATCTTCCTATAGCTATTTCAAAAATACAAAGTTCCATCCACTTTGAAATGTATTGCTTGCTATATCTTATTAGCATTCATTATTTATTAAACAATTTAAAGCATTATTCCTTTCAAGAGTATTATTTTGAGAAAGAGCCTAACAGGAATAATTACCAACTAAAAATAAGGACAACCAGTTTTGCATCTTCTTTTGCAAACAGATACGGATGAATCTCAAAAATTCGAGACATGGGTATTGTCTAGAACATACCCAATTATGGTCCCGCACAGTAAAATATTCAAAATGTGCATGAAAAAAAAGTTAGAAACCATTTTCAAAACCTGATTTTTCTATTACAGGTTTGGATTTCAATTTTCAAAGTTTTTTTTTTCTACTATTACTAGCTCAACTTCTCCAGCTCAGCCGAATTCTTATGTGGGCAGCAAAGGATCCAACTAAGCATAAAATGTTATTGCATCCAAGGAGATGAGATAATATAGTCTCACATGATAATATTATTTCAAAACTATATTGGTTGAAGATTATATTGTTGCTATAAACAATAACAAAATGTTACGTATTCAACCTGTACCTGCAACAAACTATGTGGATACATGCTAGAAAAAAACCTATGGTTCTAAGCATTTTGTTACAACCGAATTGCTTCTTATTACCTATTGTTTACAGGCCAAAAAAAACCTGCAACCTAATGGATATGAAGACAATAATAATTTGTCAGGATGGTAACAACAAAATACCTGCACATCATATTTTTGATATTCCTTGCATGGAGTATATATCACTGTAGTTATTGCATTTTTAAATCTGTGCCTATATAAGCAGTAGTAGATATACGTAGGAGACACACACATTTCTATAGATTGTTGTAAGGAAGCTTTCAAAAAGACATATTGTATTAGCATGTGTTATTTTTGAATAAAAGTAATATTTTGCATGATTACAATGGTGTAGAATCTGATCATTCTCTACTCATCGTGCAAGCCAAGGAGTAAGGGCCCACTTAACTGGCAAAGCATGATGACATTTTTATCTACTATACTATTTAAAATATTATTGAAGAGTTTGATTTTAATTAATCTATTTGTTAAATTAGATATTTGTGTTTTTTTAATCTATTTAGTAATTTTAGATTAATTAATTTAGAGTTGGATGAAAAATTTCTAAAGGCATTGTTATTTATAAATTGTTGTTCTTAATATTGTATAGATTAATGTTTATTTTTGTTTCTAATGTTCCTATCGCCAAGAAGTGACAGTTCCTATCATTGGGATTTCTTTAGTTTTTCATAGATTCAATTCGTGTGTTCTAGTTGCATTCATAATCACTCAGGTCATAACTATCATCCCTTGATAGCATATTACTCGGGTGCCTTTCGCAAGCTTACGCTCAAGGATTGACACGTATAGACCAGCCAAATTCTACTATAAATCATTAATTCTTTATTATCATTTTTCCCAGTGTTGGCCTATCATTTTGGCATCGTTTCTAGGGAAAGGTGTCAAAGGCATGTTAGTTTTCTAATTTGAGTTAGGAACAATGCATTAGGATTAAAGCTTTTGCAACTGCTAGCCTTGCTTAAGTAATTAATCTTAATTTGCGTTGGATAAATCATATAGATGCATTGCTTCAGAGTTTTTTTTTTTTGAGTTTGCAAGGAAGCCTTAGAAATTAGATTCATTGGTTGCTTTAGAAGTTAATTAAATTTTATATTATCATAAGTTGTTGTGAGTTACTAGTAAAGACAAGAAAATTTTGAAGAAAAATGTTTAAAATGATGCCTTTTCAATGTTGTTCAAGTATATCAATTTTGGTTGAAAATTGTTTCAAAAATGCAAAATTTGAAGGGAATGTAAGAGGCAAAATATGCTTGGCGTCGAGGGCACTGCCCCTCGACCCCACCCTATACTGCAATAGGGAGCACACCTTAGGTGCTACCCCAAGACCCTGCAAGGGGTGTTGCCCTTTGACCACACTGGTGGCTGCCACCCCCAAGCCCCTACCTTTAAATTTAAAAATAAATGGCGAACTTGTTAGGGAAATGGAACTGACCAAAGGTGATGTTTTAATACCCTCTCTACCTAATGAATGCATCTTAAAAGAGATTGATCTTCCACCATCACAAGTATGTACAAATGGTATCTTTATGTCTGACCAAGAAAATATCATTGATGAATTCTTAGAACAATGTGATTTTGATGATGAAAATCTAACCACTTGTTGTTCTAATTACTACAGGAAAGATGCCCAATGTATATACTCGAACAATCATGAGAACATGGTGTATGATGTGCAAACTATTTCTGATCCTTACCATGATAAGGGTGGAAGTGACCAAGTATTCCTTATAATGGATGAACAATCTCAAGCACCAACTCAAGAAGATCATGGTATGCATTATGTTAGTAACATATATTGTCACTATATTTCATTACAAAGCCAACACGTTTCTTCAAAATACATTTCTTTACATAATATGCATGATGAATGGAATCAAGAATGCTCACAACAACCCATTTATCCCTCTTATATTCTACCATATCCATCCTTGTCATCTTCATTTCATCCATCCTACTTATTCCCATCTACTTTATCTCCATACTTCTTACCATATTCATTCTCTTATTCACATCATATTCTACCCAACCCACCTTATCCACCCAAGGAAAATATAGTGCCTCATATACAACTTCATAATAAGGTGGTTCATAGTACATATAAACTTTCATGTATCCCTACGCAATCTAATGATGTGCTTGAAATTGATAAATCAACATTGGAATATATCGATGCAATTAAGGAAAGGCATTTTGGTTTAATTAAATTTGAAGAACAAGATTATTATTTATTGAAATATAATCAACTTTATTCTTCCTTTCTACTTAGTGAATTCCAAATACCTAAAAGTGAGCCCATAATTCAAATTGGATCAATTTTAATTAATGGACTCCTGAGTAGGTGTGTTAATACCAATCACGCACTGAGTAATATTAAACCATATGTATTCCATATTCCACAAATGTGTTGCCAAATCCTCCAAGATCTATATTCTATTACTTTTGTACTTACACATATTGATATTTGGAGGCCTATGATTAAACTGTGCATTCCTCATATACTTGTTGATCTAGGACCAATAATTGATTAAGCGTTATCATAAGGGATTCTATGCATTGATGGCCAAAATGATTAAACCTAGATGATTGTTAATCCTCATTGTTGATTCTTCCCATTGTCCTAAGAAGACCAAATAAACTATGGATGATTCATTTATTTAACAAGGATCAAAGTATTAATATCCATATTTTCTTTATTCTTGGTTCTTGTATCTTATAATGATCATTCATTGATTATACATGCTAATTTCTTGATTCCTTGGATGAGGTGACTTCCCTTTGCTTTTATAACTTATAGTTTATTTTGGAATCCATCCATCAAATTATTGAAATATTTGATTTATCTATCATTCAATAAGGCTCACAAAATTCTAAAGATGTGTTACTCTCTTCAAGTTACCTAATTTCTTTGGTTATCCTAATGATTTCATGACCTTGTAGCATGAAGTTAAGTTGGGAGGAATCCCTAGAATCTTGTGGTTCTTGGATGATTTCAAATCAAGCTTTATTAATTGTTTTGTTGGTTCTTTTAGCAAACCTCAACATGTGATGTCTCCACAATTCAAGGTATGTGCTCTAGTGTTAAATTTGCATTGCTATTATATGAACACAAGAGTATATTTGTATCTATCCATTCTATCAAGTATCTATTCATAATAATAATTCTATCTATCATTTGTAGAACTAAATAACCTACTTAATGATAGAGTTATTGAATGGATGATATTTATTTACTATACTTGATATGCTTGGTTTAGAGAATGTGGTTATAGGTCTCTTTTTGTGGTGTGATGATCTTAGAACCAATACCAGTTAATGATGCTTCACTACACAAGCATTGCATAACACACTATTTTGGCTTTGTTCACATTATGTGGGCTTGCTAGTGATCTAGTGTATATCCATTTCACTTGTACTTCGCTATTCAAAATCACATGCAAATTTTGGCATAAGGGTGTTCACCACTATGAGATGAGATTTCCTTTCTTTGGTGATTAATCACATGGAGGAAAATATGCAGCATGGCCTATAAGATTCATGATTATTCAACAACATATCTGAAGATACTTTGAATATACTGCTAGCTACTACACTCCTTCCTCAAGTTGTGTCTCTCTGGAGTTCTATGGACACATTGGCGACTACTATTGGTTTTCACTTCATACTCATGTATTTGGTAATGAAGGTGTGTTACTTGAAACTTTCCATTTTCATCCAAAACTCCATGAAGTTGCAAAAAGTGATGGAAATGTAGAAGATCCTGAGGTTGGTGAGATTTTTTTAGAAAGTCATCAAGATAAAGATACCAATTCTTCCTTCTGTGATATTTATTCCCCACTGAATAATGATAAGATACCTTCCTCGAAATAAGATTTTTCATTAGAAGAGATGGATAGAATGTTCAATTTGGTCTCAAGCTTGACGGAGAAAATGTCTATTTATGGGTATTCTACACACATATCAAACCATGCAATAAACAAGTCATGTAGAATCCATCCATTTGGGTTCCATTTAGAAGAAAGTTGTCCTAATTTCTTATTAGCTTGGGAGATCGTGATGGAGGGAAAGTATGTTTCTGAATAGGCTTCTTTGGGATATGAGGTAAAAAGCATATTGGTCGATGATATTAATGAATCCTACAATTTGAAAGGAAGGCTGGTGATTGATTTTTCTAGTTCAAAGGAACCTAAAATGTTTCCATGCGCACATAAAGTCATGTACCATGAGATAAGACCACCAAAAAGAGAAATTACAATATGTGAGTGTACCCCTATGCTAGGGAACTCGCTAGATTAGGTGATATCTTTCCATTATCCCTCTCAACTTGATGATTTTCAATTTGAATATGATGCTAAAGGTAAGAGAACTTGGTTGTGGATTAATCATGGTCATAAAGAGTTACCATAGCTCCCAATTTTGTGTGATTTGTGCTCATAATTTGAACCAAGATTGTCCAAATTTTATTTTTTTGAGTACAAAGACAAATTAGCTTTTCTCAGGACTATATTTGGTGGTTCATTACTATTGCACATAATGAGAAATCTACTAACAACCACCCCACATTCTTATCATTCAAGGCTTTCTGTAGATAAGTTTTTGCTTTTTTTTTCTATTTTTGGTTTTTTGTTTTTATTATTCTTTCTTGGTCTTTCTAGTTAGGTGTTAGTTTCCATTGAATCCAGTCTTTTTGTTTGGGTTTTATTTCTATTTGCTTTTTTTTTTTTTTTAGTTGTGTTGTTAGGATAAACCATAGATAGAAATTAAAAACTACATGCAAATATAACCAATAACAAAAAATAATAGATCACATAGAAATGAACACAAGGCACGAAGATTTAATGTGGCTCACCCAATCCTTGGGCTACGTCCACCAAATAGCAAGTCTGATCTTATTACAATCCAGTGATTACAACCTGATTACAGTTTGTAATCCCTTACAACTCAATATCACCACAAGAAGAAATTTTGCTTCACAATATAATGAAAAATACCTAACCCTAAACCCTTTTATACAAGTATTTTATCCATTTTAGGCTTACAACATGTCATCCATATGTCGGCCATAATATGTCAGCTACAACATCGGCCATGGCCCCAAAAAAATTTAGTACAATACTTTCCTGATCTATCACCATAATCTAACAATCTCCCACTTGGGGACTGATCAGGCTCCACACTAAACAACAATCTCCCACTTGGAGACTGATCCTATAGAAATACCACTACCACATGGAGCCCCCACTAGATCAAACCACCCTAGACTCTGTTGTTCTTTGATTCATGTTCAGTCTAAAAGACCAACCAAAGCTGAAGAGGATTTTAGCTTCTCCCTTGTTACAACCTTTGTCAACATATCTGCTGGAAATATTTAGGATAAGATAGGTTACTGAGAGGGGAGGGGTGAATTAGTAACTTATAAAATTTTTTAACAATTCAGCATTTTAACTATTCACCATTCATTCATCTAAACTACTGCATAACTGAAAGAACAAACATTCATTGCACATGTACACAGAGATTTGGTGACCTAGAAACCTTCCAAATAGAAAGTAAAACTAGGGTGGGGATGATACCCACAAAACTTCAATACTTCAGTATAAAGTTTGCCTATTAAGGCTTACAATGATCACTTCTGGTGATCTGCATTGTTAGGAGCAAGTAGGACTGCTAGATCCACCTTGTTAGAGGATTTACAAACATACAGTGAAGTATGCACTCTGTTAGGAGATTTACAAAAAGACTATTAGGTCCACCCTGTTAAAGGATTTATAAACTGATTCACCTATTACGATGAAGCAGTGTATCTACTTACAACTGTTTGCTGATAAGATCCTTATTGCATTGATCACTTGATGTGATAGATATAACTTTTCTGCTCCTATGTTGACCTTGCTGTGTTCCTTTTATTCTGCTGTTGATTCACTTTCACTTTTTTCAAAATATATCAATACCTTCTTCATATGTGAACGTCACTTTTTTTTTTATACACCATACCATCCTCCAAATGATATCATACATTACATATATACCATTCCAATATTTACAACTATAAGGTCGGCCAAAACATAAGTGAACAAAACATTACTGAGTCAACCAAATAGTAGAAAACGCGGGTTCCTCAAGCTGACTCGGTGACCTTCTGATACTCAGCATTGTCATGCACTCGGTAGAAGTAGAGGCTCGGTTCGTACTAGCCACACAATACTACTTGGAACTTGGTAACCATTGGTGACTTGGTAGATATAGTGTCACTCGATAGAAGCTAACTTCTCTGTTTACCTTGCTGTGCTCGGTGAACACTGAGTCCTTCATTTACCTTCCTGTGCTCGGTGAATACTGAGTCCTTTATTTACCTTCCTTTGCTCAGTGAAAACTAAGTTCTTCATTTACCTTGCTTTTCTCGGTGAACACTAAGTTCTTCATTTACCTTTCTTTGCTCGATGAACACTGAGTTCTTCATTTACCTTGCTTTTCTCGGTGAACACTGCATTCTTCATTTACCTTGCTTTGCTCGGTGAACATTGCTGAACTGCCCACTCACTCAGTATCCTTTGGAATGCTCGGTGAGAACTGTTTACCTGCTAAACTTATAATGTAACCATTAAATGCTTGGTATACACTATAGACTAAGTGATGAGCTCGGTAAGCATTTAGAATCGAATAAGTGTTTGCACTAATGACAAATATACCATAATTCCAACAATCTCCCCCTTTGGCATTAGTGACAAAAACACTTATGAGCCAAAGCTTATGTGCAAGATTTGATTCCCTAATTTAAATATATCTCACCCATACAATATGCACATCATATTTACAAATATCTCTATCTTTTCTTTGGTACTCTATCTCCCCCTTTTTGACAATAATGCCAAAGTAAACAATATGTATTTACACAAAAAGACCAAAATGAGAGATAAACTTAGAATGTACCTTAAGAATAAGAGCCAAAGTCTTATCCCAATTTTCTTGCAAAATTTTGCAGGTGGAGAGTGCTATCTGAACTTTAGCTGAAAGTTCAATCACATGATCTACAACTGAAAAATTGTTGTCATGGATCAATCTTTTGGAGTAGGCAATGTGTTTCTGCGTTGTGTCCATGATAGGAAGAATCATATTCTGGATGTCAATCAAGGTAGATCTGATCCTTGCTTCCTTTCTCAAAAATTCTACCTGCTTTTCTGACAAATATTTGATTCGAAAATGATGGGATGAACTTGAATTGGGGTCAAGTTGCAGCATTTGGGCACTGACCTTCATATCCTCATCAATTTTATTTAATTTTTCTTTGATTTCCTTGGTGTACTCGGTAACATGACAAAGTTTGGCAAAAAGTGAAGTTACATTATTAAAAGAATTTTCAAGATTGACCAAAATTATGAACAATTCTACCTGTTCTATTGCAATGTGTTGAGCAATGTGCTCAAGCACCTTTTTATCAAATTTTCTTTTAGCCTTTTCAATCAATTTTTCTTGATGAGAGGTATCCTCATTGAATTTATTTGCATCCTCTTCTAACTGAATCAAAATATGTTGAGTAGAATCTACTTCAACACCTATAGCTTCTGTAATTATATTCCTAGCATTCTCAATTATTATGTACTCCTTATCCCTTTCAGACCTTAATTGCTTCTGCGTAGCCTTCATCTTTATTAGTTGACTAACATACCTTATCTCTTCAATGGTAGCATTTTCATAGTCAATTTTTGGAATCACTATCTCTGTGTCTAAGTCAATATCTTCAGGAATTTCTTTTCCAGTGATCAAAAGTCTTAATGGTTGCTTTTGTTTGGCTTCTGTGATGACTGGTTTGACCTTGGGAATGGACACAATAGTAGAGATGGAAGACTAGCAATAAAAACTAGGATACTTGAGGATTGAGTGCCAATAGGAGTATTTACCGAATCAAAAACTAGAATATTTCCCAAAAATGATGGTACATTCAATAATGTAGTATCTGAACTAACTGGATTTGAAGTAGATGCAGATAATGTTGACAAAATTGTAGAACAAATTGGAATTGATGAAGACAAAATTTTGGAACTTACTATTTTTCTGACTGAGGATGATGGATTTGAGGAGACTGGCTTAGTAGCTAAAGAAGTAATAGTCAGCTCAGTAGATGAAGTGCTTGGCACATCTGTCTCAGATACCTGGAGCTAGGAGGAGGCCGGTGAAGATTGAACAATTGATGAGGCAATTGTGCTCACAATCTCACTTGTAGAAGCTATCTCCTTGGTGGATGAAATAGGTTTTGGTGGAGAGTGAGGAAGGGATGCAATCACTACTACTGCAATTTTTGCTAGATCATCTTCCTCTTTATCTTTGTCTTTAGCTTCTTCCTCCTTGTTTTCTCTCATTAATGCATGCAGCTCTCCTAGTGAGACTGTGATGGATGGAGTGCCATCAATATAATCATTGTCACTGCTATCATCATCCTTGATTTCCACTGGGTCTTCACTAGGCTTATGCAGATAATAGATGTTTTTCCACATGTTTGTAGCATCATCTACAACATGCTCAATGTCTTTGATCAAAATTAAACATGTGTGAAATCTGATCATCATTTTACCTTCATGGGTTTTCATTGCAATTTTTACTTCTGCTCCAGTGAGACTTGGTTGGAGATTCTTCAACGATTGCTCATAGATGTCTTTTATCATTTGGGTTGTTGATTCCCATCTCGGTTGCAATCTCTCCAACAGTTCTTTCGAGATTTGGGAGGCAAGCTAGTCCGGGGAGTATTTCTATTTACCCACCTTGCTGAGTACCAGTTCCTCTATCTACATTTTCTCAGCATCTGTTCTAGTTTCAAATTTCAATGCCTTGAAATTTGTGATGTCTTCTCCTTCTTCCAATTATTTAAGCCTTTCTTCAAATGTAGGTGCAGGCCTAACTAGTATAGGTTCCTGCTTACCTTTTTCAGTTCTTCTTGTGAATACTGCAGTAGGCTTCTTCTTAGGTTTGGTAATTATTACCTTACCTTTCTTCTTCAGAGGTTCTTCTTCAGTTCCTTGTTCTCCTTTTTCTTCTTCTCCTCCTTCTTCTTCATCATCTCCTTCGTCCTCACCTTTTCCTTCTATTAGCATAAGAGGGCCAGATGTAGTTTTCAATTTTGCTATCTTCCTCTTGCCTTTGTTTATGGCCTGTGGTAGCTTGATTTCAAGCTCAATTCTAGCCTTTGCTTCATCATAGGTTCCAAAAAAATTTTGCCTTGGGTCTACTGGCTCATTTACCAGTGCTTCTATGATGACTCTGGCTTCATCAATATTTACCTCATAGGGAAGAGGTTTTACCCATGCAACTCGGGGTCTGACTACTTGGATGTACACCTTATCATAGTCAACCATGAAGCATATATCATCTCTGTAATCTTCAACTAATTTTAGTGGAATTCGAAACCTGTTATTCATTCTTTCCTTGAAATCTTCAAAATAATTGTCCATGATGCTATCAAAATTTTCACCCATCTCTGCCACAAACTCATTTATTTGATACAAAGTTGGAATGTCTTTTCTCCATATGACAGCTCCTTTAGATGGAAAGAATTTTTAAATGTAGAAAAATAAATAGATCAACATAGAACCAAATTTGCAAGGGTTATTCTTGGAAGTCCTTATACTATCCATATTTTTATTCAATTATTTCAGCAATACTTCAGACAGATCAAGTTCAAGGTTTTTCTTTACAACCATGAGGGCCAAATCCACAGATTCACAAGGCACACTATTCAATCTACTAGAATTGTATAATTTATATGCAATTACATGTATGCCAAATTTTAGTTCGACATCAGATACAGTGTTGACCTTTAAACCTCTACCGTCCCATTCGGCTAGGGTTTGCCTTTGTAACTCCTCCCAACTTAGGGTTTTGGTGGTTTTGGCTTTGCTGAGCATAGGAAGACCCATGATTTTGTGAATCATCTTATTTGTGATTAGCACTAGCTACTCTAACCATAATTGTCCATTATGTACCCAACTCAAGATATACTTGATCCATTTGGTTTAGAAGTTTCTAGGCATATGTGAGATATGAGTCAATCCTTTGGTTTCAAGGTGCTTGAACTCAAGTTTCAGAGAGCCATCTACACTCATTTCACCTAGGGAACTATCCATTTCTAGGTTTTTGATTTCTTGAATAGAACATTTGAAATGAGTACGAATATCATTGATAAGAAGTACCTTAGGAGGTATTTTTGATTGAGCTCCAGTTGGGTCGAGTGATTCAACAACGGTCGAAACAATCTTGAAGTTGGGCGCTTTCCATTCTGTACCTTTTCTCAACATTTTTGAACCTCTTTTCGCCTTTGTGCTGTTGGTGCTTGCGGATGTCATAACTGCTCGGTAAATAAATAAAAATCTTGAACAAATTCTCCACTTGAAATTCGCTTGGAATCGCTTGGGATTTTCTTTGGATTCACTAGAAATCTTTTAGCTCTAAGTATTCTTAAGTCACAGTGAAAAATAAAATCAAATTCTGCCCTTTTGATGGAAATATTGTCATTAATGTTCGATACAAAGGTAGATGAGATGACATAGTGCTTGTCAGACTATCATCGATCTATTCGATAAAAGTTTTGCAACTCAGTGATCAAACAAAATCTTTAATACTCCTGACCTAGCTCGGTAAGGTCTTTAACCAACCTTGCTTGATAGATGCAACACAGTGAATAATAACTTTTCTTTGGTCCTTGAACTTGAAATACTTATTTGACTATTTGCACTTTTTCACTCTGGAACTGCTTGAGATATGGCTTGATGATGCAGTTCTTGTTTCTTCTTAAATCTAATTGGAAATGGTGGAGTCACCCATTTCTTGAGTGACATGACCATCATTTGAACTGTCTTGCTTGGTAGATTTAGGAATCCATTGTTGTGTCATCTTCTTTCGAATATTATCAGCTTTAGCTTTCTTTTCATCTTCAATTCTTTCAGTATTCATGCAATTCTTGGCTATATGACCAAGTTTTGTACATGAATAACATCTTACTATTGTGTCTCTTTTCCTCAAGTGATGCCTTGAAAATTCTTTGCCAACATGTCCATATTCTCCACAATAATAACATCTACACCAAGTATTGTAGTCCCATCCAAAGATTTGTTTGACAAGTTGTTCAACTGGATTGAATGATTTGGATCTGCATTGGAATGCCTTGTGACCATGTTTCTTGCATTTGTGACATTTGCCTTCAAATTTTAGTTTTTCCTTGCATTCATTAGCTTTGTGACCATGTTGATTGCAGTTGAAGCATTTGCCGTTGAATTTTCCTTTTCCATTACTCCAACATTTGTTTGATGTATGACCTATCTTGCCACAGTGATTGCAAGTGGGTCTTTGATTCCCTTAGGCACCTTGTTTGGAGGATTCACCTTCTTCCTTGTATCCAAGACCAGCTTTACCTTTTTGTCTATGAAGATTCTACTCATGTTGTTGATTCAATTGGTTCATGTCTATTTGAGATTTCATCATTCTTTCATTGATTTTCCTTTCAGTGATCAAGTCATTTTCCAAACTTTCATTGATTTGTCTCTCAGGTCTCAGATCACTTTGTAAGCTTGCATTGATTTGTCTTTCAATGATTAAATCATTTCTTAAACTTTCATTCTCGAATCTTAGATTTATAACTTCTTCATTTGCATTAGATAGTTGACCTACAAGATTTTCATGCTAAAGGAATTGATTATTTCTTACCTCTAGGTCTTCATTTGCCTTGTTTCTCTGTTCCAAAACTTCACATAGCATGATTGATTGGATTTCTTGTTCTCTTTTAAGCTTCCTTACTTCTTCCTGCAGAGAACCATTCTTAGCTAGGAGTTCCTTGACTATTTCATTAGCTTCATTTGAACTGCTTGATGGTAAAAGGTCTTCAATCTTTTCTTCAACATACTGATGATCATTCATTTGTCTTGCAAGTTCCTTCCTTCTTTTTTGAGATTGAGAAAGATTCTCCTTTGCTTCCTTGAGTTGAGCCATGGCCATTTCTAGATCTAGCTTTTCATTTTTAATAGATTTGTCAAGTCTGAATATCTCCATTGTCATTGATCTTTGCTCAAGCTGTCAAACTTTATCTTGAGAACCACAAATCTCTGATACCAATTGTTGGAAATATTCAGGATAAGATAGGTTACTAAGAGGGGAAGGGTGATTCAGTAACTTATAAAAATTTTAAACAATTCAGCATTTTAACTATTCACCATTCATTCATCTAAACTATTGCATAACTAAAAGAACAAACATTCATTGCACATGTACACAGAGATTTGGTGACCTAGAAACCTTCCAAATAGAAAGTAAAATTGGGGTGGGGATGATACCCACAAAACTTCAATACTGCAGTATACAGTTGGTGTGTTAAGGCTTACAATGATCACTTCTGGTGATCTGCCCTGTTAGGAGCAAGTAGGACTGCTAGATCCACCTTGTTAGAGGATTTACAAACATATAGTGAAGTATGCACTCGGTTAGGAGATTTACAAAAAGACTGTTAGGTCCACCCTATTAAAGGATTTATAAATTGATTCACCTGTTAGGATGAAGTAGTGGATCTGCTTACAACTATTTGCTGATAAGATCCTTGTTGCATTGATCACCTGATGTGATAGATATAACTTTTCTGCTCCTATGTTGACCTTGTTGTGTTCCTTTTATTATGTTGTTGATTCGCTTTCACTTTTTTCAAAATATATCAATACCTTCTTCATATGCGAACATCACTTTTTTTTTTTATATACCATACCATCCTACAAATGATATCATACATTACATATATACCATTCCAATATTTACAACTACAAGGTCAACCAAAACATAAGTGAACAAAACATTACTAAGTCGGCCAGATAGTAGTAAACTCGAGTTCCTCAAGCTGACTCGGTGACCTTCTAATACTCGGCATCTACTAAATTACTCAGCATCATCATGCACTCGGTAGAAGTAGAGGCTCGGTTCATACTAGCCACACAATACTGCTTGGAACTCAGTAACCATTGGTGACTCGGTAGATATAGTGTCACTCGGTAGAAGCTGACTCCTTTGTTTACCTTGATGTGCTTGGTGAACACTGAGTCCTTCATTTACCTTCTTGTGCTCAGTGAACACAAAGTCCTTTATTTACCTTCCTGTGCTTGGTGAACACTAAGTCCTTTATTTACCTTGGTTTGCTCGGTGAACACTGAGTTCTTCATTTACGTTGCTTTTCTCGGTGAACACTGAGTTCTTCATTTACCTTGCTTTGCTCGGTGAACACTGAGTTCTTCATTTACCTTGCTTTGCTTGGTGAACACTGAGTTCTTCATTTACCTTGCTTTTCTCGGTGAACACTGTTGAACTGCCCATTCACTTCGTATCCTCTAGAATGCTCGGTGAGAACTGTTTACCTGTTGAACTTATAAGGTAACCATGAATGCTTGGTATACACTGTAGACTAAGTGATGAGCTCGGTAAGCATTCAAAATCAAATAAGTGTTTGCACTAATGACAAGTATATCATAATTCCACCAATTTGTATAGATCTTCTGTAGCTTTAACTGTCCATCCTCCAAAACTGACCAAATGAAATGGTACCGCAACTATATGTGTTTGCTCTTAGAATGTAAAGCGAAATCCTTTGCAAGATGAATGGCACTCTGACTATCTGTGAACAAATAACTATCCTTCTAAGGATGTCCCAATTCTCCCAAGAAGAACTGAAGCCATATCATCTCCTTGGTTGCCTCTATAGCAGCAACATACTCTTCTTGTGTAGTGGATAGAGCATTAATCTTCTGTAACCTAGAAACTTAGCTCATGGATTCCCCACCAATAGTAAAGACATAACCTGTAGTACTCCGCCTGGTATCAATATCCCCTACAAAATTTGAATCAACATAGCCCTGTAAATCAGTAGTAGAGCCCCCAAAGTGTAAACACTTATTTGATGTTCCTCCCAAATATCTAAGAATCCACTTGACAGCATTCCAATGCACAAATCTTGGATGACTCATATACCTGCTAATGACTCCCATGGCATGGGCAATATCTGGCCTAGTGCATACCATAGCATACATCAAGCTTCCTACAACTAAAGCATAGGGTACCTTAGACATCTTATCCTCCTCTTCATGTGTCTTAGGACACATCTCCTTAGTCAATTTCAAATGACCAAGTAAAGGTGTACTAACAGCTTTAGCATTCTCCATAGAGCAACGTTGCAACACCTTCTCAACATAATCAGCCTGAGATAGCGTCAATATTCTGTTCTTCCTATCTCTGCAAATCTTCATACTAAGGATTTGTTTTTCTGCCCCCAAATCCTTCATAGCAAATGCATGTGCTAATTGGCATTTTAGCCCCTTAATATGATCCATGTTAGACCCAGCTACAAGCATATCATCAACATATAAACATAAAATAATGTAGCTATCATCATCCAACCTCTTAAAATAAACACAATAATCTGAATGACACCTATTATATCCATGCTCATGTATAAAACTGTCAAATTTTAGATACCATTGTCGAGGTGCTTGCTTCAAGCCATATAAACTTTTCTTCAATTTGCACATGAAGTTCTCCTTACCTTTGACCTCAAAACCCTGTGGCTGAGCCATATATATTTCTCCATCCAAATCAACATGAAGAAAGTTTGTTTTAACATCCAGCTGCTCTAAATTCAAATCTTCAGTAGCCACAAGACTTAAAACAGTACGAATAGAAGTCATTCTAACAACAGGAGAAAATATCTCCTCAAAATCAATTCCCTTTTCCTGTGCAAATCCTTTTACAACTAACCTGGCCTTAAATCTTTTCTTACCTCCTTCCTCTTCTTTCAACCTATAAACCCACTTATTCTATAAAGCCTTTTTACCAGCAAGCAACTTGCACAAATCCCATGTCTTATTCTTCAGCAAAGAGTCCATTTCATCTTTCATTGCAGACTCCCACTAAATCTTAGTATCCACCTACACAGCTTCATCATAACTTTCAGGTTCACCAGCATCAGTAAGTAAAATAGAATAAAAACAGGGAGAAAATCTTTGTAGAGGTCTAATTTTCCTCGTTGATCGTCTAACATTCATCGATGTGTGTGGTATTTTTTTTTGTAGTTGTTGCACATCACGAGGAATGGTTGGAACATCAGCTTTTGGAGTATCATCCAGCACTACATAATCATCTTCTTTCTTCTCATGTTGTTGCAACAGATCTTTGTACAACACTTTCTCATTGAATATGACATCCCGACTTCTAACAATTTTATGATTTTCAAAATTCCAAATCCTATAACTAAATTCATTAATGACATATCCAACAAAGACACATTTCTTTGATTTAGCTTCTAGCTTGGTTCTATTTTTAGAGTCTATATGAGCAAAAGCTTCACAACCGAAACTCTTGAGAAAAGAATAACTCACCTTCTTACCAGTCCATGCCTCCTCTGGAATACCATAGCCCAAAGGAGTAGAAGTACCTCTATTAATCAAATATACTGCAATATTGATAGCCTCTACCCACATGTGTAAGGGAAACCCAACATGCAACCTCATGCTCCTTGTGCACTCCATTATAGTCCTATTCATTCGTTCAGCCACTCCATTTTCCTGTGGAGTCCTTGGAACAGTCTTTTGTCTATGAATACCATTAGTGGAGAAATAATCTTCAAATTCATGACTGCAATACTCACCACCATTATCAGATCTGAGACATTTTAATTTCTTACCAATCTCATTTTCAATCAAGCATTTCCATTTCTTAAAAGTTTGAAACACATCAGATTTTTGTCTAAGGAAATAAACCCATACTTTTCTAGTTGCATCATCAATAAATGTAACATAATAATGAGAGCCACCAAGGGAAGATACCTGAGCTGGTCCCCATACATCTATATGCACAAGCTCTAATTTCTCCTTTTTGTTTTCCTTCCCAGTCCTTACAAAACTCACTCTCTTTTGTTTTCCTTACACACAACTTTCATAGAAATCCATATTAACACATTTTAGACTTGGTAAAAATTTCTTTGAATGAAGTACTTTCATACCTTTCTCACTCATGTGCCCAAGTCCGTTGTGCCACAGTATTGTATCAGAATCTACAACATCTATTTGTTCTCCCTACTCAACTACAACAATTGTTCCTGAACATTCATTTTCCTCTGAAACAATCAAAGTAGAAGGAACAATATGACCTATACAAAGATATAAGGTGCCTACTTTCACACCTTTTTCTACTACAAGGGAACCTTTTGAAACTTTCCAATTTTTATCATTAAAAGTAACTACACAACTCTCATCACCAAGTTGCCCTGCTGAAATTAAATTCCTACTCAGCCTTGGAACATGTCTTACCTCATGTAGTAGCCAATGATTCCCATTCTGCAACTTAATCTTAATCTTTCCCTTTCCAACAATTTGACAGGGTTCATTATCCCCCAAATAAACAAACCCAAAATCCCCTTGGACATAATCAATAAAATAACCTCTATGAGGTGTAGCATGAAATGAAGCACAGGAATCTAAAACCCATGAATCATCAACACTTTCTAAAGACAAAAGCAAAGCATCCTCTTCAAATTTTTTACTTACCACATTTGCCTCCTTGTCTCCATCTAATTTATCTCCTTCATTTTTCTTTTGATTCCAGCAATCTTTCTTTTTGTGCGCTAGTTTCCCACAGTACTAGCAATCTTTCTTTCGATTCCAACAATCATTTGATTTCTAGAGTTACTTCCTCTCTCAGTCGTTCTTCCCCTTCTTTGTGCATTCAAAGAACTTCCTAATGTAGATCCACCTAAGGATTTCTTACGAGTTTCCTCACTCAAAACAACACCGATCACATCATCATATTTTAGGGTGCTAGATCCAAGAACAGAATTACTCACAGCCATTACCAAGCCATTCCAGCTTTCAGGCAAAGAACACAAAATCAAGAGAGCCCTAATTTCTTCATCAAAATTGATACTCACAAAAGATAACTGACTAGTAATTGTATTAAACTCATTTAAATGATTTGCAACATATCCACCTTCTGCCATTTTCATATTAAATAAACGCTTCATGAGAAATACCTTGTTTGAAGCGGAGGGCTTTTCAGACAGTGTCGCTAGAGTTTTCATGAAATCTTCTGTCTTCTTTGCTTTTGTAATATTAAATGCCACTGATGGTGCCAAGCATAACCAAATGCTTCTGAGAGCCTTTCTATCCAAAAGATCCCATTCAGCATCTAACATAGTTCCCTGATTCTTGGCTTTGCCTTCCAATGGCTTCCATAAATCCTTCTGATATAGATAGTCTTCCATTTGCATCTTCCATAACTGGAAGTTCTGCCCATTAAACCTATCAACCCTCAGCTTACCCTCATCTGCAATCGCTCCCACTCAACCGTGAGACTCTCACTTAACCATGAGACTTTCCTATAGAGGATAATTGAAAGAGAACCTCGCTCTGATACCACTTGTTAGGATAAACCACGGACAGAAATAAAAAACTACATGCAAATATAACCAATAACAAAAAATAATAGATCACACAGAAATGAACACAAGGCACCAAAATTTAACGTGGTTCACCCAATCCCTGGGCTACATCCCCCAAACAACAAGTCTAATCTTATTACAATCTAGTGATTACAACCTGATTATAGTTTGTAATCCCTTATAGCTCAATACCGTCGCAAGAAGCAATTTCACTTCACAACATAATGAAAAATACCTAACCTTAAACCCTTTTATACAAGTATTTTATCCGTTTTAGGGTTACAACATGTTAGCCATATGTTGGCCATAATTTGTTAGCTACAATGTCGACCACGGCCCAAAAAAAATTTAGTACAGTACTTTCCTGATCGATCACCATAATCTAACATGTGTCCGTCTAGGAGTTAGGTGCAATTGAGACTCATTCTTGACACATTTCATCAATCACTCCTTCTAGTTTTGACTTTTAGGAAGAGGTATTTCTTTGTCAAAACATTTTAATGATTTTATTTCTTATACCAACTAAGGAATGGATGTTACTTGCAGTAATAGGGGGCTTTTAGTCTTGAATTCAAGATTGTAAGTCAACAAGTTTTCAACACTTTACAAATATAAATCAATCATCTTGGGTGTTGTCAAACCAAGGTTGAAAGTAGCAAAGGATGGTCCAAACCCCAATTGGTCCAAATAGAAGGATCTTCTCAAAGGATTGCTAAGAGCATTGTTTGGCGTGAGAATTTCTAAAAAGTTCTAAAAGAGGAATGCAAGGGATGTTCACCAAAGGACCAAACCCAAGAAACAACACCGATGTCCTAGCTACATAGTCTCAGTGTAGTCGGGATACACAAAAAAAAAAGAGAAAAAAAATGAAAAGAATGGTGTTAAGAATGAAGGATTCTAAAAGATTCAGAAGGGGTAAGCTGATAAATAGATACAAAATGAGCTATTTAGTATCAAAAAAATGCTTCATTCAAGAATCAAATGATGACATTATGAACTACATGGAGCAGATAATTCAAAAGATTACCATAAAAAATTAAAAGAAAAGTGACAGCCCACCAGCGGCCCTCAAACTGATTCTCTCATCTAGTCAAGCAAAGGATCGACAAACAACCTTTGCAGAGATTCTCGATGGATGTGCCAAGAGGGGTGGAAGATTTTTTATGAGTTGTTGAAAGATTTTTATTGACCACATCCTAAGATGTCGAAGGAAATGGATACACTAAACTTGCAGATTCAAGATTCTAAGGTTTTGACTATAAAGTGACTCGAATTATGCTTGGAGTATTCATGATTCAGTTGATGTTGGACACATATCGGAGAAATGTTTACTAATGAAGAAATGCCTTTGTCATTTCTTCCTTTTTGTTGGGGCTATTTGTTGTGGTTTCACAATGCACACCCCATTTTGCCTAGAAATGGGGACTAGCTTTTCAGATCCCTATTCCAAGATCCAAGTCTTTTTCTAGTGTTTTTGGTCAAATCTTGGTCCTGGTTCAAAAAACCCAAAGTCTAGATTTCATCGTCATAGGAGATAAGTGTTTTTGCAAAGCAAAAAGGTGCACCAACGCACCTACCCAGTTGCACTAGTGCGCCAAAACACATAAAAGGGAACTCATTATTGGTAAGTGCGTAGTTGCACACCCCCCTCACTCCCCCACTTGTTATTCTTGCTTCCTCTGGCTCTCCTCATTGCATCATTGCACCATCAGAGGTGTGCACGACCCCATCACCGCCTCCCCTACATGCACTCAAGCAATGGAACAATGTTAAGACTTTGAGTTAAGCTGCATAGCAGTGCACCTAATGAGGTGTGCCTGCTATGCACTTTAGTATTCATTTTTTTGGTTTAAATACACTTAAGTCAACATAGGGTGTGCATTAGCGGACCCCATGAGGTGCACTGTTGCACACCCATTTTTTTAAATTTGATAAAAGGTGCACTAGGCGCACGTGTCAGGTGCACCAGGTGCATCCTTTTTTTGCATTCTAGGAGTAAAATTAGGTTCTTAAGGTGTTCTTGATGCTTAGGGTTTTTTTGGTTGTTTCTTGTTGTTATTAGGATTTTTTTTAATTAAGTATTTTGAACTCTCTAGATTAATGTTTGCATTTTTTTGTAGATAAAAGGGCATCCTCAACTTATCGAGTTATAACTTTTGACCTAGAGCTTGGAACTCAAAACCATTTACACTATTGGAAAGAGGAGCTAGAAATCTAATTTAAGTCCCTAAAATAGTAAGCCTTCGACTACCCAATTTTAGGGACTGATGAAAGTTTCAACTTGAAATTTTTAGCAGAAGATCTCCGAAAAAATCCAGTTAAAAGGACCTAGAAAAAACTTGTAAAAAAAGTATGAAAAATTTCAAACATTTGATTGTTTTGGATAATCCAAATCACTTGGTCTCTAATTGGGAAGGATCAGGCATTCAAAGAGAAGAAAGAATCAAGAAATTGACACTAAAGATTAAAGATACAAAGGTCAGATATGTTAACCAAAATAGGTTCCTCATATTATGCAACCATTAATGACAAGATTCAACACAGGTGCCTTGGGATTTTAGAAGTAGAAGGAGTTCAGGTCTTTGAAATTTTTTGGCTATAAAGAGGGTATAAATCATCAAAAAGGATCAAATTATGTACACAAAAGTAATCTAAAACCCCATTTGAGCAAAACCCAAAAATTATTTTCAAAACTGAGAACTTTGATTTTTTGGCGATTTGAGCACCTTGCACAAATTTCATTGAGGTGTGCAAGTGCACATTTTCAGGAGGTGTGCAAGTGCACAGGTGCAGATTTTGAAAGTGTGAATTCTCAAGAGGTGCACAGGTGAATAGGTGCGCATTTTGGAGGTGTACATTTTCAGCAGGTGCTCATTTCGAAGATGCACATTTTCAGGAGGTGCACATTTTCAATAGGTGCGCATTTTGGAGGTGTGCATTTTTGAGGTTTGTAGCTCCACAGGTGTGCAAGTCCATAGCTCTGCATTTTCAAAAAAAAATTGATGACAGTTAACTGCCAGTTTCAAAAATAGAGCTTTCAACGCATCAGAAATGCATTCTGATAGTAGTTTATCTCTTACAAATGTCATGTGAAGGATTAGCTTCCAATTTTGGCACTTCTAGTCACTTCCACTTCAACTCGAAGCTTTCTCATTCTTTCTTCTCTCATAATTCTTTGGTTTTCAACATGTAAAGGCCCATGCATCCAATTAATGAATAAAATATGGGCAGAGTCCTGTTTAGCACTAGTTAGATTGTTAGTTTGTATATAATTAGTTTGTTTTATTGTTTAAAAGCATTTTATTGCATGAAGATATCTCTCACTCTCAAAACAAATTGAGGAGATGATTTCTTATAAATACTCCATCATAATATGTAATTAGGGCCATCATTATTTTGTAATAAAATTATGCTTTTGGTGTTTGCATTTGGAGTGTAGTAATTCTTGCTTGAATGTGTCATATTTTGTGAATTTTGTTCATGGAATTGTGATTGAACCAAAAGTTGATTGCTTTTTTTTTTTTTGTGCAATCTTTTAGTTCTTGTGTTTGCTACAGTTTCACAAATTTTGCTGACAAAATGAGCTTGAGAAGAAATCATCATATTGTGCCTGTATAACTCTCTGTCTCACATGAGCACACTTTTCGTGGCCTTGCAATTTGATGAAGAGTGAAATGTCATATGATCATTAAAGTTTCTCACTGACGGTTGTATTAGTGGAATTGAGGAAGTTTTGCTCCTACTTTCATTGGTTACCTACCAATTTCTTTGAAAGCTTAACTCAGAGAAGTGTTGTTTTCTATAGCTTATGTCCATTAGGATTTCAATTTCACATCATTTGCTTTGAATTTTATGTTATTTATTTAAAATTCCTATTATTTTCTTTATTAACCCCTTTATTAGAATAGAATTTCATACTAGCTGAACTATTAAATTGCATTCATTAAAAAAAATAAAAATACAAAAACATAGTTCCTTTTGTGTGTTATTTTGAAATAGCGTGCAGATTCTTCATTTTATCAAAAAATCAAAACGAACCAACAAAGGCCTCCTCGTGAACATTCACATTTATCTTCAACTGAGTGGATTCCAGTAGGTCACAAGATCACCCAAAACCTTGGAGTCAATTCACAAAATTAGCTTTTAAAGAGAGGAGTTCACAAGAATTCCTAAAATTTAGCATCTTGTAAAATGACAGCTCAAAAAGTTTATTTATTTTGTCTACCTCAATTTTTGCATTACCTAGAGGCTTGTAATCTTTATCAAAATTATGAATAAATTCCAGAACTCTTTAGAAAACTCTCCATTTTTCCTTCTTAATCTCCTGCTTTTGCAAAGAGAACTCATTCCTTATTATATTTTTAGGGAAATAAGGTTCATGCTTGATGGTACCAAGTTTAGCCCTTAATTTAAAAAGATTATTGTAAAATCCATCAAAAACACAAAAACAAGGATGAGACATAGCCATTTTGTACTGATCTAAGAATTTATGCAAGAACAACCATCCATCTTTTGTGATCACAAATTGGTGAACTACAGTACAACTAGGGAAAATTGAGCCTCTATTTCTTCTTACCAAATAAGCTTCCTCCAATCCTCCTAGCTGCCACAATATTTCAGCTACTCTTACATTTAAAGGCACATGGTAGGGTAGTACATGAGTGTTGATCTTAGATTGGTTTTGACAATTGAGTGTTAACATACTTAAGAAATTTTCTAACTTGATGCCGAGTAAACAGATGCTCAGTCATTCAGAAGCTAAGTAAACAGATAGTTTCAAGCAAGTTCCAGATGTCGAGTGACTAATAGATGCTGAGCAAACTCCAAGTGTCAAGCGAGACATTATTTAGTATGTGTCGAGCATTAGTAATCAGTAAGTGCCTAGTAACATAGAATTAGCATAAGAGTTTGTGCCTTCACAAACTAATATGTAAACCATTTTTGGGCTGACATAAGAAAAATCTCAAAGGATTAAAAGATAAGAATGAATCTATTTAGATTCTCCATGCAATCAACATGCAACCAATCAGAAAAATGGAAAGATTTGAGTGGGAAAGATGGATGAATCTCAATCATGGATTCATACCTAACCCTAAGTCATGAAACCTTTTTAAGGAGGTCGATGCCCCATAATTCAATATGTATGAGAGAGTGTGCGAGAAGAGAATGCATAAAAGGAGATAAAGCTAGTGAAGTTTGAAGGAAGTGAAAGGGGAGAATTGACTTAGAAGAAGGACAGAACTACAAATCAGTTAGAAGAACAGAGTATTAGTACTACAAATAGATTCATACCAGATCAGTGAGGATCAGATTGGACAAAACAAGGATCTGAAATTAGCATTAGCAGATTGCAAACAATTAGGTCAACCATTTGACTATACTTTCTAAAAATTGTATTAGAAGAATGAAATCTTATGGAGATAGGTTGGTTTAACAACCATTGTATAAAGCCTTTAATAGGGTGACATTCCAAGTGAATGTTTTGTAAATCCTTTAGCCAGGTACACTTCTGTTAGAGTGTTAAAATCCTCTAACAGGGTAGGATCTAACAATCCTTGTAAGCTTTTAATAGGGCAAGCCTTTCACAAGGTAGGTCATGAGAATGGTCAAAATATGTAACTTTAAGAGGTGAACTTTATTGCTACAGTAGTGAAAATTTGTGGGTGTCATCCCCACCCTAGTTTTGCCTTCTCATTGGAGGGTTTTTGGGTAATCATATTTGGTGTCAAGTATTTTTGTAGATGCATTTACTTTACATATTGTTTTCATATGATTATGCATGCAATGTTTTAAAGTTAAAATTTTTATTGGTTAAAGTTTAATACTTCTGATTCACCCCCACACCCCCCCCTCAAAAGTATATTTCCCACTTGTTAATTCCCAACAATTGGTATTAGAGCTAAGTTCTCATCAAGAGAAGCCTCACAGCTTGGAGAAAAGATCTTGAGATGGAAGTCTACAAGTTGGGAAAAACCATTGAGAATTAGGAGATTGAGATACACCTCTTACTACAACAATTGGATGAAGCCAGAAATGCCTTGAGGAGTTCGCTAAAGAGAAGGAAAGAAATTGCCATAGCTGAGAATGACATTCAATACAAGGAGGTTGACACCACAAAGTTATTTGCAGATGGTAACTCATGTGAGTTTGATGCAGCAATTGTAGATCTCATGGACAAGAACATAGCACAAGTTGAAGAGATTAGAAATCTCAAGTTGGAGCAAGAATAACAAGCAATATTGTTATGTGAAGTAACTAAACAAAAGAAGAAAGCCATTGAGGATAAGGGCATGATTGAAGAAGTCAAAAGAATTTTTTCAAATAGATTGGAAGAAAAATCAGCAGAGTTATCAAGGATCTCAAACATGCAGTTAGAAACCTTGAGTCAAATGATGAATACCCATAATGAGTTGAATGTCAAGGACATTGAAATAATTACATTGAAGTTATAAAATGAGCAATTGTAGAATGACCTAAAAAGAGAGAAGGAATTTTTTTAAAGCTTCAACAAGCCAAATGAAGCCATCAATTACTTTGAGGAACTACTGGAATCCCTTAGATCCAGTAAAGACACATCAGTTTTGAGCTACACAAGTACTAAGCAAGGTGAGTCATCCAAAACTGCTGAACAAAAGAACGATAAAGGTAAGAACTCCAAACCCACTTGTCATTTTTGTGTAAGAAAGGACATACAACTAATATTTGTAGGAACAAGAATGGCAATCATAATTTTAAGCCAAAGAATATGACACATTGTTACAAGTGCAACAAACAAGGTCATCAAGCACATGAATGTAGAACAAGGACCATGCATGCACCAAGATTTAAAGGACACTGCTACAATTGTCAGAAGTATGGACATAAAGCTTTTGAATGTAGATCCAAGATCACATGGTCATCAAACAAGGGAAGAAGCTACAAAAATTCCTGTAATTAGGACTACAACATAAGACATAGCTGTCACTACTATCAAGAGTATGGACACATCCCTTAGAATTGTAGAAGAACACATTTTAGTGGAAGCTATAGCAGATGGTTGAGCCAAACTACATTCTTTAGTTGTTTGAAGACTAGTTACATCAACAAGCACTGCCCAACAAGGACAAAAGCACCTAACTCTAACTTGAGCAAGGGAAAAGGTAAGGTAGATGTTGAGCATATTAGAGGAGAGATGAATAAGACATGGAAGAAGAAAGATGGAGGAAGCACATCAAATGAAGGGATTGCTTCACCTAAAGGGTCAAGTGGTCATACTTCATCAAACTAAGCAAGAAGGTATGTGGGACTAATATTTAAATTCTTTATCATACATTAGTTCCTAGAATAAGTTATCACTGAAAAGGTTAGAATAGCATGAATAAAGATGTAAGGTTAAAACTTCAAAGTTTTCACACTATTGTCAAGTAAGGAAAATTGTCTTTAGATGCCGAGTGAAATTGTAGTGTATGCCGAGTTGTCTGCCAAATTCAATGGAAGCCGAGTGTGTAATGGTTGCCAAGTAAAAGGAAATTCTTATTGAAGCTGAGTAAGGGAAACTCTAGTGGATGCCACATGTTGGAAAATCAATGGAGGTCGAGTAAAGCAAAATTATATAAGGAGTCGAGTAGACAATTGGATATGTACTAAGCAATAAATGCTATGTAATAAAGGGTATAAGGTCAATTTTTCAATCATTTCTCGTCATTGTGAACATAGAGCAAGAACAAGAAGAGCACATAAATGATTTCCAAGCAAAAATTGACACTTTTGCAAAGATTCTAGAAAAGATTCACCATTGTTTCATCGATCTAAGGTATTTACTCAACTGTCAAGCTACGCGGTTATGAAATTTCTATATTTTGAAACCCTAGTTTTCAAAAGTGGCATCTAGATCTAGGAATCCCAAAGACAAGGAACCATTTGAGGTTCAGTTGGTCAACAATGAAGTAAAACGACCAGATTTCAGACCAATTCTTGAAGTCACTTATAAAAATGACCCTGTTGGTGCTTTGTCTATTATCCCACATAAGGTTGTTATGGTGCAAGATGTCAAAAAATGTTATAATTGTAAGGTTGGAGAAATAGGTGACAAGGAGATTAGGCAAGCTTATGACAAACTTTGTGAAAATGGGGTATTAAAGGATGAATTCCAAATTGTCGAGAGAAAGGGCTTAACCCATGCCCTAGATTTCCTCATAATTTTCAAAACCGAATGGATAAGAATAGTGTTGAGCAGAATTCATGAAGGATGCCTATGGTTGGAGGGTGGACCCATAAAGTTTTCAAAGAGAATCATACATAGGGCAATAGGGTACCCAACCCTCGAACGGCCAAAGAGCCTAAGGAGTGATTCAAAAGAAGCCATAGAGAAGAACACTAGGGCTAAGTAGAACAAAAGAGGCATGACAATAGACACAATTTGAGATCCACTTGTAGTATTTGTTGTTAGGATTATATCACATAAATTCTACCAATCAAGCTGACTAAACAATATCCCATGAATTGTAGTTGATATAGGATACAAACTTATCAAGAAGGATCATACATATGATCTAGAAGAACTGCAACTACAACAGATAATGGAAAATTTAGGAGCAATAAGGAGATCTAAGAGTGCTCTGTGTAAGTTTGGATAAATTTTGATATGCATATTTTTCTATGTATAGAATGAATTCCCCTCTTTTGGTAAAATAAGTTGGAAAAAAATAGGTCTATAGAAGTACAAGTTAATGAATATATAGATCAAATGGGAGCCAATTTTGAAACCTTAATGATAAGCTATTTTGAAGACTTTAAGAAGTCTATGAAGCAAAGGCTCAGAATACCAATTTCCCTAGTCGATCAACATATCAATGATATTTGTTTTTTAGTTGACATTGATTATACATATATCCAAGAAGTGGTACCAAGGGTTAGATGGTTGAGGCCACTTGGTTATTAAAATAACATTGATGAGGCATCAATAGCAATCGCAGCATTGCTTGCAGAAGAAATTCATAAAAGTGCAAAACCCTTTGGCAGTTTTGATGTTGTGAAATCCAAGGTAGAGATGGAGCTAAAGACTACTTCTACACTAAAGAAGAAGGATAAACTAGTCAAAAAGCTAAAGGCCAAATTTGTTGAAGGGGCAGTAGAAGAAGAAAAAGATGATGATGATGATGAAGATGAAGAAGAAGAAGAATAGAGCCAAGAGCCACTTGCCTTGACACAAGGCATGGGTGAAGATGTTGAAGAGGGAGAAAGTGCTAAGGAGGAAGAGCAAGCCAAGGAAGCACCTGCCAAGCCAGAGCCAATGAAAGGAAAAGCTCAAAAATATCATGTAGCTTAGCCCAAAGGCAAGAAGATAGCCAAGCCAAGTCTAGCTAAGCCTACTACAAAGGCAAGTACAAGAGGTACAACAAAGAAGACTAAGGAGAAAGAGAAGAAGAAGGCTACTAAGTAGGAAGGTCTAGCTAAGAAGAAGCTAAGAAGAAAGTATGTTAAACCTCCTAAATCAGATGAGGAAAGGACTGAATCTAATGACAATGGCCAATTTACAGTGGTAAGTCACACCACCAAGTCTGATTTAGAAAATATATTTGATAACATTAGAGATAATGCAGACTTATCTAGGTTAAAAAGAATTGATTTTAATAAGTTGAATAGAAAAGAATAGAACATAGTTGAAGAATCATTCTACACTATGATAGCCAAGTTCAAGAACACTCCACTTGAACTTGACAATTCAATGCCTAAGGAGTTATATTCTATTGTTGAAAATAAATGACATTATTACCTTAATATAGAGAAAGAAATAAGAGATTCAACATTGGCTCAAGTAATTCTTGAGCTCACTAAATGGAAAATAAGCAAGGAAAATAAGAAGCATGGGAGAAAATTTACACCCAAATATAGAGCATTTAGTATTCTCCAAAATAAGATTGAGGATGTTGTGAAAAAGTCCACACAAATGTGGAAATTAATCTATGGCCTCACAATTGTAAAAGAAGGAGAAGAAGATCCCTTTGAAGGGAGAAATAATGGAGAGGAGGATGAAAATTAAAAGGAAGGTGAAGGAGAAAAAGAGAAGGCAGATACAATGGAGAAGGAAACACAAAAGGATGATATGGCAACTGCTGAAGAGCAGCAAATAGAATAGAGTGTACAAGACACACAATTTCCACCTCCAAGTCCTCCACATGACACTTCTACACCTCCAAAAACAATAAAAGTAAAGGATGTTCTTGACAATTCTGATCAAAACATAAATCCATTGACTGCAGAGGATCTCAAAAAGATCCTTGACCAAACAACTCTACAAGACCAATTATGCAACAATCCAATGTTGGTCAGTATAGATGAATTGCAAGAAGTAGTAGCTAACTTGACTAGGGATAAGATGGCAACACAAGAAACATCTTTATTCATACCTACAACTACAAGTGGACAACCCAAAGAGCAAGTTGCACAAGATACAGCAACTAAGGTTGACTCCACATCTAAAGTCACCACAACTGTCGAGGAGCCAACAAAGGACCAAATAGGACAAATGGATACTTATGTTCCTACTACACAAGTACAAGGTGCACACCTCAAATAATAGTTATTGACAAAGAAAGAACTGAGGAGGAGAAGGAGACCCCAAAGGAAAAGGAGCAAGTAGCTATTCAAACTTTGGTTAATCTACCAACCTCTGGGACTCCAACAAAAATGTCACAAAAGCTGAGCACTACAGCAATACCACTTCAAATATCAACACTAGGCTCAAGCTCTACAAAGGTTGCAAGGGTACTTCACTATGGAGACCCTACACTAGATGAAGAAATAGTCATCCCTAAGTATGACTATGAAACCATGAACATTGATGAAATCAATGAAGTGCAAGAGGCACTAAAGAGGAATAAGAAGTAGGAGGTAATCAAGAATGAGAATAAATAGAGGCAAGCATTGATTGAAATAAAGGACATCCTTTTAGATGCATTTAGCTTGAAGGCACCTATTGAAACAAAGCCCATTATGGAGCAACTTTCAAACATAGTGGACCAAGTGCAAAGTGAAGACCATGATACAAATGCCAAGCTGATGGAATGGTCAGAAAGGAAGTTTCAAACAAAGGTGAATGAAAGAATATATAGTGAGATAGCACTATCTCAACTAGAACTAGCTAAGAAAATTGAAAAGGTGAAGACAATACTTGAGAACATATTCTCATTGTACTCAAAATTGTGTGATCATTCCATCTTCACATAGGAAACTAGCTAGAGAATCATGAGCTTGGAGAGGAACTTGAAGATATCAAGTATGCAACTACCCAAAGATCTAGTTCAAAGTGAGAAGCACTTTAATACAATGCTTCACACTCAAAAGGAGCTAGCTGTATTAACAGCAAAAGATGCTAACACAAGAGCCAAGTTGGTGCAAATACAAGCCTTCCTGACCCCTCACATGGAAATTTTGCAAAAAGAGCAAGCCTATGTAGAGAATGTGATAAAGAAAGATCCCAATCTTTCTACATGAGATAACTTAGTTCACCTTGCAATAGAGACAACCATTCAAAATAAATCCCTAGAACGTACAATGCAAAATTGGGATGCTACTCTAAAAGTTGTAATGGGAGTGAACAAGAACTTCTTGGCTAAATATTTAGTCAATGTCTAAGACCCTTTGACATAAGTATAAAAAACGGGGAGAAATTAAAATTTAAAAAAAGGGGGAGAAAAGCCAGAAGGACACTCAAACTACAAGGGGAACATGTGAAAGGGGGAGCAAAAATAAAAGGGGGAGAAATAAAATAAACTGACCAAAAATAGAGCAAAACAAGAACACATTAGATAAAGAGTATCAAAATTGAAGACAAGGAGTATCAACTGAGGCACATCAATCCATTCAAAGATATTTTGGTTACAAGAATATGGCACATCAACTCAAGGGGAGATACAAAATTTTGAGGTATATAGTCCTTCACAAAATTTTGAACAATTTTGAAGTTCTGTATATATGCCGAACAGAATGTTTATTATACTCAAGGAGATTAGTTTCATTATGTATAGTTAAGTGTTTTTGACACTCATGTCAAAGGGGGAGATTGTTGATCTCAGATTGGTTTTGACAATTGAGTGTCAACACACTTAAGAAATTTTTTAACTTGATGCCGAGTATAATATAGATGTCAAGCTACAATATGTGTCAAGCCAAAAATTCAATAGGTGTCAAGTCATTCAGAAGCTAAGAAAATAGACAGTACTGAGCAAGTTTCAAATACTGAGTGACTAATAGATGTCGAGCAAAGTCCAAGTGCTAAGCAAGACAGAATTTAGTATGTGTCGAGCATCAGTAATCAATAAGTCTCAAGTAACACAGAATCAACATAAGAGTTTATACCTTCACAAACTAAGATGTAAACTATTTTTGGGCCGACATAAGTAAAATCTCGAAGGATTAAAAGATAAGAACTAATCTATTTGGATTCCCCATGCAATCAACATGAAACCAATTAGAAAAATGGAAATATTTGAGTGGGAAAGATGGATGAATCTCAATCGTAGAGTCATACCTAACCCTAAGTCATGAAACCTTTTTTAAGGAGGTCGAAGCCCCATAATTCAATTTGGAGGTGAAATATCGATTAAATCTAACAAAACAAGCATTTTCAGCATCCCTAGTCATATCAGCACTCCACAACTAGACTGGCATAGCTTCCCCTTCTTTTTCTCTATTTAAAACCATTTCCTTCCCAAAATATGTTGCACCCTTAAACAAGAACATATGCATTAGTAATGAGTAGTGACCAAAAGTCTTTTCTACCTTGGTTTTGGCAATTCCAACTAGCCCTTCATGGATTTCTTCTACTATATAAGATGCAAAATCAAAAATAATATTCACACCAAAAGAGTAAATCTGAGCCATCATATACATAAAATTTATTGCCATAAACTTATGCTCATCCTTGCCATAAACTTTTGCTCATACTTGCCAAAAACCCTACATAAAGTCATGTTTATCTCTATAGCCTGGGAAGTGAAAATTTCCTTTTTAAAAGGTTCCTAGTAGATGTTGTGACCACTAACAAGTTCCCAATTAAGCCTATGTGTGCCCTCAGTGCACCCTGCCTAATCTTATCCCTCTTAGATAGGTATTCCTTTTCTAGTCTTGGCAAGTCAATGGGTATATGATAATCTAAAAATGGTTCTAGGCCAAAAACTTCCCTAATTTCCTCAGCATTAATACTCAATAAACACTCCCCATCCAATCTTCTTACAATGTTGGCCGCAGAGTCATAATTTTGGGTAATGGCCATGAGTAAATCAACATCCACAAATACACCAGGAACCACTAGTTTCCCTAAATCAAAATTCCAAATGTTTGCAAGGGGGGAAAACAAATTTCTTTCTAAAAACCATGTTTTAAAAAGGAACAACCCTAATTCGGTAGTAATTGCATCCCTAAGCCAATTTCCTTTATCATATAAACCATCTACTATCTTGAGTCTAGGGTTTAAAGAAATCAACTCTATCACCTGAGCTGACTCATTGTTAGACTCAGGTAATAATTCAAGAAGGTCATCATGTATATTTCTGCTAGCATAATCTACCTGACCTAAGAATGCTTTCTTTGGAGGCATGATGGATACAAATCATAGAATACTAGAATACTTTTAATACGTAGTGATCTAAGAAACTTACTTGGCTCTTCGCAATTTTATTATTGAAACCCTGCAACACACTAAAATTACTAGAAATTCTTTCACTTCCTAATTACACAAAGCACAATTCCTCAATAGCTTTGAGCTCTTTAGAAATCTGAAAATTTGTTTATGTATGAAAGAAATGGCAAAATCTTTGTAATATACTTTGTTTCTAGTTTGCATGGCAGCTTTCAATCTTCATAAATAAATTGTAAGGAGAACTGGGTGGCATCATCTTCTATTTTGACAACACGTCATCGATTTCCAAAAAAATTTGACAATCCAAGAATAAAATCATAAATGACTCAGCTTCCACTTGCCAAGTTGGCAGTCAATCCAATGAAAACCCTCTGCATACCCATTTCTCTCTACTGCTGGCAATTCATTCTGGACCCACTGGTGCTCACAAACATGTCACCTTGTCGTTATGTCACCATGCATAATCCACGAGCAACTTCATGATGTGATATAATGACTATTAATGATTCTTTCCTAATCTGACGATGTGTATTTTACAAGTGTTTTAGTGTGAATGTGGTGGGCCCTTTTTTTTTTACTTTGGTTGCCATGTCGCTACATTAAAGATCGAACAATTTCTTATAGTGACTTAGTGCCTATCGTAGATATGTTTTGATCTGATAGTTTCCATTTACATCAGTCATCATTCTGAATGCAATTCTACATAACATATGACATAACACTATTTTGACATGCTAGTAAATTATATATAATATTTACCCCTTTTTGTAATATTCATTAAAATCAAGCTCCGTCGTCTCTTGTCTTTTCTAGGAAGGTGCTATGTCGCTGCCAATATAAAACATGGGTTTTTCGATCGTGACAAAGTGACTACCATATTCTTTTAAAAGAATTTGGCACACAAAATATGCATGTTCTTAATATTAGTACCATATTAATTGCTACAAATGTGTCAAGATGCTTGTGTGGCTAATGAGAGAACTTCTCGACACTTGCCTTTCAATATAAACCTTTGTCATATTCCACTTTTCTCATTAGGGCACTATGTCACTACCGAAAAAATTCCTTCATATTCCAATGGTGACATGGCGACCACCTTAAAACTTTAAGAAACTCTGGCACCAAGAAATACCACACATTTTTTCCTTTATCACTATATTCAGTGCTTCTGACCATGCATCATAATCACACAGCCATATTAATAATAGAAACATTTTACGGTGCCTATCCCTTTTGTTGAGTTCACCTTTTTTCACTTTCCCAGGAAAGTGCTATATCACTACCAGTGGGATTCTTACATTTTTCGGTCATGACATAGTGACCTCTAGGATTTCACAAAAACTGGTAACGAAAAATGGAGCATGTTCCAACTAGTCCCCTTTTTTGATATCTAACATCTCTGACATCTAGTCACACTACCGCAAATTTCAAAAATAAATAAAAACCTAATGCCCATCTTTCAGAACTTCACCTCACCATATTTTTCTTTCACAATGGTTGTCATGTCGCAAATGATAAAATCCTTGTTGTTTGTTATAGCGACATGATGACCACCGTAGATCTGAAGAGATATCTAACAGTGGAAACAATGTCAAAAAAATGAAACCAAAAAGGAAGAATTTATACGGTCTCCCTAAAGAATATACCATTTTCAAAAAAGATTCACCTACTAAAATTTTCAAAATAAAAGCACACGACTTAACAAGTCTACTTAGGGTGAAAATTTTTACTTTAACAGGGTTCTACCTAGGGCTAGTCAACTTTGTAAAAAGTCAAATCCTAACTTGCAAGATTTATACAGGTTTATCTAATTTTGCAAACCTATTTTGTGGGAAAGTTTTTTACGTTGTGGAAAATCAGACCATCAAGTAGCTTTCTACATCTTCCAAGAAAACTATGTTGTCCAGAGTAATTGATAAAGCCAAATTATGGGTTTTCCTTTGGGTGTTTCATAGCAACAACCTTTAATTTGGGTCTCTCAACATTTTCAACATTTAGAACAACTAAAATATCCATGATTACATTGAATAAAAATTTATCAAAGAATTTCTATGCGGAGAATGATAAAATACATTTTTTGGAGTAGGGTTTTTCTTGAAATCACTTCTTCTAAATTGCTTCTAGGTGCTCTAAGCTGTTGAGATAATCACAATGTAGAAATAATCAAGTTTTTACTCTATTTATTTAGCTGGAACTTGCATTAATTACGTGCTTTACTAAATTGAAAAGGTTATTTAATTCATTTTGAAATCAAATATCTACTCAAGATCAACTATCCTATCTTTGAATGCTATCTGAGGTTCACCATAGCTTTCTTTCATCATGAAAATTCTCCTCAAAACTTCAATTCACAAAATTTGTTTTAGAAACATAGATTTCATCTTCTGTCACAGAGTAAACTTTCTTTGATATAACAATAACTCTTATTTCCTTCGTAACTTGTTTCAATAAGCTCCAAATTGCAAACAAGTTTAACTACAGTCAAAACTCATCAAGATACACTTTTCTCAACCTCGCTACTTATAGCTCAATCTCTAAATGAAGTTTCCAATTCTGGTGTTGTGAAAAAGCTTAATTCAACTTGGTTGAATAAAACTCAATTATTGACTTTGATTTTCTTGTCTCAACATCATCTAACTTTTCCTCTGAAATATCTAATCCTTTTACAAATGCCTCATTAAGTTCTTCCTGAAGTTCACTGACTACATTTGTTTTTTCTTCATTGTCTTTCTTAGTTTTGGAGTTACTTTTATGATTCCTTCTATTATTTCTAAAGTTCCTCCCTTTGTTGCTTCTATTTCTAAAGTTTCTTCCATGATTCCTTCTGTCCATTCTATAGTACTTTTTTGTATATCTGAAGTTGTTGCATAATTGATATACTGGGGTTCTGCTTCTAGGATTCTATTGATCAATAGGTGCTTGATGATTCTGGGCTATGTGTCCAAAATTGTTACGCTTATAACAAACAATATGCTTCCTTTCTCCATATGGTCTACTTTCTATTGATGTCCTTTCGTTAGATCTTCTTCTATCTACAAGACTAGTGTTTCCAAACATTTTTTTATATCTTCTATCATTGTCATATTTAAGTTTCCTACAATCAATTGCATCATGACCAATACCATGACAATGATGACAGTAAAATTTTGTAACATGATTAAATGATTTATTTGTACAATCTCTTTTCATATAACACATTTCATTACATGAAAAACATTTACTTATAAATTCATACCTGGTTTCCTTAGGAGATTCCAATTGCTTAGGTTCATCCAATTTCTCAGTTTCCTTCTCTTGTCCAACTTATTTGGGTTTATCAAAAGATTGACTGGATTAATTCTTATCATTAGATTTATCTTTCTCTACTAGATCTGATTTACTTTTAGGTTTCTTTGCAGATGTGTTAAATAGACAACCAAGACAAAACTTATCATAGGTAAGTCTTTGTATTGACATTGATTCATCAAGCTTTTCTCTACTAGTGTAAAGCTTTTCAAGTTTTTGCTTGCATTGAGTTAGTTCACCTTTCACAATAGTGTTGTACTTATGAAGTTCTTCATGATCTTCTTTCAATGTTTCAAATTCAAATGTCTTCTTTGCTAGACTCACTTTAATATCTGATTTTTCATTCTTCAAATTAGATTCAATTTTGCTAAGATCATTCTTCAAACTCAACTTTAAATTGGTAATCTTCAATTCATGCTTCAAGATCTTGTACTATGTTTTCGGTTTTGAATATTCATCATCACCAGTAGATTCAGGTTTGGATTTGAGATGTTCAATCTTGTCCTTCAATTGTCCAATGTATACTTTGGAGTTTGCATATCTATCTTTTAGCTTATCTCTTTCTTCAGTAAAGAGATTGATTTGTTCAAGTGCCTCTTCAAGGTTCTTCATCAATTTTTCTATATCCATAGGGATCTTACTCAAGTTGTTAAGCCTCTTTTGAGTTAATGTGCTCTGATACCAATTGTTAGAAATAGGTAATACCGAGAGGGGGGTGAATCAGTATTCTACAAACTTTTCATGCCAACTAGATATTATTAATTACTTTGAACCATGCATAAGAAAGTAAACAAGTAATGCTGAAAAATATTAATAACCATGCATAAAGAGAACTCATAACAACATATTTTGTTAACTAGGAACCTTGGCCAAGGGAAAACCCTAGTGGGGATGATACCCACTAGATAATATATTGATATATATGTTCCTTGTTGGAGAATGGAATCTGTTAAGAGTCAATGAGAAAATGCAGTATAGAGAGTCCCTATTAGGAGACTTTGAATCCCTGTTAAGAGATTCCAACTTTGTTAGGAGTTGTGGTATAGTGGATGCAAGAAGAGCTCACTACCCAAACATGCACTTCCAATTACAAGAAGAGCTCACTACCCAAACAAGTAATAAATCCTCAAGTATATAGATGGTGTACCTGGGTAAAAGCACAAACCTGTGTCACCTTTTTGTAAAGGAAAAGGCTAACAAAAGTATAATAGTTCACCTTCAATGACATAAAACTAGTATTATTATTTTGAATTTGAAAATGAAGTAAATTAATGAAATGCGTAGAAATGTATAAAGTTTAGGATTATAATTTTTAATAATTATTAGGAGTAACAATTGATATATTTTCCTAATTTTTATAGATAAATTTTTAGCTACTGAAAAAAGTTGAAAATTAGGGGTCTGGTTCCCACCACAAAACTATATGGAAATAAGCTTATTTCCCTTTGATCTAAGACTATGTTATAGATAACATATATAGCTAGAACAATCAAAAATAAAAATTGGGTTTAGACCTATATTTTTCTCTTGTATAATTATTCAAATTTTAACTCACTTGGAATTGATACTTTTCATCTCCCACCACATTTTTCAAAAAAAATCTATTCTTACCAAAAGAAAAATTGTACATTCTGGAAGAGAATTCTCTCCTCCAGAACATCATTTAATTTTTAATTCTTTTTTATATAATTTAATATTTTTTCTTTCTCAAAATAAACATCTTTTCGATTGTTAAAATACGTGCTTGTAGAATTTATTAATTACAATATACTATATCTAATTAAAACACTATAAACTCTATATGAGAATATTCTTGACTTTGAGCTCTATAAAATGGTGTTTATATGTTATCAAAAAAGTATCATAAAAAAAAGTAAGAGTTATTGAAACACCACTTTTCTTAAATAATTTAATTTCAAACATTTCTAATTGGAAAAGTGTGAGACCATATATAACTTAGCTATAATGACTTTACTTAGATCATATGTTTGAACAAAATTGATTTTTAGATAGAAATACTTAAATTTAGTCATTCTGATAAATTAGCCTAAAAGGTGACACAACTTTGTACTTTTACCCACCTTTTTTCTTGGTTGATCTCTGACCTCGGCTCAATCTCAGATCATGAAATCAGGTTCACAAAAACTTCACATATATTACTTCACAAAATGTTTGCATATCACTTTTCATATTAGAATTGTACCTTACTTCACATCGCAAATGACTTTGCAAGATGTCTTTGCATAAATACCACTCCTTTTCATAAATTGCTACTAGGTTAGCTAAAACCACAATATACTTTTCCAACTTAGAGTAAACATCTAGGACATCAACCCTGATTGGTCAAGTAATTATTTTGTAAACAAAATAATTCCTTTCCCTTTAATTCTTCTCTTCTATTTCACTGGTAAATCATGAATATCTATTTTCCATACTATTCATATTGATGTCCAAGGTTATACACATCATCATCAACATGTATACTATCTCCATCTATCTTCACTAGTCATAATATGATGTCACAAACATTTTACATATAAAACAATGTACTGTTGTAAACCAATTTCATACTTAGACAATTTTATGAGTACCAAGACCTAAGTATCTTTATTACTGAGGTTTTCTACAAGTAAGTACATCATGTGTTTCCATTAATGACAAGAATTAAATCACTACATAAAGCCAATTATCAACATTATTATCCCTCGTAAGACTAAGGCTTGCAAACTCAAAGCAACAGGGGTTGATTTTTTAGGAGGTTGGTCCACTTTTACTTTTAGTAGACCTTTTATGTCTTTGTGTAAGATATGGGGAAAAGTTTTGACTTTTCACTAACTCATAGGATTGGTCCAAAAATCCTTTCCTCTCTTCACTCTGAGTATATTTAGTGCCAACTAGTTAGTTAATATTTGAATTTCTACATTACTAATATTCAATGTGGTTGTTGGGAAAATATGTCAACCACAACTTCTTCTTGAGAAATAGGTACTCCTCTAATTAGCTATGCTCATTCTTCGCTTTCAAGAACTTCATTGACCTACAAAAACTATTTTGTACTAGTTTTGACTTTCCAAGCTTGAGTGTTTAGATTCAAACTAATTATATCTTCTTGACTATTGTCGAATCATAATCTTGTTTGAAGAACAAGAAAAATGTTTGCATGAGGCAAGACCATTCTTTGTGACAATGTCGAACCCTAAAGGATTCCCCAGTAGAGTCACCAAAAATTATTAGTGAACAGATTTTCCTTCTACAAATGAAATATGAAAATAGAATAACAAGAAAAATGTCCACCACAATTGAGTACTCTTGATGGAACTCTCTGTGTTTTGAGGCACAACTCCCTCTTTAAATGATGAACAATAATTTTCTTTATTTCAATAGAATTGAATAGATGAGATCTTTTTACTAGAAAGAACTAAGGTTATAAAAAATATTTTCCATCTCTATGCAAAAGTATTGTGAAATTGTTGTCAGTTTAATACTAAGCCAAAAGACTTAATCACATGGATAACATGAATTTGAAAAAGAGGTGAAAAATTCAATTGAACTAGATAAATTAAGAACCATTTATAGAACATAGCATACCATCATTAATCACAACCAAAAAGACATTTCTTATGAAATGAATCAAGATTACCAAAACCATATGATCTTAAATGACAAACGATGTGTCGCAAGAACCAAAACAGATCTGTGTTTCTATTTCTTCATCCAAATAAATGACACCACAAAATAGTTCAATCCAAATTTGCTTTAACAACTTAAGTTCTTATAGAAAAATCACTAGAGTATCAATACTGAAAACATTAAAAGTCTAACAATATATAGTCGTGTAAGGCTTATAAAAATAATTATGAAACTAGCTCCAGCCAGAGTTGATAAACCTCACCCTAGAACTAGAAAGAAACTAACTTAGGAGAGTGAAATATTTAAATGGCTGAAGCCTTAGTCCTAGGCTAAATAGTTGTAGTGTTCACTAGATTTCCTAACTATCCTTGTCCAAAATTCGTGTTGCCCCTCCATCTTTCCAATCCTTGTAGGAAACTTCAAAGTTCATGATATCTTTCTACTACGGGATTCCTAGTTGTTCTATCCTCAACTTCTAGATGGTGATGACCCTACGGGCATGCTCTAGCTTCTTAGTCTACATAATCAGATGACCATCACTGATTATTATCATCAATTTTATTCAAGCAACGATGATAAAGTTCATCACAAATACCTTTTTGGTATCTTGAAGGGCTCATAGCTTTTCTTGGCAAGATGTTTCTATCTCTTTCAGGCTCTTCTTAGATTGATCTATGTTGCCTAAAATCATTGAACTCGAGGTATTGACATCACCTGTTGGTTGTTGATCACCTTGATCCATGGCTTGTTGTACTCTCTCTCTAGAGGATTCAACCACAACTTTGATCTCAACTGGATCTATACTAATACCTTCCACAATAGCCCTTTGGACCTGTTCTTTCTTAATGTGAGAGCAAGTCCGCCTTGCTGGTCTTGAAGTTTGAACTGAACCTTTAACCTTTGGTTCAACTTCAACTTCAAGGTTCAAAATACCTACAAAGGAAAAGGTGAGATCTTTATCAGTATTATGAATAGGCAGAAGTGAACTAAAGTTGATGAGGGTTTCTTATGGGGCTTGCTCTACATCTTTTGTCTTAGCCTTCTTTTTCTCTTTTAACCAATTATTAGTCCTCACAATGATTGGGTCAATCCTAGTCTACAATTCATCCTCCTTGAGAGAGTCCCAATCTATTTATAGTAAAGGAAAGGCTTTAACCTGAGTTATATAAAAAGGATCAACTACTTCTTCATCCTTGTCCTTTCAAGCCTTTTATATTCATATGGAGTTTAAATTCCTTTATCTATTTCAAGGTGAGCCTAGACCACCATCTCATCCTAACTCTATAATCATCATCAGAATCAGTCCAAAAGTCCTCTAAGTGAGGGACACGTGAGAACACAAGACATAATTCAAGTAGGGGTGGAGAAAAATCTTTGCTATCAAATTTAGGACAGCTTGTGTATGTCTCTAGATTTATCAGCTTTCGTTCATGTTCGAGATTAAAGGCATCCTATATAGTTTTGCACCTGTAGTGACTGAGCTCTATGGGGAAGGTAGAACATGAACCCCTTCTAACCTTGCAACTTCCATCCACCTCTGCCACATGTCTGCAAACTTATATTAGGACATAATAGTCTAAACAATGCCTAGTCAATTTAAGAGGCTTTCCTTCATACCCACCAGCATAGATGTATGTGAATTTAGAGAACTAGATAAAGAAGTTACCATAGATTGATATAAACTGTGTTGCTTCTTCGGTTAATATTTTATGCTCTTTCCCTTGTAGCTCAAAGACCAACTGAGCAAGTGAAGTATCTTGCACTCTTTTTAAATCACCTTGATTCTTTCTTTTTGCAAGGAGGGGAATTATTCATAAATGGACATGCCATTTACCCAAATGGCATGTGGAAGCCCAACCCATTCTTTACAGCATACCAAGATGTAGAACAAGTATGAGCTCATATAAAAACTAGATACTCCAGATACTTGGGAAGTTTCTTCATGTAACCAATCAACTATGATTTATGTTTGGTCAATTTGTTTCTTTTTACCACTTAAGATAGCTTGAATAAAGAAACGCATCCAATTCTCCCTAAGGAAAGCATATTTGTTTTCTTTGACCCTGTTCAAGAGAGTAATTACATCTTTTACTTTAGGAATCATGTGCTCCCTTGTTAGAGGATGAGGGAGATGAGGTCCCCCTTTCCTAGCTTAAGCAACTAGTTTTTGGCAATGACATTGTTGAATATGTTTGCGTCTAAGATAAATTTAACATTTGAAAGACCAATTGTTCAGGCTTCATATTCTTCATGTGGAGGAATCCTCAAGGTAACCATAATTGTAACCGTGTTCACATAAATGACAACTTCTCCAAGGTATGTCTTAATGCATCTTTGGGTGACATCATACCTATTCTTGCATCCTAAAACAAGCTCTGGGCAAAGTATTGATTCTGGAAAAGCAGTAGCCTGCAACAATTCAATTTGGGCTATCTTTTCTTTGATGGAACTAGATTTTGGGCTTAGAAAATATAGTCAATAGCTTGTTAATGGCCTCATCAACGAGGAAAGTGTCCTTTAGTGCGGGCAGGAAACTTGTAAGGGAGGTGACAAGCTTTTCTTTTGGTAACTTTGGGCGAGAACCAGCCATGGAAACAATAAATAAAACAATCTATTTTTAAAACCAATAAGAACAAATTGAAATAAAAGAGATTTAACATGGTTGCTCTGCTTAAATCGGGAAAAAGTAATAGTAACCAGTAAGGAGTTCAAAAGGACTCATCACGAAGGAGATAAAACAATGCACTTCCATGAACAATCTTGTTGCTGACCGCTTATGACCTCATAAAAGTATGAGTGCTTACCTTATTTTGCAAATAGCATAATTAAAAAGGAAAGAAGCCTAGAACAATCTTTAAATGGGTACTTGTATCATGATTTAATATGGGAAGTACCAATTTGACAAGAGCATTTAATCATTAATGAGTGTATTTGCCTTCACATGTAACAAATATTTTTGCCAACCTTTCATACCAATTATTCATTACAATGTGTCACTTCAACCTTTTTAGAAAGATTTTGATGAATCTCTGTACTGCCACTTGTCGACCTTTGCGAATATTTTGGGCTAGCGAACTGAAATCTTGAACCATTTTGAAGTTTGAGATTTCAAGTTCAAAGTCGATAACTATAGGAATTTTGGTGTATGAAATCATCATTGACCTCAAGAAGGAAAATGTGACTAGTGAATTATGAACCTTGAACAAACGATTACTCGAAGTTCAATTTCAAAGACAAATAACATTGATAATATCGAACTTAGAAAAACATACGGACAAGGGAAATGAACTTTCAACTTTGAACTTTGAACTCAATTAGTTCAAAGTTCAAGTTCAAAGAAGGAAAATAAAATATTTGCACATGTTAACCAGATAGGAAAAGGACTGATGAACCTTGAACTTTTAACTCAATTGAGTTCAAGGTTCAAGTTCAAAACTCAATTAGAAGAAAAGTCATCAAAAATCTTGAGCAATATGTATGAGGTTTTTACTCGAGTAACAACATGTATACACAATCCTTATCAATAAATGGGAAGAGAATGTTATGTTAGAACTTGATTTAAATTTATGACTGTAAATGTTAGGCATTAGTATATAAAGATTGAAAAATATAGAGAGTAAGGTAACTCCTTTGCAACAACATCTTTGAGAGCATGTGTTTTTATTCATGGTTATTTTTTCCTTGTCTTCAAGTAGAGAGTGTATTGATTTTGAGGGAACAAGTCATTCATGTCCTGAAAACATACTTTTGGGTGATACCAAGAGCTACTTAAAGACAACCCATATCGATCTAGGACAATGCAAAGTATTTGATTTGGAACAACATTGGTGATACCATGAGCTACTTCAAGACAATCCATTTCAATCTAGGAGAATGAAAAGTATTTTATTTGGAACAACATGGGGCGAAATTTATAGTCTCTAGATCGTAAAGTCATCTTTTTTGTGTAGCCCCACAAATGCTCCTAGTTTTATCTTTTTCCCATGTCTTGAAAACTGCTTTGGCTAGGAAAGCATTTCTTCACATTATGGATGGTCATACAAACAATAACTTTTAAGGTCTAATTGATTGATATAAATAAATTATTAATAATTTTAAATATAAAATTGATAAATGTAAATATAATAATAAACTTCTCAATACTAAATCTAACAAAAGATTTTATTATAAATAATTAAATTAAAAATGTTATTTTATTCTAAGTTATTTATATGAACTACTTACTATCTTAATAAGAGACTCTTTACTATCAATTTTCAACAAGAAAATGATTATTGCATGCCAAATGTTACTACAAGAACTAACGGGTTTGTATTTGAAATCATGTACTTTTAATTTGGACGAAATAACCACAAAAAATAATGGTCTATTTTTTCGTGTGGGCTACATCAATTACAAAATTTTAATAGATTTCATGTACAACATTTATAATGTGTACATATTTGAAAGAAATAACCACAAAAAGCAATGGTCTATTTTTTCATGTGGGCTACATATATTATAGTTTTTTTTATAGATTTCATGTACAATATTTATAATGTGTACGTTGATTGTTCGACAGAGGGAATGTGGCACGATTGTAATGATTAAGCAACCATCTCTATGTAAAATGGCTACCCATATTCATTTCAAAGTCGAAGTGCATTACCACAATTCCAAAATTTCAAAGCTTTGTGGTGTGTTGATATGATTTTGTTACTTTGATATTAATCTTAACTTTTTGTACACTTAAACTAAAGAAGTTCATGTTATCTATGTTTATTTTATAATGGTTGGTGGCATTTACTTTCTTTGTAAAAAAATGAATCTAAGTTTCAAAATACGGCAGTATGTGCATTTGCGGTTCGTCACAGGGAAGTTCAATGTATTAATCTTCTGATGTATTTTTTTCCTTATCTTTTTCTTTTGTTGGCATCTCTTTGAGTGATGTCTTTCAACATGTATCACTCCATTGCGTTAACAAGACCCTATCCTTTAATATGATCTGTATATGGATTAAATTAGAAATATAAAAATGTTTGATGCCTCATGTTGATGTTGACTAGAGAACTTATTCAGAATTGCCAAGACCTTAGTCATGGACTCCTACATTAAAGAATGAACACAATTTTGCAGCCTATGGTACACATGTTTCAACTAAGGCACGATATGAATGCTTTATTGTTGGCTCTCTTAAACTAATTTCTTATCCAACCGTTACTATGGGGATATCTCAGTGTGGAGTTCATTAGACTGAAGTTCAAGGTCACGTGTTCATGATTTTTAGGGTGACAACTAGGAAGGCATAGATAGAAATAGATGTTTTCATAGAAATTAATAAATGGTTACTCATCTCTTCATTTATCCTAAAACTTCATCTAACATCTTTTTAGTTAAAACGGATCTATGATATCTATCTCTATATATGCTTCTGTAACTAAGTGTAAAACATAGAATAAAGATTGTCCTACTTTTCCTATAGATGTAGCCATTGACAATGAATTGTCATTTTGTGTGCATTTATTTATTTGGTCGAGTTCTAAATTTGTTTATGGAGTATTGATTAGAAAGAAGAGTTGGACACTAAAGTGTACAAATATTAATAGTTGTTGTGAATATGAATTTCCACAAACCAACATATTACTAAAAACATTTTGTCTAATTCATTTACTCAATTTAAACTAATCTTTCTACACACTCTTTAACAACTGAATTGTTAAAGAAAATTTCCTTTCTAACTACTTATTTCTTAAAAACTCTTAAAACCCTACATGGGTTGAAACATTGCATTCAATGGATTCATTATAATCATTAGTAGGTTTAATGTTCGAGTTTCAATCCTCATTCGTAACAGTGAATTTACGAAGTCATGCAAAACCTACTTCAAAAAGTTCTATTTAAAAGCATAGCGTGAGAACCAAGCTGAAGACTTTTCATGACAACAATTTTTAACTCTTCTCTCGCATCATAAATGTGTAGGTGACGTTTACTCTAATTTGTGGGGTGTTTTTTACTCGTGAATAATTATTACAAAAAGTAGCTTGGCCAAACAACCTTTGCCGACGCCCATTTTGTTTGCTTGGCACATAAGTTCTTATCTACTTACACGTTTCAACTACCAGGCTAACCATATAGCCACATATTTCAAAATACATTCATGTGTCCATGGTCAAGCCATACAATTTTTTTTAATACTTTTTATTTATTTACTTATGTACGGTTTCGGAAGCCCACCTAAACAAGCGACATAAAGATATAGATAAGAAATAATTTAGTGAGTGTTTTCTTATATTACAATATTTCCTAGCTATGTACCCAGTCCCAAGCTTAAATTTGTCACCTAATTCAACTGAAAGACCACCTTTAAAATCAATATCGAAATTGATTTTCCTTGCACTTTAGGAATTAAGTATTGGTTACAAGATTACACGAATAACGTAAAATCTAGGCGGATAAACGTAGTCCACGAGGGCGACCCTCCAATATTACGGTTTCAATTATGAATATGCCATTGTGTTGTGTTGTAGGTTAAAAGGAGTTTTAAATTATGAATAAGCCATTGTGCTGTAGGTTAATAATAATTGAGAGTCCCTCCTTGTACATATTTAATTTTTAAAATATGGGGTTGTAGCCAATACCAAATTGGATGGTACCAAATTATATGGCGAGCGCTGTTTGTACGATACATTACACAATGCGTAGCAGATTTATGTGGCTTTTAAAAAGTTAAAATGAATATTGTAACTAGCAATGATTTTGTTTTTTTGATTTGGACGGTTCGCTTGTCCACTTTGGATAAGTCGGAAAGCAGACGTGGACAAAGTAGAAGAAGAAGATGATACCTTTGAAATAAATATTGCGGTATAATTCGGACCTGCTATACGATCCTTTCCGCAGTGCGGTATGACAAACCATCGGCTCATCTTCCTTTCTACGTACAAACAACCAAATAAAGTTAACACCGCCGTAGTATTTCAACTTTATACATATGGACAAAAATGCAAAGTTGTTCACTCCATCTAAATATATTTTATTGGGCTCTAGACAAAATGTATCAAAACCAAAAAAAAAAGTCAAACATGATTTTTTTTTAATTCACGTAAATACTTTTCAAAAAATTTCTTGTTCTCAACCACGAAATATACATATCATGAAGATCAAATGCTCAAAATTTCATAAAATTTCATTATCTTTTCATTTTTTTGAAATTTAGTCAATGGTGCAATTTGTAGAGAGGATACAAAATAAACAAGAGGCGCATGCGCCAAAGTTCCTACCTTCATGATTTTATAGTTGATTGAAGTAGATTTTGGTTAAAATATAATGTATTTAATATAATAAAATAACAAATAAATAGTAATGAAAAATATAACATTATAGTGCTAAACTAAATTAAATTACGAGTATAGTTAGTATATTATTAAATTATATAACTGCAATGATGTATATTAATTAAAATAGTAAAAGAATATATAAATAAACATTATAGTATAATGTTAAATTAAAATTAAATGACATCCTAAAGAACATTTATCATACCAAAGATATTTATCAACTAATTATACATGAGATATAGATAAAATTGTATAATTTTTTTTAAAAAGAGTTAAATTGATTAATTTCAATTATTAAATTATTTGATATATCTTGTTCAAGTGATAAATTCATCCAATTGCAGAAGCTGGACAATATTCTTAAGGTTAAATATAATGCATAAAAAAAAACATAAATTAATTTAAAAATAACATTTATGCTTTAAAAAAACCAAACACACTTATAATAAATAAAGTTGATAATATACCAAGCTAAATAATTTGAACTTTATTAAAATTGATACAAAATTAATATTATGTATTTTAAAGTATAAATTAAAAATATCAATATAGTAAAAATTATAAATGTTAAATAAATGTATAATATAATAAAATTATATACATAAATAAAAATTAAAAGCAAATATATTAAAAGCATTGGTTTAGATATGTAAAAATAAAAATAATTAAATTCTAATTTAAACTTATATAAAAATTAAAATTAAAATAAATATGAAATTAAACTATATAAAAAAATAATTTTTGAAAATTGACAATTTAAAAGAGTTAAAATGTCTATATTTAAGTAAAATATCTATATTTGAATAACATTTTACAAATTACAAAGATAAACATCAATTAAAACTAATTGTCTTTTTTTTTTAAAAGTTTATCCACTTGTCACAAATGTGGAAAAGATAAAATTGAAATTAATGCATTCATTAATAGAGGTATTAATAGAGGTGTTAGAAAAAAATTTATTTTAAAAAAAAGTTTATCCACTTGTCACAAGAAAAGATAAGGTTACAATTAATGCTCGCATTAATAGAGGTGTTGAAAAAATTAGTTGTATTTTTTATGAAGAAAATTGAATTTTTTTATTGCCTTTTTCATCATGAACCAATAAGGTTTTTTTTAAATTGTATTTTTCAATTTCAAAAAAAATGCAAATTAATAAACCTTTTGCAAACATTGGTATATCAATGAAATTTTTAGATTATAGAACTAATATGGAACTTGGTGATTCCATTAGTTTTTGCCAAAGGCAGGAACTAATAATGTGAAATTAATTAGGTCTTACATCATATGGAAGCTTAACTTTGATAGTTGGCTAAAAGAGGGGTAAAACTTTATTAATACAAAATGGGAAACAAAAAGAAGAGCTCAACAAGGAGCTCTATCCCTATCTTGAGCAACAAGGTCATCTAACTCAAGAGACAGATTTAAGGGAAGCTACCCCCTTCCACAATATTTCAATCTTGAGCATGATCAAATGCCCATTTGGCCAAACAATCAACAACTTTGTTCCATTCTCGAGGAATGTAATTAAAACTAATAGACTCTAGAGAAGTACAAAAGAGAAGAGTTTGATTAACAATTGAAGTCAATTGCCAACTAACATTCTCAAGCAACTGTGAAGTAAGCAAATTCACCACCACTTGAGAGTCAGATCCACAAATAACTTTGCATCATCCCATCAAACAACATTGCTCCATAACATGTAAAATGGAAAGAGCCTCCACGATATTATTAGTAGCACAACCCTTATCAACTCAAAAAAGAAATTGAACTTCTCTAGAGCTACATCAAGCCATGCCCCCAATGCCAGCAAGACTTGGATTCTCCTAAGAAGAACCATCAATGTTGACTTTGAAAACTCTGAGTGAAGGAGGCGACCAATGACCCACACTGTTCACCTATCTTTTCCCTTCACATCTAGGATGGTTTGGAACTTTATGATACCAATGGCCTACAACACCTAAGAACTCGTCTTGAAAATAAAAGTTAAGGTGTCTACAAATAGAGAGATCATCGAACTCACACTTTGCCTAAATAGTTTCCTAAAGAGAGTGGGAGATCTTCCACCAAAGATGCATGACACCAATTCGTACATCCTAAAAGATTCGTCAGTTCCTCTCCAACTAGATATGTCAAAGAATAAAAGAGGGGTCAACAATCCATGCAGCCTAAAGAGGTGGGGGCACTCCCTAAGTGATCCCAAAACTCGGGCAAGGAGGAAGCATGCCGACAAGAGAAACCCCAAGCACTCCACCAAAGATGCCATAACTGAGTAGAAAAGGAACAATGGAAGAAGACATGAGAGATAGACTCCTCTCCATTACCACATAACACTCAAAAAGATGTGCCCTGAACCCACGTTTACAAAGATTATCCCACATAAGACAACGGTTGTGAGCCACTAACCACATGAAGAAAATACATTTGGGCCAAGAAAACTTATTCCAAACTTGTAATAACTTTGGTAATTGGCATTACATGGTAGTCTAGGGATTTTCTTTGAACTTGAATTAAGGAAAATAAAACACCCTTCTATAAAAACATTAGAGCTAATATGTGCTATAAAATAATTAATAATAATAATTTTATTAAAATAATAATTTGAAAAAAAAAACAATAAGTATAAAGTAGACATAATAGTAAAGAAATTATTAATTAAAACATTTTTATATTTTTAATAGTATTATATATATATATATATATATATAATAAAATAGAAATAACATTATAATTGTAGTTATGAGTGTTGTAATTCATTTTAGTGAATGTTTTATATTCTTTATAACGAGATTATTTTCATTAGTCTAATTAGTTTATTAATTTCAATATTCAATATTTATTATTATCCAAATGGGTCGTATTTGTGAATAAAGAAAGTGGATGCACCTTATTTTAATTATTTAATTTATTTTATTTTATTTTAATGTAAAAATTATTACGATTTATTTTATTCATAAAAATAATGTGTAAAGATAATGGTTTGTAATCATCTAATGGAATTTTTGATATAAAAAATTATCCAATGGAATTTGTGTTTAGATCTTAACATTTTATTAGTCGGAACTAATGTTTTCAGTTGGTTTTGGTCAATTAATTTTTATAGCAAAATTATTCAACTTCTAAAATTAAGAATTGTTTTATTTTTAAATTAATTTTTACTCATCAATTATTATTTTTATTGGTTTATCTCAATTTTCCTAGGGGTTGTATTATTTTTCTAATACAAAAAATACCAATAATTTAATCTCTCCAAGTTTTTGGAAGTTTCTGAGGGCAACATAATCAACTTCCAAATTTTTAATTTCATGGGTGGTGTTCCACACAATAAGGGCAAATTTCAACTTCTTCCAAATCATAGAGATTCATGATCGCTCTATGAAAATGAAACTGAGGCATGCAAAGCTACTTCATATGTTGAGAAGTGAGTATGCAGTCAACCTCTTGAGATGGGATAGATTGCATATGCAAATTGGGATTTTGAAGTGTTTAGTGATGTTATTTGTATGGCTAGAGTGATGCACCCGCTACAATTGGGGGAAAATAGTGAGTGTTGGTCTACATTTATAAAATGAAAATTGTTCCAAATTGATGATAGGTAGCACTGCATTTCAATCCATAATAAGAGTAGCATCTTATAATAGGTTCCAAGATTTTTATACCCTTTTTTATCTTCTCTATTATTACCGCACGTCCTTCTATTTTGTCTATGCCTTCCCTTCTCTATTTTAAAAATTTTCTCACTACAATTTATCAATTTGTTAAAGAAGCTTCTCATTCCTTCTCACTTTTCTTGGAATGTACATGTTTAGTTTTATAAATTAAAAAATGTTGATATAGATTGTATAATAAATAGCATGGATTCTATCATTTAAAGAAGAGTATTATTTTTGTTAAAGTCATCTAAGTTTTCTTATTGCCTACTCATTTGTAGAATGATTTGACTTATTAATTAATTACTTAAAAAGAAGTAAATCAAATATTATATTGAAAATACAAATAGTAATAATAATCTCACCATGTTAGGCAAGAGTCTATAATTCAACATAAATTGTGACCCTCTTATTTAGGAGGTCTTGGGTTCGAGTCTACTTGAAATTAATAAATTATAATAATTAATCACTAAACATAATAATAATTAATGTTAGCTTGAGTTATTATTTTATTACTTTTAAATTGATTTAAGAGGTGAACAAATTATTGAAATAAAAAATAATAAGAAAAATTTAACTTGTTATTATTAGAGTAATAAAGTATTTACTTATTAATTAAATCATGTTGATTTAATTATTAAGTCACTTATTATCTCTAATTTACTTAAGCTAAAATTTGGGCATATAATAATAAATTATTTTATTAATTATTATCATGCAACCTAGGTTAGTTACCCGTTAGGGTTTTGATCTCCTTTATAAGGACAATCTCTCTTCGTAATTTATTAATTCAGTTTTTTATTATGGTTTTTCTCTTTTTTCTCATCAAGAATGTCTAATTTATGGATCGAGGACTTCCAGCCTCCATAGCTTTTGCTTCTCTCTTTCTATAATAGGTGTTTGCATGCAGGTGATTCTTGGCGACTGTGGGGTTGATCTTTCATCAACTTCAACATGGTATCAGAACTCCAAATCTTCATGCCCCTATTATGTTTATGAGAAGTTTGGCTTGGCTTTTAGATCTGTGTTTTTCTATCAGAGGGTTTTATTTTCAAAGTTCTTTGTATTGAATCTGGGCAGTCAGCATTTTTTGGTGCACTTTGAGCCGAAATGAACCTCATCGTTGAGCTCAAAGCACCCAAAAATCCCTATTTTCATATAAATTTGTCCAATTTGGACATAGTTGAAATTTGAGGCAAAAATATTATTGCTCCCAGATTGGGCATGTTTCTCGAGGTAGTGATTTTGTGAATTTTGATAATTTTTGGCTCCAAAATCAAGATTTTCTAGCACAAAAATTGAGATTTTATAGAATGTAAATTTAGATTTTGTGGCATACAAATCGATATTTTTAATGCACAGATAGAAACTTTTTCTGCGCAAACTAACCCACTTTTGTACGAAACTAGCATGCTTCTCAATATAATTCCTAGTGATTGTATATGAGCAATGTTAGTATGCTAATAGAAACCAAATTTAAATAAAGCTTCTACAAACTAAACAAAATTCATAAACTTCAAGATAGACTAAGATGAGCTCTCAATTGAGAATATGAGCCATTAATGGGCTCTCTCAATGAGAATCTCTCTTGTTGAGTAGCTTTGTCTAAATAGATAGGATGTATGCTCAATATGCTTCCAAAGGCTTCAATGGATGATTGTGGATTTTTGGTGTGGATAGATGGCTTTAGTATGGATTTGGCTCTCAAAATAGCATTATAACTTTACTTCATGGATTGTGTTATTTTGAAAAGGGGAAGGATCCAATTTATAGGCAAGAGGCTTGAGGGATTGAGGGCTAAGATGCAAGGATGGGAAAAAGCTTATGGAGGGCTCAGATTGCATGAGAGGAGAGCACATGGATTGTGCTTCCTTATAGCCAATCAAAGAGTGACACATGTCACATGGTGAGAGGATGGAGGAAAGGGGAAGGATGAGTCAACAAAGGAGGCTCAAGGGATAAAATCTTCATAAAGACCTTCATAATGACTTGTAAGAGCAATAAAAGGGCTTGTAAGAGTCATTTATGACCTAGTGGACTTCATAAAGTTTTATGGTTGAGATATTTTGAGGGTGATGAGAGCAATTTCGACTTGGACTTGATTAGGAAAGTTTTAAGCTTGTTTAGGCTTGTGCAAATGATTAGAGGATGGATTAGGATGGTTTAGGATTAGCTTAGGGATAGGCAAGTGGATGGCATTTAATGAGGGTGGGTGAAGGAGGAGATATTTGTTAACTTTGGCTTGGGTTAGTAAGTTTTAACCCATGTTTAGGGAATGTGACAAGGTTAGGAGGGGATTAGGATTAGGTTTAAAGACATCTTCTAGAAGAGTCTAGATTTTGGATGAGGATAAAGACTTTCTAGAATAGTCTAGAATTTCCTAGGATGAGGATGAAGACTTTCTAGAAGAGTCTAGAACTTCTTAGGGTGAGGATAAATTAGATTTTTAGGAAATAAATAAAGTTTTATTTATTTCAAGGGTTTGGGTTGAGGAGATATTTATTAAAACTTTTTTAATAAACATGAGGATTAATATTTAATTTTAATTAAATATTTTGAGTTGGGGTTAGGGGTAGGAAATGATGAGATTAGCCTTTAATCGAAATTAAAGAAGGATTAGAAGATTTTGGAAGAGGTTATTGGTCATAAGGAAATTGGCCAAGTTTTGGGCAAAAAATAATTTTTTTTATTTATTTTAGGATTTTTGGTCAATTTATTAATTAAATAATTAATAAATAAGGAAATAATGTTTAAATAAGATTTAAACATTTTTGGGAGGGATTCCTTAATTAAATATTTTTAATTAAGATAAAGGGATTTAATGGCATAAAAATTAATTTATTAATTAATTAAATAAATAATTAATTAATAAATGATGATGTCATCAGGAATTTTTTAGAAAATAAAAATACTTTATTTTCTAAAGGTTTTTTAGGTGTCTACATTTTGCCCCTCTTTGATGTGATGTTGCAAGTGGCATGGCATCAAAGATAAGAAAATAAGATGCCCAAGGCTAGAGCAGAAGAGGAGAGAATGGACTATGAGATGCCCCCTCAAGAAGGCGGTGGGGAGAGAAAGCGAGGCCCGATGACTTCTTGAAAAGTACAAGAATTTGAGATGAGCAAGAAGACTCAGATTTTCTTAAGAGAAGAGGTTTGGTTAGCTCAAACTCTCACTACGGGAGAATGATAAAGGGAGAATTAGAGGCACAAGAGGAAGCAAGCTTAAGATCTCAGGGATTGCAGAGGATGAAGGAGCGAAGCGCTATAAAAGGAATCCAGGATGGGGAGATGGATGAGGGGATTATAAAGCTGATGCAACAGGATTTCAAAGAGTTAGATTGGCGGAAGATGGGTTTTGGAGATCCCTAGGACTAAGATTGTGGATCTCGAAAGATGAGGCTTGGTGGATTGATTTGGATTGGTGGATCCCTAAGACTAGGATTGTGGATCCCTAAAGCTAAAGGTGAGGAGTGATTCAAAGAGATACTGATGCATAAGTTGGGGTAGGAGAGACGGATGCCGGATATGGATGGGGGATGATGGAGATGAAGGAAAACCATTGAAGCTTTTTGAGCGGGGGGGATACTTCAAAGAGAAGTACCACCATGTAGTTGAGCACTATATTTGCTATAGGACTATTGGTTAATTGCCAAGGTTACCAAGAACATCAAGGCCTTTTCACCAACTGTCCAGAGGACTGACGAACTGACTCAAAACAAACACGCAAGGATTGCCCCAGTATCACACATGAATCCCAGAGGAAGCAGTGTGGAAACGACACTGGGTAACCCACAAGCAAAAAAGAAAACAAGCAAAAGACATGATCAAGACCTTACGCTCTGATTGCCCCATTCACAGTATACCATGATATGGAAGATCGTGGCAACCTTGAGGAGGGAACAAGGAGATTGCTTGGAAAAGATATTTCAAGACCCAATAGGGAAGACTCCAAATCAAAATAAAGTGAAAATTCAAAAGAGAACCGTTTGCCAACGAGATGGGTAGGACGAGGTACTAACGGACCAAGATCAGACATGAGGAAAGCTATATCCTGCAAGGACCTATCGGAGAGCACCTAAGCTGGTGGATTTGGAGGAGTGATGCATCTGGCAAGTTGAACTAAGAAAGATAACACTTTGGTGATAGGAAATCTAGCTAAAGGATGCATTGGAATAGCTAACCAAGCTGTGCGGTGTGTACAAGATGCTAATCAAGGACGAACTGACACGAAAGTTGGATAGATACAATGGTACTAAGTTAAAGAGGATGTACAAGCTGATAGACCAAGATATTTACAAGCGGGCTAATCAAGATATGGTACAAGCTAATAGACCAATGATATGTATGATACAGATGGATAAAAAGCTCAGGATGAGAGGATAGCGGGATGGCTCAATTTGGTGCAAGAGGTAGAAGCTAAGGATGAGGTGATAACGAAAGATATGGATTTGACAAGATGCCTCCAATGATGATGAGAGATTTTGTGACCAAGGATAGCTAGAGGAGTAGGATGAGATGGCCGGATAGGATGGTAGATAGCTAGGATTATGATGGATATAAGGAGATGACATTGGGTTTGCATGAGGATAGCCTAGAGCTAGATACCAATGATAAGGGAGGATGGACAAGACAAGATCTCCATGGAATATAGTGCCCCCAATCAGAAGATAACATGCAGAAGGAGGTCTTATGATGGATGTGATAGGATTGAAGCTAGGATGGAAAATGCTGAAGGGGCTAGGGAGATGGATGATAGCGGGGATGGTTGGCTGAAGCTGCAGGAGATAAGTGGATGGTGTGAGATGGAAGATGGAGGGTGGAGGATAGGTGGATAGATTGGAAGATGGAGTTGGATGTCAAGAGATGACCAAAGGGTGATAGGCTAAGCTGGGGATGGCGGGATTATGCATGACGCTTGTTTGCCAAGTTTTCATCATGGTACTTGTCCAAGGCGCTTGAATTGCCAAGTTTTCACCAGTGGACGCTTTATTTTTCTTTTCTTTTTTGACTTTTTGACTTTGGACTTAGCTGGAATGATTTTGGCTTTCTTCAGCTATTTTGGCTTTTTTGGGATTTTTCACTGGCTGTTGGAATGTTCAATTTTTTTGTTAGTTGTTGGTACACCGGATGTGTGATTTATGCAATAGATCGAATTAGATGGGATTGATGGTAGGAGATGGAGGGATGAAAATGCTGGAAAGGAGCATGAGATGGGGATGCTTGCAAGAGCAACATTGGCACATGTTGGAACGGGTGTGAAAAGAGCATATGGGGGATAGATGGTAGATGCGGGCGTGATGGAGGATTTGTGGAAGCGTGCTTGGGGATATAGGCACCCAAGATGGAGTTAGGAGATGGGGGACATGAGTCACTAGATGGGGGATTAGCAATGATGGATGCCATTATGTATTGGGTTTCAACTTTTTTCTTGGGGATCCACATGGTTTTGGATTTTCTTTTCATAGGCTTTTGCATTGTTTTGCATTCTTTGATTGGATTTTTCCTTTTTGGAGTATGTCTTTTAGAATAGACATATGATTGCCTAGGATGTGGATTTTTAGCGTTATGCATTTTGAAGTTGGCATTCACATTGTTGTGGTAAGCTTTGGGAAGATGGTTAGGAGAAGCTTTGTGAGATGGAGAGGATATGAAAGAGCATGTAGGGGGATGATGATGGATGATGTGCCCTGATATGTGCCTTTGTTGATCTTGCATAGAAATGGATGGAATAGGATTTTTATGATGGCTGATAGGAGGATGGAGGATGGTAGATTTTGGGACATAGGGACCCAAAATGGATTTAGCGGATGAAGGGGGGATATGGTAGGTTGTTTTGGGTTGCAAAGATGGTGGAGGGGGGATGACATAAGATTTCTTGAAGGAGTGATGGGAGGCTGGCATGGTGGGCTTGGAGATAGGCTTGGTTTGGGGGTGTGGTGTACCAACACCTTTAGATGGTGAGCCTTTGGATACATATCCAAGACCATGAAATCCTAGATTTTTTTGTGCAATAATAGGCTCTCTGATTCCTTGCTCTTGTGGTCCTAAAATTTGACCTTGATAATGCCATTGATTGAGCATTTGAACAAGCTGAGGAAAATTTTTGCTTGCAGAAAATGGTAGAAGTGATTTATTAGGTGTATTGCAATGGGGAGATACTGTTCTTAATTCTTCTGCTGAGAGAGGGCCACTGTGGATGAATGTAAGTGAACCAAGAGGGTAGATTATAGATGGTGGAATAGCTTGGATAGGTGGTAAGATGGAAGCATGGAGTGGGGGAGATGGAAGGATAAGATCTTGATATAGCTGGTGGGATGACAAGATATCTTGTAGTGGAGGAGATATGGCTCGAGGCTTTGGAGATGGAGGAGATGGTGACTGCACTATGGATGGAAGACATGGTACGATGATATCTTCATTTATGCTTTGGGGGATGTCAACGTGCTTTTGGGCAGGATCTTGATAGGATTGGTTTGGAGTGGATGGTGCGATAGGAGGTGAAGGGATGGATTCTTCAAAGGCAGCGGATGGATAGATGGGAGATTCAGTAGTGGAGATGGGTGAGTAGAAGATGGATGCATAAGGGTCGTTATGAGAGATTTGGGAAATGCTTGGAGGCGATGTGGATAGGATTTGGAGGGATTTGATAGGTGGTGGGATTTTGATGCTTGCGGAAAGTGGAAGGATTTTAAGCAATTTGATGGATGGTATGGAGATGATAGCTATGGGAGATGGAGGTGATATTATAGATGGGGAAGCTTCATCATTGACTACTTCACATGGTTGGATTAGATGACATGGCTTATCGACTATTGGAGGCAAATTTTCTTGTATTTCCTCTAGGAGATTCCTTGGAGACTCGTGTGTCGAAGGTGGAGGTGGATTGACAGGAATAGCTAGTGTGATGGGGGTGGAAGATTGGAAGCTTGGCTGATGGGGTGATGGAGGGGAAGCTGGAATATCAGATGGCATGACTAGATAGTTTGGAATAACGCTTGAATTTTGGGGGATTCTTGGGGGAATGTTTCTAAGGCTTTCAATATACCCGTCATAGTCAACAAGATTTTCATCATCATTGGAATAGGAGGTCGTGGGAGCAAGGACAATGCGACCAAACACATCATGATAGGATTGGTACTTCATGCTTTGATGATGAGTTTGATGGGGATGGGGTCTTGCGTATGGATGAATACGGAAGCTCATGGTTGGATTTGGGTTAATCACAGATTTTGGATTGGCTGATGAAAGATTTCCTAGGGAGAGTCAAAGTTGCATGAAAAACCTAAGGAGGATTGGCTGGAGATTTTTGGCTTTCTTGTGGGTGGAAGACTTCAAGGGTATGCTGTCAAAAAGTGAGAGTTTTGCTTTCCTATGTGCTGGATTTGGTGGTGGCTATGTCAACTTGAGGATAGACTAATGATCCTATGGGCATGACACAAGATTGACCATTTGTGGATCCCAACCTTTAGCTCAAGGTGATGAGGGATACAAGTGACAAAGCTGGATTACCCTAGACAATGCTCTGTCAGAGGGATAACCTTTGTGAGATTGGTTGATTGGTAGGATTGATTGGATAGTAAACTCTAGCAGAGTAACAACAACTCTTTAAAGGCTTGGGTGATTTTGGATTGGGTTGCTAGTTGGCTGGGGGGATGATTTGGATGGACTTTGGATTTGGGATTGTTCTAAGGCAAAGAACTAGATAGATTCAGTTGCAGCGGGGGAGCTTGGATGATTTTTTGATAAGGCAGTGACTACGCTAAGTATGCCTTGAGCTGGGAGATTTATGCTTTTCTAGGATTTCAACCAAAATTGGCAAATATTCATTCAAAAGCTATGAACAAACAAGCAAACAAAAGTTTTGAGCAAGCATGTCAAATACACCAACATTCTAGGAAGCTTTCTACAAGGATGAAATTTGGTTTAGCTAGGGAGTCCTCGATATACGCAAGGTACGTGAGGCCCAAATCCGTAAATGAAACCAAAAAGATGTCACATAGCCGAGAGGAGTGGTAACCCACTTCTCCTCTTTCACTTCTCAAGGGTATAAAGTTCCTTGAGGCTTAGCCCGAGTGACAAAATTTTGATCCCAAGAGGTGTCTTTGGATTCACCTCCTGATCTTTATACTCCACCGGAACGCTGGAGTTGAGGTCGTCCCAAGGGGTGATGAAATCCCCAAGCAGGCCTCCTAAAAATCTAAGACAAGATTTTGGATCCTAATCTTATGCACCCAAGATGGCCTCGAAAGATGACAAGGGGAGAGAAGACTTGGATGATCTTGGGCTAAAAAACACGCTTGTTCTTTTACCAACTGACGCTTAAGTTTTCTGATCTAGACTTTGCAAGCACTCATGTTTAAGATACAATGTTTATTTCAACTTTGAAGCGTCGACAAAAATAAAATTGATCGAAGAATGCGAACAAGAAGAAGAGTTAGGGTCAACAAGAAGGTAAACCCGTGCGCCCAGAGGCCCTCCACGTCAAGTATCGATTGATTTTTCTTTAAGGCATTCAAGTTTGAGTGTGAGTTTATTTTAAGCCCAAAACAAAGGTGTGTGAGATTCAATTTCAAGCACGCGCCCGGAGGCCCTCCACGTCAAGATTTGTCCAATTTTTATGCCCAAATAAAGTGTGAGCGAGATTAAGGTGCATTCAAGGAAAATTTGATTTTAATCCATGGCATTCAAGAGTGATTTTAGCAACATGCATTCAAAGACAAGTGATTAAACATTCAAGTTTTTTCCTTTGAGCATTCAAGATTGAGATTTTGTGTGTTGTTTTAAGAACTTTGAAGTGCTTTGTTTTAACCTTAGATCATTCAAGATTGTTTTGGACTCAAAAGTGAAAATGACTCTTTGGACTTTGCTTTTCATTCAAGATTTTGTGTGCTAGTTTGCATGTTTTAAGCCCAAAAATGATATTCCTAGATTGTTTTGATGCATGAAAAACCTAAGAAACATTCAAGATTTTGCAACAAGACATTTGTTTGGAACAAATAACAAAGCTTTTTAGGACAATTTTGGCAACCATTTAGGACTCTTAGTTTTCATGAGATTTTTTAAAAGAACTTTAGTGTGCACTTAGTGTTGGTTTTGAACCTTTTGAAATGGAAACTTGAAGTTCTTTTTAAATTCCCAAAAATGAAGTGTTCCTAATTTTGCATGAATGCATCTAAAACCTTGATGTTGCAAGGATGCAAATGATTAGATTGGTTTAGTTTCACTTGTTAAAAGATTTTTTCTTTTTTGAAAATTTTTAATTTTTCAATGGATTTAAGTATGATTTGGGGGTTCATTTTAAGCACTAAAAAGAAGTGTGTATGATTTTGCTTCTTTAAAAAAAATGGTCAAGATCTCCCACAAGAAGAAGAAGAAGAAGTAGATGGAATAAGAAGAATATAGACAAGAAGAGGAAGAAGAATTCCAAGTTTTTTGTCCACCTATAAGCTTGAAAAATCTGCAAATACTATGAGATAGACTATGAGTTCCTTTGTCTTCTTCATGCTCATGTGGACCTACAAAACCAATTTATACAATCCTACCAATCACAAAAATAAGAAAAATTAGCCAAAATCAGCAAATGACATACAAAACTTGACTAAAAAAGCTAATGAAGATGACCCATGCGGGATCCCACCGGGCGTGCCAAAATGTATATGAGCAATGTTAGTATGCTAATAGAAACCAAATTTAAATAAAGCTTCTACAAACTAAACAAAATTCATAAACTTCAAGATAGACTAAGATGAGCTCTCAATTGAGAATATGAGCCATTAATGGGCTCTCTCAATGAGAATCTCTCTTGTTGAGTAGCTTTGTCTAAATAGATAGGATGTATGCTCAATATGCTTCCAAAGGCTTCAATGGATGATTGTGGATTTTTGGTGTGGATAGATGGCTTTAGTATGGATTTGGCTCTCAAAATAGCATTATAACTTTACTTCATGGATTTTGTTATTTTGAAAAGGGGAAGGATCCAATTTATAGGCAAGAGTTTTGAGGGATTGAGGGCTAAGATGCAAGGATGGGAAAAAGCTTATGGAGGGCTCAGATTGCATGAGAGGAGAGCACATGGATTGTGCTTCCTTATAGCCAATCAAAGAGTGACACATGTCACATGGTGTGAGGATGGAGGAAAGGGGAAGGATGAGTCAACAAAGGAGGCTCAAGGGATAAAATCTTCATAAAGACCTTCATAATGACTTGTAAGAGCAATAAAAGGGCTTGTAAGAGTCATTTATGACCTAGTGGACTTCATAAAGTTTTATGGTTGAGATATTTTGAGGGTGATGAGAGCAATTTCGACTTGGACTTGATTAGAAAAGTTTTAAGCTTGTTTAGGCTTGTGCAAATGATTAGAGGATGGATTAGGATGGTTTAGGATTAGCTTAGGGATAGGCAAGTGGATGGCATTTAATGAGGGTGGGTGAAGGAGGAGATATTTGTTAACTTTGGCTTGGGTTAGTAAGTTTTAACCCATGTTTAGGGAATGTGACAAGGTTAGGAGGGGATTAGGATTAGGTTTAAAGACATCTTCTAGAAGAGTCTAGATTTTGGATGAGGATAAAGACTTTCTAGAATAGTCTAGAATTTCCTAGGATGAGGATGAAGACTTTCTAGAAGAGTCTAGAACTTCTTAGGGTGAGGATAAATTAGATTTTTAGGAAATAAATAAAGTTTTATTTATTTCAAGGGTTTGGGTTGAGGAGATATTTATTAAAACTTTTTTAATAAACATGAGGATTAATATTTAATTTTAATTAAATATTTTGAGTTGGGGTTAGGGGTAGGAAATGATGAGATTAGCCTTTAATCGAAATTAAAGAAGGATTAGAAGATTTTGGAAGAGGTTATTGGTCATAAGGAAATTGGCCAAGTTTTGGGAAAAAAATAATTTTTTTATTTATTTTAGGATTTTTGGTCAATTTATTAATTAAATAATTAATAAATAAGGAAATAATGTTTAAATAAGATTTAAACATTTTTGGGAGGGATTCCTTAATTAAATATTTTTAATTAAGATAAAGGGATTTAATGGCATAAAAATTAATTTATTAATTAATTAAATAATTAATTAATTAATAAATGATGATGTCATCAGGAATTTTTTAGAAAATAAAAATACTTTATTTTCTAAAGGTTTTTTAGGTGTCTACAGTGATGTTGGTCATGCTTCTTGGGACATTTTGGCATGGATCCTAAGGTGGTAAAAAATAATTGCCCTTTCAGCCCTTTTTTGACCTACATGTGGTTATGTGGTCGTAACTTGTTCATCCAGACTCCATTTTTTGCAAACGAGATATTGCTGAAAAGTTGATTCTAAGCCCATCATGATGGTATAGTTTATTTGGACTTTTGATGTTGTTTGGTTTCTACTTTATGCAGCCAAAGTCAGAGGTTTTATTTTGCACTCCTAAAGACATATCTTGAGCATCCAATCTCCAATTTGGGAATTCTTTATATCGTTGGAAAAGTCTTTTAGATCTCTTTCTAATGATGCTAGTTGTTTTTCCAAATTTTGATCCAGGGACATTCCATTAATTTTTTTTCATTTTTACATTCTAGTGGATATCTTGGTTGTTTCAGGTCTGCAGATCAATTTTTTTGCTTTAGATGATTCGTCATGGGTTGTACTATCTCTCGTATCAGCATTATGTCGCTTTTGATCTTTGTTGACATTCTTTTGTAGTATTTTTCCAATGCACTGAGATAAATTGCCACTTTATTGCATTTGTGGATCTTGCACATCTTTATGTTTTGTTGTACTCGCACTACATTATAAAGTGCCTTGGGGAGTTTCATGTTGGCCATATTCGTAATCTTCCTTTTTCAAGTAACCATTCCTTCCACAACATTAACCTCATGATGTGTCAATGACACATGCCATTATAGGTGTTTGTACTTCTTTTGCACTCTTGATGTTCTTGGTTCTTCTTTTTGCATGAGATATTGCATTCAATTTCAGTGTTCATGTCTTATCTCTCAAAATTATAGGGGGGTTATGTTCGTTCTATTGCTTTCTTGGTTTGATGGCATGAGCTATGTATTCAGTATATGATCCTATATACTAGGTGATTGCAGTGCCTAGATACCTATGCATTTCGGTGAGATGGATCATTTACCATATAGGCATTCTTTAATTCCTATTTTTGGAGGCCATGAAGATACATTCCATATTTGATTGATTAACTCTTCAAACTTAGTCTTCTCTACCTGGTCATGTTCTATAAAGGGGTTCAAAACCCTAAAAGGTAACTAACCTAGGTTGCATGATAATAATTAATTCTTATATGTCCAAAGTTTAGATTAAGTAAACTAGAGATAATAAGTAACTAAATAATTAAATCAATATGATTTAATTAATAAGTAAATATTTTATTACTCTAACACCTCCCCTTGAGATAAACTTAAGGAGTAGCTAAAAATCTAGAAACTACTACTGAAAGTAAATTTGGGTCCCAACAATAAGGTCTGATGAGGTAGCAAAGCACAACTAAACCTCTAAAAAGAGGAGAACTAGAGAAAACCACATGGAAAATACCCTACTCCAAAAAGACATGTAAATAATGCTGAAAGAACTAGTGAAGAACTAAAGAAGCCTCCAAACTAGGGAATGTCCCAAAAGATAGGAACAAAATATGATCATGAAGAACACCACTAAAGCATGAAGTTGTAAACACTACCAAACTATTGACCTAAATGAACCTCCACTTTATAGAACATGACCAAATAGAGAAGACTAAGTCTGAAGAGATGATCAAGTGAAGATGGAAGGTATCTTCATGGCCTCTAAAAATAGGAATGAAAGAATGTCTATATGGTAAATGATCCATCTCACCAAAATGCATAGGTATCCATCCATTGCAATCACCTAGTATATAGGATCAAATACTAAATACATAGCTCACTCCATCGAACTAAGAAAGCAATGGAACCAACATAACTATATACTTATTAATTAAATCATATTGATTTAATTGTTAAGTCACTTATTATCTCTAGTTTACTTAAGCTAAACTTTGGGCATATAATAATTAATTATTTTATTAATTATTATCATGCAACCTAGGTTAGTTGCCTATTAGGGTTTTGATCTCCTTTATAAGGACAATCTCTTAAGTTGTAATTTATTAATTCACTTTTTTATTGCACTTTTTTTCTCTTTTTTCTCATCAAGAATGTCCCCTCTGTGGATCTAGGACTTCCAGCCTCCATAGCTTTGCTTCTCTCTTTCTGTGATAGGTGTTTACATGCAGGTGATTTTTGGGAGCTATAGGGTTGATCTTTCATCAACTTCAATAGTTATTTGATTATATTTGATTATTTATTTATTTGATATTAGAAATAGAAAAATTAACTTGTTCCTACTTTTATAAAGACTAATGAAATTCTAACCATTGCAACTTTTATTTTAAACTTATACAATTTTAGATGACTATACATTCTAAAGATTCATACTTGTCTATCTTCAATTATTATGTTCTTTTTTAAGGGCTATTGGAAATCTAAAATTTCTATGCATTTTTTTCAAGTTAAAATTTAGATGGCTATCGAAACCTAAAATGTATAATACTATATACATTTGGTTATTGTGTTTCTTTTCAAACATATAACTCTCCATTTTACATATTTAATAAATGCTTCCTTCTAATCTACTTTGTCATATCAATGACTATTGCCTACCCCAATGTTGAAAAGAGATTGTTTGAAGTGTAGAACCTATAAGGGAACAATCATTATTTTGTCAATGATGTCAAACCTACTACTTTCTGGTGAGATTAATTCTTTTTGGTCTGAATGATATCATTTGTTTGATTGATGAAGATGATTTGAAAAGAGAAGATAACAAGAGCACATAGAGAAAGGTTGAGTTATTTAGTGTATAAAAGGATCACTAAGACCAAGTAAGACATTGATACTATAGTGTATTGTTTATCTACTTAAATTCTATAACAAAAGATTACTCAAGCTAAGACTGGAAGAAGATCAAGTAAAAAAAAGTGTCTGCTAAGACTTGTCGAGTAAATAGTGCAAGTCTAGCAGAAAAGAGTTGAAACCAAGTGAAAAAATATTGGTGTCGAGAAAAGAAGAGAAATAGTGGAAGCCAAGTGAAAGTTAGTATAAGATGAGTAATTTTTAGTTGATGTTGAGCATCAATAAACTTTAGTATGTGCCGACTAAACTAGTGTTGGCCGAGTGACAAAATACTGTCAGTGTCGAGTGACCGCAGAAAGTGTTAAATCAAAGATTTGACGAATTTGAGCTGACTAATTTGATTTATTGAATTATGTGAAGTGTGTGGAAGATAAGCTTAATGAGTTGGTGGTACAAGATTCAAGGTAAACTGTTGTGAGGCAAATTCAAGGAAGATTGTAGAAGAAGTTTCTAGATGGACTAAAATGGGAAAGTGGGTAGATTCATTAAATCTTACCTAACTCTCAAATGGATGATTGTGGTTAAGTGGCAAAAGATCTAAATTCTCTAGTTATATAAATAGCAAGCTAGAAGAAAAGGGTGTCATGTGCGAGAACCTAAGGAAGACAAGAAGTCTAGGGTGTTGCTTCATCTATTGGCTGAATAGAAGAGACTGTAGTTGGAATGAAAAGCAAGAAGGCTTAAGAGGATGAATTCTTGAAGGGTGAACAAGTTGTCAGAGTTAAAGAGTATGAATGCCAAGAAGAATGGAGGACTGAACCAGAGATCTGTAATCTACAAGTGAGTTGTAAGTTATTATCAGATCAAGTCTTGTTATTACTTTCTAACAACTGTACCAGTGTGGATAAAATCCTTTGGATTAAGGTTGACATAACAATCATTTGTAAATCCTTTAACTAGGTGACATTCTAATGGAATGCTCTAAAATCCTCTAACAAGGCTCACTCCTAATAGGGTGATTGAAATCATTTAACCAAGTCACTTAATAGTGTGTTTTGTGTTAGAAATGCTTTAGAATAACTAAGAGGTGGGGGGGGGTGGGGAGTGAATCAGTTATTCATGGTCCAAATGTCCTATTCAAACTTTTCACTAAGTATAGTGAGCCTATTCAACCATTCATTCATCCAAGCTTTAACTATCCTATTTAGCAAGTTATTGTAAATCAACATGCAAGCATAACACATGAAAAGATCAACACATAACACATTGATTTATGCAGAAACCCAATTTGGGATAAACCACCAGTAACATGCTATTCAATTCTAACTCTTCTGAAGTAATGCCCTATGAAAGGCCTGCCCTGTTAAAGGCTTACAACACACTATTAAATGTGACCTTTTTAGAGGATTTATCCAACCTGTTAGAAGTGGGCCTGGTTAGAGGACTTTAGAACATTCACTTGGAATGCCACCCTGTTAAAGGATTTACAAGTGGCTATTAAACCAACCTAATTCCATAGGATTTTCATGTCTAATACAATTGCTAGAGAGTATTAGAAAATCTTTGACCTAATTGCAACATACAACTTAACTTATAGATCTCAGATCACTCTTCATCTCTTCACATTGTCTGGCCTTCAATCTCTCCAGTTCTAATAGCTTGCCTTCCTTTCAAGCTTTTTCTCCTTGAGTCTTCATGCTCAATGTACTAGTGCAATCATCTTTCTTTGACCACTTGTCGAAGCAAAGACTATCTACTCTTCCTTCTCCTAGATGCCTTCTCCTTGACACCCTTCTAACCACTTTGCAATTTTGGCACTTCAACAACAGCAGCAACTTCTTGGTCTTTGACTCCTTAAATAGAAGTTTTGGAGTTCCTTTTCCCACTCAATTCTTCCTTTCTTTAATTTCAATTCATATGGATTAGGTAGGATTCATTATATCTAAAACATTTTTTGTTTCCTTTAGAAATTTCTTGAATAATCATTTTGAATTCACCCAAATATGGTTTACATAGAATTATGTGCCACCAGCTCATCATCCTTATCCTCCAACTAGTTTAAAAAATTAAGGTAAAAACTATGTTGGCTTAGATTTGGCGAATCTTTGACATTTCCAATAATGCAACAGCTCGGCATTATTGAAATATTGGTGCTCGACACATACTATGTTACTCGACATCTACTACATTTTATTGATGCTCAGCACCTAAAGTTCACTCAGCACCAACTAAGATTTTCTGATGCTTGGCACCTATTGCTTTACTCGGCACTTGAACTTCACTCGGCACCTAAAGATTGCTTGATGCATACTAGATTTTTTATTTGCTCGGCTTCAACTAGCTTGCTCGGCACCCACTAATGAACTTAGTTTAAGCTTTGTAGTCAACCTTATTACAACTTATTCCTCCAATGTTTCTAAGTATGACCAACCTCTGTATCTTCAAGTATGTTATCAATACATCATCTCACCATTGTCTTAACTAATCCTTGCACTTCATTACAATATCATAACTCAACCTTTCCCTTAGGTACTCTTGTTACATCTTGTTGATCAAATTATCTTCATCAATCAACTAAGTGATAGTACTTTGATCTTATAAGAAATTGTCATTCCTACACATAGCAGGTTTGACATCAATGAAAAAACAATGATTGAAAACATTCTTTTAACAAAAATCCCCCTCTTTCAATCAATCTTCTTCATCAATAATCTTTTCAATCAAATTTCCAACATGTTGTAACCTTTAACAAGGTTGGCCTTTCACAATGCATCACTTCAGAAGAGTGAAATTGGGTAGCATGTTACTGGTGGTTTCCACATAAAATCCTTGTGTCAAATTGTGTGAATGTCTTTATGGTGTTTCGTGTTTACATTTCTGTAAAGTTATTTTGACCTAGGACAGTGACCTACTAAGCTAAGGTATTGTATGATCTAATGTATGCATGCATGTTATGGTTTTATGGATATGAATCAATTGAGCACTGAAAAGTTTTATTTGTACATTTGGACCTTGGATAACTGAATCACCCCCTCCCAATTATTCTGAAGAATTCCAACACCCAATGCTTCTCACCAAACCAAATTTTATATTTTTAAAAATAATCACGAAGAAAATGCTCATGAAGATAAATACCTAAAATCTAAAATCTACAAAACCAAACCCTCTCATATAAATACCTAAAATCTACGGACCCTCTTAGCATCCTCAAAACTAAATCCCCCTCTCAAGGGTCGGGTGTTTGGAATTTCATGCTAAAATGTAGATATATAGTCCTCAACAAAGTTACATGGCAAGTAACCAATGGCAAGGAAGTTAGATTGTGGATGGACTCCTAGGAAGGATTCTCGATCCTTGAAGATACGTCTTTTTCTTTCCTTCCAGATTTCCCATATGATAATTGAGGGTGATATAATCCATAGCCCTTTGAAGATATTATTATAGAGGAATTTAGGCATTGATTATTGGAACTCTAAACAACAAATTGGCTCAAAGTAATATTCAAATGACATCATGGGATGGTTCAATGAGAAATAGACGGATTGGACTCAAAATTCCCTCTTTCACTAGTAACAGAGATAGTTCCAGCTAATTACTTAGGAAAAATTGCGATGGTCCCCCCTAAAAGTTGGATGGGTAAAACTCAATTTCGATGGAGCATCCAGAGTAAATCTAGGGCCTACTAGAATTGGATTTTGTATTAGGGACAAATCAGGAAAAACAATAGTAGAAAAATATCTGCATATTGAGAACAATACTAACAATATAGCAAAATTTAAAGCCCTTATAGAAAGCCTTTGGCTTTGTAATCAATTTAAATTTTGAAAAGTAGCAATTGAAGGTGACTTAGCTATAGTTATCAATGCCTTATGTAAGCAATCCACCCCTAACTAGAGATTAACTAAACTCTTCAACTTGGCCCTTCATCTTATTAGTAAACTTGAAATAGCAACTTTCAACCATATCTTCAGGGAAGGTAATACTCTTGTAGATTCTTGTGCCTAGGGGTTGATGGTCTCAATACATTCCAAAGAAATATCTAGGACCATTTTCAATGTCAAGCTATTACATCATTTGGGTCCAAAGCCTAGGCCAATCACCCAATAGTTTATACATAATTGGTCCCAAATCTCGATCCAATCGCCAATGTAATCTACATTTAGGACATAATTATTTTAAAATTTTAGTCAGTCTTTACCTAATGTTTTCTTATTAGACAATGTTATTTCTCCCTTAGCATAACAAATTGTTTTCCCATTATAATGATGAGGAACAGGGGATGGACATGGATAGGGAAGGCAATTATGTGAGAGAGGGAGGAACTAGTAAGGCATAGGTGGAGAACTCGGTCAAAAGGAAAAGAGGAGGGGAGAAGGAAGCTGAGAGGGCTCATAGAAAGGGTAAGGAGAGCAATTCTAAGGCTCTAGAAGAGAGGAAGGAGGAAGAGGGCTTGGTAAAAACTACAGTTTCTCTGGACGCAAAGGGAAGGAAATCTACATGGAGGAACTTTCATGCCAATACAATGAAAATGGGGCTTGTCAGAGAACATATCAACCCGGAGGTGCTCAACAGAATGGATGGAAAAATTCAATTGGAAAAGCTTATTGACCTAGCTCTAGTGATTCTTAGCGACAGTGCTCAGGAAATGGGTATGAACCTCCTTAACAATGCTCACAATAGCCTGGTGGACAATTTTTGGTCCATAAAATGGATCTACCATGAAATTGAAGAAATTAAGTTCAGGTTGCAGGGATAGGAAAGGCTAGAAGGGGTGGATGAGAATGACAAGATTGGCAAATTAGAGGCTAGGGTTTTAAAGACTGAAAAAAGGGTGGAAAGGATGGAGACCATGCTCCATAGCTTGACTAATCAGAGTCTTAACATAATTAAAGTTCTAAATGATAACATCATTCAGTTGTATGGGATGATGGAGGAAAATAAAAAGGGGAAGGAGGATAAGTACAAAGAGGAAACCAAGGTGAATGATGAGGATGCGTCTTTGTAGGAGGAGAGCCCAAACAGAAAAGGAGAGTGGAAAAGAGAAAGAGGGAAGATGAGGCTTCTCAAGATGATAGTCAATCAAGGACCAGCGAGGTTGAGGCCAAGGAAGAGACGGAGTTGAAGAAACTGAAGCTGGCTAAAGAACTTGTTCCCTAATTATTTCTCTTGGTTTTTGCTTGTTCTCTGGCTTTTGGCCTTTTGGTTTTTTCTTCCATTTGTTGGCTGGGTTGGGCTTGTTGTTTTTTATAATGTGTGGTTGTTAGACTTAAACTTTTAGTTTCTTTATGTTGATTACTGGTGGGTTTTAGGAACCCCTATAAAAAACATGTTTTACTTAATCAAAAACAAATTGTTTTCCTTAGGGCCTAGCGTCACCTACCTTTTTACTCACGCATGTCTCCAACTACCCCCATTTAGCCAACTATGGTCTATTCTATATTTTGGGCTTACATAGGTTGTAGTGTATTTACTAGGTAGTAGATACCCTTTAGACATGTGAAATGTGTCATCTTACTATATTGAGCAGTAAGCAGACACATGTCACTAATCTAGATGAATCTAGGAAAAACCAATAAAATTCTCCAAATTGACCCAAAATTTATCTCGAACCATCGATCACTTTTAATCAATGGTCGGATGTAGATTTGGGACACATGTCCTAATTACTAGAAGATTTGGGCTTTATATTATAACATTTGAAATTAGACCCAAAATAGAATTAAGATCATTGATTAATCTTACATCAATGGTCTAGATCAATTACTTTCACAATTAAAAAGATAACATGAAAAGTGATAGCAGCTAAATTAGCAGCAAAAAAGGATACAATATTAATTGAATCTTAATAGATTGGCAGACCATAAGTACATTGTACAATGTACACTTGGCAAATGGGTCATGGCCCACCTATGAATTTGTAAATTTGCCAACAAATTAAATAATCTTTCTGTAGAAACTAATAAATTAGCCTACTAGTTTATATTTTTTAGCTAACATAATATTACAAGACCAAATACTATGCTATGCTTGTTCTTTCTCGAATTTTACTTCTAACCATAAGGTAGGATCACATCTATGAAACAAATATGGCAAAGGCAAAAACAGTAAAACAAGGAAGCTCTCTAGTTCATATTTGTATTTTCTAAACACTCTTATTGTAGCTTAGCTCCACAGTTCGCCCATATTATAACCTTCATTTTTACAACAAACAATGAAGTTTCAGCAGCAAGCATTTGTAATCAGTTTAATAATACCGACAAAACTATGCAAATTAAGGGAATGCCCCTATGTACTTCAATTCTTCAAATTATGCCAGTGTATCTTATCATATTAAGGGCTAAAAAGCCACATTTTAAAGGAGGGAATTCCCTTCTTAAGACCCACTAATGAGCATATGTAAGTATACAGGACTAAGGTCCTAGGCTATATCGAAGGTTTTCTTGACCTCGTTCTTTTTACCTCGGTGCCTGCACTTGAATGAGGTTTTTGTAAAATTCTAAGAATTAATATAATGAAGTGGGCATTTTCCTTTTATTGATCCAAAAAGAAAAACCAAAAATGAATTTTCAGAATTAATAAATAATCATTAAAAAAAGATTTTTTATTTTTTATTTATAAATAAATCTGAAACTATATTATATTTTTATAAAATAAAATAAAATATACAATTAGTATTCTCGCATGTTTTTGATCTTTCAAATCATTTAACCATACTATACTTAGTTTTTTATCTTTAGTATATTTGTATTCACACGCATGCATAAGTTTAGTTACCACATACTTTCCTCTCAATTAATCTTTTGTTTTTCTAACAAATTTTGCAATTAAATTATTTTAGATATAAGAAGAATATTGATCTTTGTTTACAAAACTCATGATAATCACATGACAAATTTAAAGTTCAAACCCTAGCTATTCAATTTGCTATTTTCTTTCAATTTTCTATAATCAAATTAGAAAGAGTTTTAAAAGAATATAGTCATAATAATTTTCTAAATATTTCCACAGTTTTCCACAATCATGTTTTCTTGATTAATAACTTTCCCATTTCAAAATCTACAACATAATTCATTCAAAGATTAATACAATAATTAATAAGTATTATGCAAACACCCAAGAAGACACAAAGTAGATAGATCATTCAATAAAATTGTATAATGGGTTTTCAAACCTTACATCAAAACAAAAACTAAAATCTTATACAACTTGTGAATGCATGCAAATCCAAACCCTCTAAAACTTTCATCAATTCTTTTGCTACAATTCTAAATTTTGCTCCCAAAACTTGTGCATAGAGAAATGAGCTCTAATCACCTAATAAAGGATCTTCTCCTCTTAGGGTTTTCAGTTTCATGAACATGTAAAAGCCTTCTCTTTTAATTATTTTAATTAATTTAATTCTTTGTGCATACTTTTTGCATTTTAATTATAATAAATTTTATTTAAATTATTCTCACTTTATTTGTATTAAATAATATGATGCATTTAGAAAGTATATTTATTAATCTAACTAATAATAATATTTAGAGTTCATTATTAAAATGAAACTTCTAAATTAATTATCATTAAATTAAATAAATATAATTACGCCAAATTTGGACTTTTAATTAAATCTTCAAATTTATTTTTTGTATTTAATTAATTTCTTGATTAATTAAAAATAATTAAAAATTGATTTGTCTTTATAATATTTTCGTTAAATTAAATCATTTAATAATATCTTTATTGATTTAATTATAACTAAAAATCACAACAAACCCACAAACTAATAAGAAGACTGTCATGTCCCCTTTTCAAATAATTAAAAAATAATAATCTTTGCTAAGGCAGGCAGGCCCAAGAAAGTGAAGTTTCAGAAAAAGGGGGTTAATCTTTGGAAACCGTTGGACTAATAAATGAAAATTATTATTAAAATATGTTTCATTAACCTCTCTTGGACGTGAGTTATGGTTACGCCCTCTTTTAAGGGGTTTGGAGGCATTTTGGGCTGATTCCAGAACTGGATTTTTGCTCATTCTTTGTTATTCTTCAGAGGCTGCCAAACCTGTGGAGAAGGAGACCCAAGAACGGGAGTTTGCAGGTTTCCAGGGAGACCCAAGAATGGGAGTTTGCAAGTTTCCAGGAAGGCTAAGTATGGGAGTTTGAAGCCATTCCATGTGCATGCTCATACAGAGTTTGCCTTTGTGCTGAACAGTGCAGATTTGTGAATTTTCGGGTGTGTTTTTTGTATGAGTTTGGTGTTTTCAGTTGAGTATTTCATATCAGTTTGAGTTGCTGCTGTATTTCAGACTTTAAGGTGTTAAAATAGTGCTGAATATATGTATTGGGACGTGATTAAACTTCTGAGATAGATTATTAGTGTTTTTGTGGTGTTTTCGGGCATTTTTGTGTTAATTTCGAGAGCCCGATGAGCATAGTTTTTGTCCTACATTTGAGAACTGTTTTGTAAAGGCTATACAGATCTGGAAATGTCATTTTTTAGGCTGTTATGCTGCTGAAATTTTTGTAAAAATGTCCACTTTCAAATTTATTAATAATAGGTGAAGCTGTGAAGCTTTTGGCACAATTTCTGGCATACCCGATTTGGGGTTTCTTGAGAAATTTGGTGGATCTTTGTGATATTAGTTGTTTGATCTTGAAAATCTGATTAGAGGTTCGAAATATCATACAAAATCAGAAAAGGGACATTTCAGTGGTATCAGAGCCATGATCTTGCCAGCTTGAGGGTTTGTAGAAGTTGCATGTCAGTTTTGACAACTACCCAGATCTTGCATTTCAGTTTTTAGAACTACCCAAATCTTGCATGTCATAATTTATGGTTGCATGTTGCTTCTAATCAGATGCATGAAAAAATTTATGGTTGCATGCTACTTCTAAATCATTTGCATGTTAGTTCTTGGTCAATTTGGTGGTTGCATGTTGCTTCTAATCAGTTGCATGTCAAAATCTATGGTTGCATACTACTTCTAATCATTTGCATGTTAGTTCTTGGTGTTTGAAGAAGTTATATCCTATTGGGGTTATGCTCTACTTTATCCAAAATGGACAGGTATAGTACAGAGTCTCAGAGGACACGATCTTGGACAATTGATATCTAGAGTCAAAACAGTAGAAAGGATGGTTATTTAGACATTCAAGATAAACTTATGAAAATAAGCCATGACATGTCTGAACAGTTGGTTGAGCACCACCATATAATGAATGACATGTTTTTCGACCCAGCTAAGGTGGATAAGTTGACTAGATTTCTATTTGGCAGATTTTCTCACAGGACAGATGACACAATTACCAAGAACTTGCATGAGGAGTTTGAGAAACTAGTTGATAGCCAGGTAGAGGTCTCAAATTCTACTGTGCCACAGGAGGTGGTGGGAAAGGATATTACACAGATTGATAGTAACGGTCAACTTGATACTCAAATTGAGACAATTGTTTACAGGTCGTCAAAGGGTGATGCTACAGGTATTCAGGATGGTATAGTTACAACAAGCAGTGACTATAGTGTAGTGGGTTTAGATGATGATTATGAGGATGTTGTTGTGCAGGATGGTGAGATACCTGGTAGAGATAAGCAGACATTGAGCATTCATGACTTTGTTGAGAAAGAGTACCAGGCACAGTTAGATGCTTCATCACATGAGGTTGAGGCCGGTAATACTTCACATGATTTTTCCAGCCAGCTGAAGGTGAACAAAGATAGTATTGTGACTTCATTATCTCATCATGACAGGTATGTGGAATTAGTTGGTATTGGTCATATTACTTAGGTGAGGATTTTGCTTGAGTTACCAGCTGATTATAGTTTACGAATATGGACTCGAAATTGTTGTATTGGCATTTGGGATTCAGTTGACTGGAGATCTTTAACACTTTTTGGTAGCAGTGTTTGTTTGGGTGCTATCATGGATTTGATTAGCAGATTACACAGTGTTGTCTTTTCTTGTGCCAGTATCTTGTTTGATGTTGGTATTAGTTTTTATACACTGATGTTGGGCTTTGTTCATATATCCAGTCGACCATACTTGCTGGAATGTGTTGATGATATTTCATATTTGGCAGTGTGTATAGATGAGTCTCAGGATCATATTGGCATTGATGACATCCAGGAGGATGCAGTGGGCAATTTTGAAGACTTAGTCTCTTTTGGTACAGAGGAGTTGGACAGTAGTGCTATAGTTTTTGATACTCTGTATGTTGATATGAGCTTTAGAGTTGATTCACAGGACATGGATGGTAATACTCTAGAGACTAGTAACTTTGAGGATACTCCTTTAGACAGTGCATCAGAGGAGGTTTGTAGGAGACAGTCAAGCTAGTGCCATCATGTGTCTAATCAGTTGAGAGTTAGTGACCGAGACATTGCTATCACTTGCTAGCATTTTGATGCTGCTCGTCAGTTGTTAGCAGTTTATGGATGGGGCTCTCCTACTAGTGATAAGCAGGAAGGCAGTTATCTTTCCTTGACAGAGATCCACTCTTTATGGGAGGCTATTCGGATTCTGAGACAGAATTATATGCAGTTGGTAGCCAACAAAGATTATCTTATGGAGTGGGGCAGTACAGCATATGATGCATTGTTGGCCAATGAAGATGAGGTGAGTGAGCTTACTGAGCAACTTGAGGTGACTTCTGAGATTCTTGAGAGTACACAGTTGGCTTTCAAGGAGTCACAGTTTCATTTGGCTAAGGTGACCATGGATTTAGAGCGACTACAGTCTTTACCTAATTCTATACAGTCACAAGTTGTGCTGTTTGGTGATCCGAGGATGTCCATGGCCGAGATTATCAGAGACAGTGGAGATGGGGATGCATCCATCCTTGATACTAACATTGGCATATCAGGTTCATTCCCATTAGAGTCAGGTTCAGTTGAGTTGGGTGTTGTAGCAGATTTTTGTGGTATGCCTGACATGGGGGTGGCCTCTAGTACTGATGGCACGAAGACTAGAGATGTATCAAAGATCACGTGTGATGTTGGTGAGTCGGCAATTTGCATAGTTCCTGCTAGTAATACTACTCCCTTGGTGATATCTTCGAAGGTAGTAGTTAGTTTCAACATGGTTAATGATCAATTGGAGTTAGTTTCATCTAGATTACAGTCTGAGCCACTGACTGAGATTGGCAAATTCTATCGGCATTACATTGTGAGGTATGCTCATCAATTTACCTTTGATGACCATGTTGATGCGATGATGATGCAGAGATGTACTTTGGTTCCTAGTGCTTATCATCAGTTATGGGACAGTTTGATGCCTCAAGATGAGAGTTGTGATGGGCATGACATGGTGATAGGTTCTGCAATTGACAGCTTGATAATATGTGACTTAGAGCAGGAGTTTGGGAGTGATGTTTCAATGGGTGTTGTTATTGATTCTACTCCTTTGGCTATGACATCTCTTGACTTAGCTAGTGATCAGTCACAATGGGTTGTATCACTTGTTCATGGTGAGCTATTGACTGAGCTTGGTTTTTTTAATCAACATTATATTGTAGGGTATGTACATCAGTTATTATTTGATCCTTGTTTTGAGGAGTTGATGGTAGGAAAATTTGGTTTGGATTCCATTTCTTACTCTTTATCTTGTAATGTCATTTCACCATCAGCAGTGCATGGGAGTTATGGTTATGAGATAGTGGCCAGTGATTTGCAGAGTTGTGTTGACTACAAGAGTTGTACAGTGTGTGGATTCTCCATACTTGGTACAGTTTCATTCAAGAGCGTTCACCATTATTGCAGAGTTGGATTGTACATTTCGTATAGGCCAGTGGGATGCGTTGATGATATTTACTGTGTTGGTAGTTTGATTTGTCCACTTTACTTGGGTTTGATGTTCTAAGAGTTTGTGTCTCATGGGTTTTTGACTGTGGTAGTGGTGATTTTGGAGTTTGGTTGAGCTATAATTGTCAGTTTGATTATGGATTCCTCTTGGTCATATTGCAGAGGATATTGCAGGAGCTTGTGTTAATGGGTAGTAGTATAGTTCATGACTACATTTGGGATCCAGGTGGATTGATTGGTTTATTGTTCAGCCATTGCTTGAGGAAAAGAAATGTTTGGGAGGGGAGGACTTGTCATGTCCCCTTTTCAAATAATTAAAAAATAATAATCTTTGCTAAGGCAAGCAGGCCCAAGAAAGTGAAGTTTCAAAAAAAGGGGGGTTAATCTTTGGAAACCATTGGACTAATAAATGAAAATTATTATTAAAATATGTTTCATTAACCTCTCTTGGACATGAGTTATGGTTATGCCCTCTTTTAAGGGGTTTGGAGGCATTTTGGGCTGATTCCAGAACTGGATTTTTGCTCATTCTTTGTTATTCTTCAGAGGTTGCCAAACTTGTGGAGAAGGAGACCCAAGAACGAGAGTTTGCAGGTTTCCAGGGAGACCCAAGAACGGGAGTTTGCAGGTTTCCAGTAAGGCTAAGGATGGGAGTTTGAAGCCATTCCATGTGCATGCTCATACAGAGTTTGCCTTTGTGCTGAACAGTGCAGATTTGTGAGTTTTCGGGTGTGTTTTTTGTATGAGTTTGGTGTTTTCAGTTGAGTATTTCATATCAGTTTGGGTTGCTGCTGTATTTCAGAATTTAAGGTGTTAAAATAGTGCTGAATATATGTATTGGGACGTGATTAAACTTCTGAGATAGATTATTAGTGTTTTTGTGGTGTTTCCGGGCATTTTTGTGTTAATTTCGGGAGCCCGATGAGCATAGTTTTTGTCCTACATTTGAGAACTGTTCTGTAAAGGCTATACGGATCTAGAAATGTCATTTTGTAGGCTGTTATGCTGCTGAAATTTCTGTAAAAATGTCCACTTTCAAATTTATTAATAATAGGTGAAGCTGTGAAGCTTTTGGCACAATTTCTGGCATACCCGATTTGGGGTTTCTTGAGAAATTTGGTGGATCTTTGTGATATTAGTTGTTTGATCTTGAAAATCTGATTAGAGGTTGGAAATATCATACAAAATCAGAAAAGGGACATTTCAAAGACCCATCTAAAAGACAAAGTACGAATTCAAACTCAAGGGTCAAAATCTCAAATTCACCACACTTGATGAATTTGGAAAGGTAAATAATTCAGATACTTGTTCTATATTTTAGGACAATTTGCTTAGGTTTAGGATTTGGACTCGAGAACTATCTTCCCTCTTTACCATTGAGATACTACAATAGGGAACACTCATCCTGGCAATTCAAGGAAGTCGATGCCCGATACTTACAATTTGCATAAAAGCCGAATATGTACATATGCTTTTAAATCTAAACTAAATAGGCAATGACAGGGAGTGGTACATCATATAGATCCTGAGTAGTAGGTGACTATGACTCCCTCCCTCAACAACATCAAAAACATCAAACATAAAGTAAAACATACATGTACACCATACACATGCAAGTATGGGGTAAGTAACCGTGAAAAACATATATAAATCATCCATCTAATTGTCATCATGAAGCAATTGAAATCACGGTATGAAACATATAAAGCATCATCATTGAAAGAATAACCATGAACACATGAAATAACTTAGTATCAAGTAGCTCATCAAATAAATAAATAAGTATGAAATAACATCAATAAAATCAAGTAACCCAGTACCACTAAATCATAACACATAACCATAAAAGTTGGCCTAAAAGAATTTGACAATAAAACATGAAAGGTAAACTAGGGGTAGGCACTACACCTGAAGTTGCATGTGGGAGCACAAAGAACTCTATAATAAGCCTAGTGAGCAAGGGGGAACTTATCACTCCTCACTAGGAGACCTCTAAGATTTTAGAAGTCATCACCACATGTGAAGTTGTATCTAGAGGTTGGATCTGTGTTGAAATATTTGTCAATGTTTCATCTGAAAGAAGTTGAACCCCAAAGTGTTGAGAGAGGTGGATGGCATGGATATGTGGGGCATATGTGGGTTTTCCACATAATTATTTGGGGTATGATCCTACAAGAATGTGTTATGCTAAAAAGTGGTATTATTTGCTACTACTCCTTTGACCATCGTTGTTCAAAGATGAAGTTGGGTCACCATGAATTTTGTTTCATGAAACTATAAAGTTTTACTTCACATGTACTATTCAAGATATCTTTAGGAATACCCTCCTTAGTTAGAGATAAGTCTATGTCACATCCTCTAGAAGTTAAATTCCTATCCTCACTTGGATAGGTTGTCATACTTTTGGAAATGATGACATAAAAGTTTGCACCCATGCTTGAGGTATGACCCTCAAGAAACCTTGTGTAGCATGGAAGCAACCTCCAAGTGTGGGACTTGGGCTTTGAGGCTAAATCTTTAGAGAATGTTGTATTCCTTACAATCAAGATGTGCCTAAACTATAACTTTTGACGAAAATGGAGGAGTGCATGAAATTTAAATGTTGAAAGGGAAAAGGTGATGCACCAGATTGAAACTTGGTTACTCTCTTTGCCTAAGACTACGATATAAATCAATAAAGCCTTCCAAACTACATAAATCTTAACTCTAATTTACTCTCCAAGGACTTATATGCAAGTTAGAACAAATAAAATGTTACAAGGAAAGAGATAATCTAGTGCAACATTCATGAGAAGATTAAACACAATATAGAAACTTGAAAGACAAAATAAAAACATGCACAAGATCGTTAAATGGTTAGTAAAGGAGAACAAAGATTTCTATTAATGCAAACCATATAAAAATATGTAGAGAAGAACCCTAAAAATATGTTTTAAAGAGTCTGGGCATAACTTAGATTACAAAAGTTGAGTTTGAACTCCAACTATAGTGGAGTTAAGTTACATACTTGCAATCAAAATATATCAAAAAATAGATCTCATCTTGTGCATAAATTTGATCATGAAGTGATGACAAGCAACCCAAAAATGAAGGAACTTTGTATAGAAGGAAAAGATAACCGAAGTAGAATAAATCAAAACAAATCTAATTGTTGTGCATATCTGATCCTGAATTGACATAAATTATGCCAATAAATGCATGCCCCTTGCAATCAAGAAAATCATACCCATATCCTCAACAAGCAGCAACAAATGAAGAAAATGTACTTGCATTACATGAAGAAACCAAAAATGTAGCTTGATGTTAATATTATGTTGTGAGGTCACATGTAGTCAGCGGAAGAAATTAATGCAAGCATGAAAATACACAATGTGTTCACCCTATATATATGTTGAAGAAGAAACAAAATGTTACTTAATAGGAGTTATCGAATAACATTATTCGTCGAGATGGGCCAAAACAATTTAATCAATAAGCCATTTTAAATGATGGAAAACATACACAATGTTTTATCCTTATATGGCCACATGGAACCTTCCTATTCCCCTAGCGCTTGTCACATCATGCGCATGATCACAACTTATCTATCACATTAGTCTATAGTCGATCAAGACATTCTTATGTGACTTCCAAATCGGGCGTCAAAATGCCATATAAGTCACATGGGCCCCATGTGCAATAACCGTGTCCTTGCCAAAAGGAAACATTCCTTATTGGCACTTCATTTGTTGTGAGTTTCCACATAAAAAAATTTGCAAGTTCTAATTCTTTGTAAATGTGGGACAAAGGTCCTAGTCTATTTTGTTTCCCAACAAAGATTATGCATCTGCGAAAGCAAAAATACACAATGGTTTCACTTGCCTAAGAAGAAATAATTATTTTCATAACATAGACTATTAGGATAGCTCAAAATTTTTCTAGTGACAAGGAAAATTACATCGAGGGTGAAAAAACATAATACACTTCCTATGTTAACAACAAACATAATTTAGCCCATATAAGGTGTCTCTGATCACTTATCTATAATGGGCTAAAGGTTGACAAAAAATGTCTACAGGAAATAACATAATAAACAGGGAACAACAACACAAGATGTTCAGAAGAAGTTGGGAGTGTTCTCAAGTACTGAAGGTGTGTATGAATAGTGAATAACTACACAAATCCATGAATCATCAAACTAACAACCTTCCACAAAAAATATATGCAAAACTAATAAGTGACAAATTAAAAATAGCTAACATAATAGTTATATTAAATAATACATAATGGTAGTTGTTACGAAGTATGTAAAAAACCATGTGCTTATATAGACTAAGCAAAAGAATGAAAGGTAGAGATTTACTAAAAGTAGACACCTATGGTAGATGGCTAAACAATAGATAGACATGAATAATAAATGGAGGTAATTAAATTAGCTAGCATGATAGGAGTGTAAATTATCCTAGGCTAGATAAGCCTCAATTAGGTGCCAAGTCATGGATATATGAGTGATTGACACAACTACACAAGTTAGTATATCCTAACAAGGTCAAATGTGCCAATGTCTCTGAGTGTCAAACTTAGGAAGAGACAATGTAATAGATGACTAATCAATCAAAACTTTTTGCTAAAACCCATCCATTTCGAGCTACATATCCTTAAGTTTTTCCTTACAAGAGTGTTGGTGCATTTTTTTTGGTTGAATTTATTTTATTACTTTATTATATTATATCCATGATCTACTTAGTTACGTTAAGATTACTTGATCTTTGGTGTCAATTAGTCACATGCCTTTGAATTATATACATAATAGACACTTATCTATTTAAAATCGTATTACATTTATATACATGCTAGTTCTTCTATTCATCTTCATATCAAGATTTAATTAGACTTACTATCATAAATAGACACTATAATTAACTTTCATCCTTCATATATTACTCTTCATTACCACCTATTAAACATAATTTATAGATTGTAGAATTACTCAACAAAAATCTTTAAAATATTATTACTTTATATCTCTTATTAATATCACATAAATTTGTTGGCTTAACAGATCACAAATTTATAGAATCTTTCATGATTTCTATGGATATTGTCTCCACGCTTTTTCCTATAGACCTTCAAAAATAATGTAGAGAATGCGATAGAATGCTAATCAACTTCAATTTCAAAGGAACCCACATTAATGAAGGGAAGGGTTTATAAGAAGTCATAAAATTTTGCTCATCAACAAGTGTGATCTTGAAGGAAAAATTTTAGGCATCTAATATATTGATGTTGTATATATTTTTCTTCGGAGTGACATCATTGGGAACTACAAATTGTCATATTTGAAATGGGAATTTAAAATATAACCCCATTGCTACCTAGGAGAGAGCCTTTGGTCAAGTTATTTGGAGGCCCGTGGCTATACAGCCATGAAAATGCACTTCCTTTACATTGTTTTTTCGAACTTTTTAAAAAATTAACTAAGTCCTCTCCTTCGTATGGAAGTACATTTTCGTGGCTGTATAGACGTTGCCTATTTGGAGTCAAAGTTGTATGATGGGCATCTCCACAAGTCCCATCTCCCACTGTTCCCATCTCCACCAGCCTGTCAAATAACGTTCCAACTCCGATATATTCCAATATTCCAACTATTTGCAACAAGATTTATGTGGCTCATAAATACCTCGGTTCAACACCGGGTATCTACTTAAAAACATTATTGTATTGCCATCCCATACGTCTGTCTGTGTCACGGCAAGCAATGATACTCATTTGATTTCACGAGATTGAGAAGAAGTTAGTTTGGCCTACATCTACTTTTCTGAACCAAAATATAAATCTAATCATCGCCTGATTACCGAAAATCGCATAGCTAACGTGGCTTTGTTGTGTCCGTTTAAAAAGCGGACTTGGACAAAATACAAGTATCGATGGGAAATATGACAAGAGGGACTTGATATTTTATTTAATATTCGTGTTTGTCGGCATCGCCCATTTGACATTGAGTGGGTCATTCTCTACAGTCGCTTATGTTTTATAAAAAAATTGGAGGTTATTTATAAAATTATTTTAGCTTTTCAATATGGGAGCACAAGTCTTAGGTTGAACCTCTTCAACTTAGAATCAAGGACTGGGGGAAATCAATTCAGCCAAATTTTGTTGAGCTACGATCTCACCCTATCCCATATTTCGGTGGCAAAGCCTTACTCTCAGTAAGTCTTGATCCACAATGGGTTCATTAAAAACCTTTCAACTTCAGGAATAGACCAAGGGCCCATTGACATTTTCAAAGTTTTAAGAGAAGGGTTTGATATGTGGGGCTCAATTCATGTATAAACAATACTTATTCGTAGATTATTTTTAATTGAAAAATGTAGATTGCAATTATTTGATTGTAATAACAAATCGCAAAAGCAAACTAAAGAGTACAAAAAAACAACTAAACCTTATAAAACACCAACTAACCATTACATGACATCAAGAAAGACACTAAATACACAACAATACAAAATACAACAAAGTTGCACCAACAATGATGACACTAAATATATCGTATAGAAATACATTCACCTATCTAATTTTTTATTTTCAACAAAACACAACTATTGTTTGTTGTTGTCATTTTATTCACAATGATAATCTTTCAAAATATGATCCAAATGAAGACCAAAATGTATCTTGAAACCAACATCTTGATCTTCAAAGGAATACCTTGGACTCTGAGCCATTACTACCTTTCTTTTGTTGAGCAAATGCCCAACTTGAAGTTTGATTTGCTAGATTTGGTGACAAATCTTTAAGGTTTCTCAATCTTAGCCTTATAGTTGAGAAAACGCTGAAGTCAAACAATTAAAAAAATGTCTAAGTAAATCCCTGGGAATGCAACTTCTCAATGATCATAATTAAGATTATTGAAAATAATTTTTTACTTATATCTCCATATATGAGACAAAACAACATTCTTGACTCCATCAACGATAATATTACAATGTTGACCACACCAAGAATGGCTTATTTCCAATTTAGTTTATGTCAAAAAATAGTTACTAAGTCATTATGCACAATTTTCTATTATTTTCTATCGAACCTTAAATTTTCTTTCCTTTGATAGAAAGGACAATTGATTGGTTGAACCATAACACATTTCAACATGTTAGTAATCAGATGTTAGAAATGTAAAATCTTTCCAAGAAACCAATTGTTCATCTACACCAACTTTAGATCTCCATATTTGAGATCTACAATTAATGCTCCCTTGCAACCAACCCCACATTGGTTTAGGTCACCAGAAAGATATCCTCTAAACCACCTTATCACTCCTTACAAATACATTTTGTAAAATATGGAGAGGAATGTGGTTGAGGAAACAATTAATGAGAAGAGGGAGAGGTGTCTCTAACTTTGGGGCAAGTGGTAGCAAACATCTCAAACTTCAAAGAGACCAGGATGGAAACTATTTTAGAAAAATAGTATCCAGGTTTAGAAGTTAAAATGCAACATAGCCCCTACAAAAGAAATGAGATCAGCTAGTTGGATAACACATCAAGCCTCTTGACTTCCAAAAACTTAGAGGCAGAAGAAGGGTAAATCACAGAACCATAAATCCTACAAAGTGTTCTCAGAAGTATCAAGACAGAAGATATTAGTCAGATCACTGAACAGAGATTTATGGAAGGTGTTGACTTACTCAATACCTTAAGTGAAAAAAATTTACTCTTAAAGGAAGAAAATGGGGAAACAGACATAGATACCAAGGAAATTGATGATAACATCCTAAGTATAAAGAAGCTCAATGAGGAAATCACATTAAAAATCAACGACACCATTGACCAAATAGAATTACTTCAATAGAAAATTCAAGAAGAGAAAAAGGTAAATAGTTCCAAGGACAATTCTACATCAGAAATAAGAAACCATCAAAAGAAGGCTCTCAAGGAGAACAAAGAAAGGAAGAAACAACAACTAGAAAAATCCCAACCAATGGAGAATTACATGGCAATCTTTGAGACCAAGCATACAAAGGTCACTACTCATGAATTGGAAAGGTCCAAAACTATTGAGGATACCAAGAATGATTGGCTTTTCAGAATAAGAGATCCTAAGAACAAAGGAAAGGACTTCTCCAACACCAACCTAAATAATGAGATGCTCAACACATAATCAACCATAATAGAAATAGGAGACAATCTTTTGGAACCAATTGATAATATCAAAGGACTTATAAAATTATGGCAAACACCATTACAAACAAAAATGGAGGCTACAAGACTAAAAAGAGCAAGTGACAATAAAAAAGAAACCGGTCAGATAGAAATAGGATTAGAGGGACTACAATAGAAATTTGATATATTAGACGAAGCAGAAGAAAAAATAGAATATTTAAAATAATTAACAGATGCAATCAATGAAATCTTTGACAAAGAGGCAGATAAAGAAGACTTGAATGAACTTGGAGCTGAGTTGGTCCAAAAATTATTGGAACTTGGAGGAAGTGGATACACCTTTGAAGATCTCAAAAAAGATGTTGAAGCTTTTGAGCTAGAAACAAAAATAGAATAGATAGAAAAAGCTTTGACAACTCCAAATGTAACAAAGAAACACAAGAAAAGAGGAAGAAAATCTCACAAAGAATTAAGAAGCAAAATAACCACAACATAAGGACAAGTGAAGATTACGGATATCTATGAAGCAAGGAATGGAAAGAACCTTCCCGAGAATAGATGAAAATCCTATCTTGGAATGTTAGGGTCCTTAATGCCCCTAGCAAGAATCAACTCTTAAAGAACTACATTAATTAATATAAACTGGATGTACTATTAATCTAGGAAACAAAACTAGGTCATCTAGAAATTGATAAATTTAGCTACAAATTGGGATTTAGAAAGATCATAGGGGCCCCTATAGAATGAACATCAGGTGGTCTAGCAATAACCTAGAACCCAAAAAACTACTAAGTTGAACCCCTTCGAATAGAAAAAAATTGGATAGGAGTAAAGGTGCATGAGTGTCCAGAAACTCTTTAACCTTCAACCTTATTAATGTATATGGACCAACTGTGAACTATGACAAAAAAGCATGGAAAGACATAAGTTACTTCTCCTACATAGGTGGAGATTGAGATGCCTTTACATCTTTAGATGTAAAATTGAGTGGCTCTTCTAGGTTACCACAACAAGCAATTAACTTTAATAAATGGATACAAACAGCTAAATTAAACAAAATTCCCTCCAAGGATAATGCCTTCACCTAGAATAATAGAAGGCAAGGCTCTACCTAGGTTGCTAGAAAAACTCGATAGATTCTTTACATACAACCCCTTTCCATCAATAGTATCCCATATTACTTCTAAAACTCTTCCATACTTGGGCTCTAATTATTTCCCCATCCATCTTACAGTAGAATTGGAAAACACCCCAATAAGGAATCCCTTTAAAGTTGAACAAATGTGGTTTAAAGACCCAAATTTAATAGAATTATTAGAACATTGGTGGTCCTCGATTATGCTTGAAGGATCAAAGATGTAAAAAGTAGTTCAGAAACTTAAATTGATCAAAATTAACCTAATTCAATGGAACAAACTCCACTTGACAATATCTTCAACCTTAAAAGAGAAACTGAAGAAGCTCTGTCAAATATTAATGAAACTGTCATGAAGAAGGGGATGAATGAAAAAATCTATATCCAAGAAAAAAACCTAAGATAAAAAATGGAAGGTATTCTTGCTAAGGAAGAGATCTACTAGAGAAAAAAATCCAAAGAGGTATGGCTAAAGGAAGATGACAAGAATACTTTAAATGCTTTCACAATAGCACTGAGGTCAAAAGATCGACCAACAATATAACAAAAATACACTCACAAGAAGGGAACATACTTGAAACAAAAGAGGATATCACTAAGGAAGGCCTTGAATATTTTAAAATGATCCTTAATGAATAATCTTCCTGCCTAGATCAATCCAAGTTTCTAAAAACAATCCCTAAGATTATCAACAAGAAGGAAAACAAAATCCTCCTCAACAAATTTTCAAAGGAAGAAGTAACAAAGTTTCTATTTAAAATGAACCTAGATAAAGCACCAAGACCGGATGGCTTCCCAACATTCTTTTTTTCAAATATGATAGCACTTCATGGGAGAAGAAATCACATAAGCCCTAGAGAGTATTCAAAATTTTGGAGATATGCTCAAAGAACTTAATTACACTTTCTTAGTGCTTATCCCAAAAATAGATCCTTGTACCAGATTTCAAGATTTTAGACATATAGTTTTTTGTAATACTCTCTGCAAACTCCTTACCAAGACTCTAGCAACTTGAATCTAGAAATTTCTTCCCCTTTTTATCAGTAAAGAATAATCTAGATTTGTCCAAGGCAGGTCAATATATGATGGAATGATAATTTCCTAGGAAACTATACATACACTAAAATCAAGCAATCATTCAAGAATGCTAATAAAACTTGACATCGAGAAAGCTTATGACAAAGTCAACTAGAGATTCTTATGTAGATGTTTGTAGCCATTTGGATTTGCTAAATCCTAGTTCAATTTAGTTTTTGAAGGTATCTCTACACCAAAAAATTTCATGTTAATTAATGGAACTCCTAAAGGTTTTTGCTTCCCTTCTAGAAGAATTAGACAAGGGGATCCTATTTCCCCCTTCCTCTTCATCTTGCTTTCAAAAGCCTTGGGGAGGTACCTTAAACAACAAAAACTAGAATCATCCCTTAAAGGGCTCAAGATTTCCAATAACGACAATCATGAAAATCACCAATAATTTGTTGATGACACTAAATTGTATGGGGAAGCCAGTATAGAGGAAGTCAATATTTTAAACTCCTCTCTCATAGACTACATTAAGGTATCTGGTCAAGATAGTAATAGAGGAAAATCTAAAATTTTCTTCTTTTACATGGAGATAGAAATACAAAAGAAGATAAGTTTAATTCTTAACATTAAAATAGGATCTCTACCTTGCGGATATTTAGGATTCCAATTGAACGACCAATCAAAACCAGGTGAACTTTGGGAACCGATTATTGACAGAATTATAAATAGAGTTCAATCATGCAAAGATAAATGTTTCTCTGTAGCAAGAAGAACTACTATGCTTAAGTCAATCTTAACCAGTATGCCCATTTACCAGCTATCTCTTCGAAATCTCCCAACCAGTACAGAGAACTCTTTAAATAAAATCCTCAAATATTTCTTTTGGAAAGAGTCAAATCACAAAAAAAAAACATAACCTAATGGTTTCAGACAAGATAGGTCAACCCAAGAAAGCAGGTGGCTTTGGAATACACAACATCAAGCTCCAAGCTCAAGCATCAGGAACAAAACTACTATGGAGGACGATCTATAAACCAGAATTGTCATGGGTTAGGACCTTCTCAAATAAATACTTAAAATCTACAGACCCTCTTATTATCCTCAGAACCAAATCCCCCCCTCAAGGGTTGGGTGTTTAGAATTTCATGCTAAAATATAAATATATAATCCTTAACAAAGTTACATGGCAAGTAGCTGATGGCAAGGAAGTTAGATTTTGGTTAGACTCTTGGGAAGGATTCCTCCTCTATGTAAGATCTCAAAGATAGCCCAAGCCATGTCTATATTAACCAAAGCCTTAGGGATCTTTTTAAAGGATAACTAGGAAGAAGATTCCTTCACATCTAAAGAGTGGCACTGGATATACTTCAGGAACTTTAATATTCCCCCAAAAGAATTGACATTTATATAAAATATCTTGTCTACGAGATCCTTCTCCTTTTCTTTATCCAAAGATAAACTTATTTGGATAGGATCCAAAACTGGGGAGTATAATTCAAAAGATGGATACAATTACCTATCCCAATGCAAGATACGAACGTTGAAATTATTGCCAACTTTACTATATTGAGATCCATTATGTTTACCTAAAGCTGAAACCTTTACATGGTTGGCAATACAGAACAAAATTCTAATTGTAGATAAATTCAAAAGAATTGGCTATGAGGGGCCATCAAGATTCCCATTATGCAAAGCATAAGAGGAAAATCAAAACCATATTTTCCTACAAAGTGATTATTTCCATATAATTTGGACTTGGTTCTATAAGAGAATGAATTTATCCATGGTACATCATGAAAATATTTTACAACACCTCTTATCCTAGCCTAAATTCCACTATAATAATATCTTCAAATGGTTATGGATTATATCACCCTCGGTTATCATCTAGGAAATTTGGAAGGAAAGAAACAGATGTATCTTCAAGAATCGGGAAATGATTTGTGAACAACATATGCTGAAAATAGAAGCATTAATTATTGAAAAACTAAACAACAAACTAGCTCAAAGTAATATTCAAATGACATCATGGGATGGTTCAATGAGAAATAGATGGATTGGACTCAGAATTCCCTCTTTCACTGGCAATGGAGATAGTTCTAGCCAATTACTTAGGAAAAATTGTGTTTGCTACGCCCAAGAAGTTGGATGGATAAAACTCAATTTCAATGGAGCATCCAAAGGAAATCCAAGGCCTGCTAGAATTGGATGTTGTATTAGGGACGAATCAAGGAAAATACTAGTAGGAAAATATCTGCATATTGAGAACAATACTAACAATATAGCAAAATTTAAAGCCCTTATTGAAGGCCTTTGGCTTTATAATCAATTTAAATTTCAAAAAGTGGCAATAGAAGGCAAGTCAACTATAGTTATCATTGTATTATGTAAACAATCCACCCCTAATTGGAGATTAACTAGTCTCCTCAAGGTAGCCCTTGATCTTATTAGTAAACTTGAAATACCGACTTTTAACCATATCTTCAGGGAAGGTAATACCCTTGCAGATTCTTTGGAAAACCTAGGGGTTAATGGTCTCGATATATTTCAAAGATATATCTAGGATCATTTTCAATGTCAAGCTATTGCATCATTTGGGTTCAAAGCTCAGGCCAATTGTCTAACATGTTAGACATAATTGGTCCCAAATCCTAGTCCAATCACCAATGTAATCTACATTTAGGACATAATTATTTCAAAATTTTAGCTAGTCTTTACCTAATATTTTATTCTTGGACAATGTTATTTCACCCTTAGAATAACAAATTATTTTCCCTAGGGTCTAGCATCACCTATCTTTTTACTCACACATGTCTCCAACTACCCTCGTTTAGCCAACTATAGTCTATTTTATATTTTGGGCTTACATAGGTTGTAGTGTATTTACTAGGTAAAGGATACCCTTTAGACAGGTGAAATGTGTCATCTTACTATATTGATCAGTAAGTGGACACATGTCACTAATCTAGATGAATCCATGCAAAAGCAATAAAATTTCCCAAATTGACTCAAAATTTATCTCAGACCATCAATCACTTTTAATCAACTGTCAGATGTAGATTTGGGACACGTGTCCTAATTTCGAGAAGATTTGGTATTTATATTATAACATTTGAAATTAGGCCCAAAATAAAATTAAGATCATTGATTAATCTTACATCGATGGTTCAAATCAATTACTTTCACCATTAAAAAGATAACATGAAAAGTGATAGTGACCAAGCTGAAAACAAAAAAGGATATAGTATTAATTGAATCTTAATAGATTGGCAGAACACAAGTACATTGTACAATGTCCACTTGGAAAATGGGTCATGGTCCACGTACGACATTGTAAATTTGCCAACAAATTAAATAATCTTTCCGTAGAAACTAATATATTAGCCTACTATTTTCTATTTCTTAGCTAACATAATATTACAAGACCAAATAGTATACTTTGTTTGTTCTTTCTTTGGTTTTACTTCTAACCATAAGGCAAGATCACAACTATGAAGCAAAGTTGGCAAAGGCAAAAAAAGGTTAAACAAGGAAGCTTTCCAATTCATATTTGTATTTTCTAAACTCTCTTATTGCAACTTAGCTCCATAGTCCACCCATATGACAACCTTCATTTCTACAAAAAACATTGAAGTTTTAGTAGGAAGCATTTGTAATCGGTTTAATATACCAGAAAAACTATGCAAATTAAAGGAATGCCCCTATGTACTTCAATTATTCAAATTATGACAGTGTATCTTATCATATTAAGGGCTAAAAAGACACATTGTAAAGGAGGGAATGCCCTTCTTAAGACCCATTAATGGGCATGTGTAAGTATACAGGACTACGATCCCAAGATACACTAAGAGTTTTCTCGACCTCGACTATTTTACCTTGGTGCCTGCACTTGAACGGGTTTTTTGTAAAATTCTAACAATTAATATAATGAATTGGGCACTTGCCTTTTACTGATCTAAAATTTTTTTAAAAAATTGAACTTTTGGAATTAATAAATAATCATTAAAATAAGCTTTTTAATTTTCTTTTAAATAAAAAAATCCTAAAACTATATTATATTTTTATAAAATAAAAATAAATATACAATTAGTATTTTCACATGCATTTGATCTCAAATCATTTAACCATAGTATACTTGGTGTTTTATCTTTAGTCTATTTGTACTCACATGCATGCATAAGTTTAGTTACCACATGCTTTCCTCTCAATTAATCTTTGGTTTTTCTAATAAATTTTGCAATTAAATTATTTTAGATATAAAAAGAATATTTATCTTTATTTACAAAACTCGTGATAATCACTTGACAAATTTAAAGTTCAAACCCTAGTTATTCAATTTGTTATTTTCTTCCACTTTTCTATAATTGAATTAGAAAGGGTTTTAAAAGAATATAGTCATAATTTTTTTTAAAATATTTCTATAGTTTTCCACAATCACGTTTTCTTGATTAATAAGTTTACTTTTTAAAATTGACAACATAATTCTTTATCCAAAGATTAATACAAGAAATTAATAAGTATCATGCAAGCACCCAGGAAGACACGAAGTAGAAAGATCTTTTAATAAAATTCTACAATGAGTTTTTGAACCCTACCTCAAAATAATAGCTAAAATTTGAGACAACCTATAAATGCATGCAAATCCAAACCCTCTAAAACTTTCAGCAATTATTTTGCTCCAATTTCAAATTTTGCTCCCAAAAACTGTGTGTGGAGAAATGAGCTTTAATCTCCTAATAAAGGAATTTCTCCTCTTAGAGTTTTCAGTTTCACGAACATACAAATCCTTCTCTTTAAAATATTTTAATTAATTTAACTCTTTGTGCATACTTTTTGCATTTTAATTATAATAAAGTTTATTTAAATTATTCTCACTTTGTTTTTATTAAATAATAAGACATATTTAGAAAGTATATGTATTAATTTAAGTAATAATAATGTTTAGAGTTCATTATTAAAATGAAACTTCTAAATTAATTATTATTAAATTAAATATATATATATATATATATATATATATATATATATATATATATATATATATTTAAATTGGTAAACGACCAAGGTCTTGATCTATATTATTAATTTAAAAGAAATTACAGAACATGTCTCTGTTCAAACTGGCACTGGTAGGAAAGAACGGAGAAAAAAACCTCCAGTCTTGCCCGGGACAAAATGTCCTATATTATTACAACTTTAAAAGGGGCATACCCCAGTGAAATTGTTTACCTAATTATTACATATAATTTGGGGGATACCCCTGATAATTTACAACTTAAGAAATCCATAGTCTCTGCCGAGTGATGCTAGGATAGCGAATAAGGGATAGATTATAATCTCTCAATTTTTCTTCCTGCATCCAACCATTTTTTATGCTAGATACTCTAACAAAGGGTTAGTAGCATAAGAGAAAAAGAGAAAAACACATAGATACCCATCAAAAATAAAGAGCTAATCATAAACACTAACTAAAAAAGATTAAAGAAGGAAAGAAGAGAGACAAAAAAGGACAGCGAACTAATCTACTAGAAAGGGAATAGCGGGTAACTCAGCTAGAAGACCACTAAGAAAAAATCTGAATGTATTCATAATCACCAACAATATGAGACAAAATACCACATCATAAATAAAGATTAAAAAAGGAGTCTCGAGCCATGATTGCATTTCTAAAATCATTACTTAACTCACAATAAAAATCCTAACTTAACCAACTATACCGAAGATGAGCCTCTTCTATGAGATCGCCCAGCTATAGTTGATAGAGGAGGTTTACTTAAAAGATTTATAGATTTAAAGAACCCATAACAAGAGGCTACATGCCTACCAATCTTTAATGGAGATAGGACCAGTGGCCAAAAGGAGGAAAATGGGGGCTATCAAACATATCAGTCGAGCAAATCCGACCGTCTATTAAAAAATTAGTCTTAATTTGGGAAATAGAGTCTAATCCACATAGAAGATTTACTACTAAATTTTGAATTACATAGAAACCCAAGCAATGATACTACACCCAGAATGCAAAAACTTGAAGAATTTCCTAAGGATGGAAGTCGATAAGCAGTTTCGAGAAAGCAAGATGATTACCAAGTACCAAATCTAAATAATTTCTAAATTGAAATCACCATCTAATTCATGATATACTCTTGAGAATTATCACAAACTATAGCTTAATCTAAAGAAGATATTAAGCATTTCATGAGATTTATTCGTACCTTAGAAATATTGCATATACAGCTGAGAAAGGTACTAACTAAATTAAAACAGAGTACATTGGGCCTCGCACTTCCCTGTATTAACTTGAATCACAAGCCTAATCCGAAGTAAGGAATTAAATCCATCTCAATTTAGATAGGATCCTAAAAGCATTCAAGATTAATAAAAACACAAAACCTCATCCAAATATCCTTATTTAATATATTTCATAAAGTATTATCACACCAATTTACAGACCAAACATTTTTGCTAAAAACCGAAGGACAAGCATCATAGCTATATTAAACGTAATAACCAAATCGTTGCCATACTAGACGCTAAAGATCTCTATAGGGCTAAATCTAACCAGAAAAGCTAGTATCTAACTAATCGGGCCCTTTCCTTCCTTCCAAAAAATAATAATCACATCCGCCATGTCATTTGGATGCTCCACTCGGTAATTGGGAGGAAATACGTAGTCATGCTTCACCCTGCTTGATTTCTCTGCATTTGGGGTACTGAATACTAGATCATCTAGATTGTCGAAAGACACCCCCGGCTTGATATAGGCATTGAAGCGATGAAGATAGTTGAGGAGCCATTCTTTGTTTTCTTCTATAATAATCCCTCGCCAACGAAGGAGAAAATGCAGACTGGTCTCCATTTTGGGCCATTCTCTATAGAAGGCTAGGTTATCTCGGATGATCAGGGACTGATGGCGAGGAGCAGTGATTAAGTTCGAATGCCCTAAAGGAAGACTCATATACCTTTTCGGGAGGGGAATCCTCCATTTTTCATTGATGCTAAACACGGCTTCTTCTAGACCCTTTCTCCATGACGGGACAAAAAGATCACGACATAGCTTGACAATGTCATTCGCCTCTACTTTAGCTCTTACCAAACATCCGATAAAGGACCCGATGATGTCACTATTGGTCCTCCAGGTATATTGGTAATCAAACACTCCCTCTCCTAGAGCTCTGCAGATAGCAAAACGCGTCATGTCATCCACCGGATATAAAATATGGTTCCACCTTTCTGGTTTCACCGACCCACAAAATGCCATAGTTCGACTTTCATAGGCGTGGAACAAATAAATGTTGGATTCCATGTTTAAACCAGAAAATTAGGGATGGATATCTCAGACGAGCTCTCTTATAAATATTAAAGGGAAACTTCTAGACTCAAATATGAGAGATACAATCTCAAGAAATACCTAAATGAAATTTCCAAAGCTGGCCTATGCTAAGTACTAAAATCGCATAATATCACCTAAGAGGGAAATCATTAATCAAGATTGCAATCTTCCTACAAACTGTGGTTTACGAATAATGATGAGAAAGGTACCTAAAACCTGCATACTATATACTTCATACACTCGGGATACCTCAAAGAGATCTACCGAGAGAATATAATAAATGGACATAGCTGACAGAACTTCTTTTTTAGTGATGTCACTAAATAAGAAGAGAACTATGTCCTACTGGACGAAATAATTAAACTATACAGACTAAAAGGATATACTTAAGTTAGTCAAATATTAGAGTGAGTTAGAGTATTTTTATTAATGAGGAGAGAGTTGACTCCGTCTGCTCCTAAATTTGCTAGTTGATCCGCCAGTGGATTACCTTCCTTGAATATATGACAGATCCTATACTCTTCCAGCTTATCCAATAGGGAGAGAATTTCTTCTAAATGTGAATTTAGGACCCAGTTGGGGGTGGATCTTTTTCTAATAGTGTTTAAGATAATTTGAGAGTCGCCTTCAATGATAACTTTGGATAAATTGAGCTTAAGGCATAACTGAATCCCTTGATGAAGAGCCTCCAATTGAAGAGCCTCATTGTTTATAATACAACCAATACCAGCTATACCTAGGTTACCGCGCATGGCTCCATCGAAATTTAGTTTGACCCATCCAATTGGCGACGGCTCCCATTTGTAGATTTTCCTAGCCTCTATACTTTTCTTCATATAGATAAGAGGAGGGTTAATCGAGTTAGACCAGCGCTTCTTCATAAGGCCATCCCAATTTGAAAAAGAACCTTCTTCTAACCTTGATTTACTTAAGTGAGAGTTGACCAGTTCTACAATACTAGCTTCAATTTTGACCATGAGCTCTGCCGGTTGGAGTTCCAAGCTCTAAAAAATATGTTGATTCCTTTCTTTCCAGATTTCCAAAATAATGATGGAAGGGGAGATGTTCCACAACTTACTATAGACACCTTTTACTATTTTCATAGGCCAGCCAAAGAGCAGCTCAACCAATGATTTTGGAAAAGGTGTAGACCAGCCCAACATCCACCTGAGCCATTCCCAACAACTTTGAGAGTAGGAACAGTTAAACAAAAGATGATCAACATTTTCAATATTGCAATGGCAAAGGGTACACCTGGAGGGACCCTGAAAGCCAAGGATGAATAGTCTATCCATAGTTAGAATCCTCTTTTGAATAGCTAGCCAAAGAAAGAAACCAAGTTTTGGGAGACAAGAGGAGTCCCAACATAGTTGTGATGGGATATCCACAAACTCTGTTTGCTGAGCTTTGACTATAGCCCTATAGCCATTGCTGACCGAATATCGCCCATCATTGGAAGCCGCCCAAATTATAGTATCCTCTCTGTTAGTTTGTTTAATTTTTCTACCTTCCAATAGCTTATCAAAGCTTTCAGTTATCTCTTTTTCAAAACCTAGTCCTTTGAGCGATTTCCAAGACCATTTTGGTGAACCTTCTATATATGACAGAATCTTGTAGTCTTTAACCTTATTGCCCCAAAGGGTCGATAATTTTTTTATGAGGGTTGGGTTATAAAAATGGAGAGAGAGAGGTGGATTACCATCCCAGGAATCCTCCCAGAATAGGGCTTCATCACCCGAGCCTACATCCCAAGTTAGAAATTTACAAATCAGACTATGGCATTTAATCATGAAGTTCCAACATTCTGATCCTTTGGGAGGAGAAATAATTCTGAAAATTGAAAGTTGATCCTCTGCGATGAGATATTTATTATAGAGTATCTTAGCCCATTTACGGTTATATTCATTGTAGAGACGCCAAATAAGTTTCGCTCCTAAAGCTTCATTTTGCCATTGAAGGTTCTTGACCCCTAATCCTCCTAATTCTTTAGGTTTACAGATATGCTTCCACTTGATGAGAGCCCACTTATTATCTCCATCCCTATCGTTCCATAGAAAATTTCTCATCTTAGTTTCAAATTTCTTAAGATTTTTCTTAGAAAGAGGGAGGCAAGAAAGTGGGTAGGTAGGAATGGCTGATAGTACTACACTAATCTTAGTACATTTGCCTACCTTAGTTAGCCATATGTCCTTCCATGAACCTAACTTGGAATCTAATTTCCCTAGAGTATCATCCCAAACCTGACCCGACTTAGTACCTTTCTCTAAGGCTATACCAAGATATTTGCAGGGAAGGTTCCTTTCTTAAAACCCATGAACCTACAAATTTGTTCCTCAATTTCTATCTTGGTATTTATAAAGAAAATTTTGGATTTGAGATTGTTGACCTTCTGTCCCGAGGCTTCCATATATAGGTTAATAATGCTTTTAAGAGATCGAGCTTCTGCAGTTGTACTTTTCCCAAACAGAATAGTGTCATCAGCAAACCGTTGGTGAGTTACATTAGGTAAATTTTTGGAGACTGTGATGCTTGAGATCCATTGATTGTTGTATGCATCTTGAACCGCTCTTCCAAATGCTTCCGCCATAATAATGAACAGTGAGGGGGATAGAGGGTCCCCTTGTCTAATTCCTCTCGATATATCAAAAAAACCTTCTGGAGTTCCGTTGATGAGCACCGAAATTTTAGGGGTTGAAATAAATTTGAAGATTAGATTAATCCACTGGTGTGAGAACCCAAAAGCTTCTAACGTTTTACATAGGAACCTCCAGTCTACCATATCGTATGCTTTCTGAATATCTAGTTTCATGAGCATACACGCTTCCTTATTGAGCCTTGTAGAGTGAATAGTTTCTTGAATGGTGATGATACCATCTAGAATGGATCTACCCGGCATGAAACCACTTTGCTCCTCTGAAATAATCTTAGGGAGGATCTTTTTGAGTTTGTTTGCTATAATCTTGGAGAAAATTTTATAGACTGTGTTGCATAAAGCAATTGGTTTATAATCTCCTGGAGAATCAGGATCAGACTTCTTAGGGATCAATGTAATGAAGGAGTAATTAATTTCAGCAAGGAGAGATCCTCCATTTCTGGATGCCTCAATTGCTTTCCAAAGGTCAATACCTATGATATCCCAACATTTTTGGAAAAAGAATGCCTGTAATCCATCAGGACCTGAAGATTTATCTAGATTCATGTTGAAAACCACACTCTTAACTTCTTCTAAGGTTATAGGTTTGATCAGATTAATGTTATCCTGGCGATCCACAACTTTAGGAATAACTTTCAAAAGACTCGTTTGCGCTGAGTAATTTGAACCTTTATGATTATTTAATAAATTTTTGAAATGATTAACAAAGGTGTCTGCGATTTCTCCTGGTTTTTCGGTTGAGATTCCTTGTTGATTTTTGACCCTTGTGATTTTGTTCTTTGCTCTATTATATATGGTGGAGTTATGAAAGAATTTAGTATTATGGTCACCTTCTGCCAACCATCTTTCTCTCGATTTTTGCCTCCAGAATATCTCTTCTTTAGATAGAATATCTTCTTGTTTGGCTAACAGTTCTTTTTCGAGGAGATAGCTCTTATTATCCATACCTTTGCTGATCACTTCCGAATTAAAATCTTTAAGTTGGTTTTCTATATCCAATTTTTCTCTGAAAATGTTGTTAAAATGTTCTTTATTCCACCTAAGGATATGATCCTTAAGCATTTTTAATTTGTTAACGAAGAAAAACATTTTAGACCTTGCGAAGCTCTCTTGGTCCCACCAGGATCTTACATTGCTGAGAAAATTTGGATCTAGGAACCATATTTTCTCACATTTGAATGGGTTTCTGGCTGGTTTAAGGGGCTCTATGAATTCAAATTTAACCAGGAAATGATTTGATCCAGCTATGGGTAAAATTGAAGACTGAATGTCAAGATTGATGGAATCTAGCTCCCCTTTAATCATAAATCTATCGAGTTTCTCTACTATGTAGGCAAAGTCCTTTCTTCTATTGTTCCATGTATAAGTGCCATTATTGGTGGGGATGTCAATTAGATTATGAATGGCACACCACTCTTTAAATGTTTTAGATTCTTGCGATAGCATTTGAATGCCATCGACTTTTTCGTTGAGGTTAAGGATGGTATTAAAGTCTTCTCCTAATAGAAAAAATTCATTATCATGACTATTCAAGATTTGACCTAATTCTTCCCAGATTAGTTTTTTATCAGTATTATTAATCGGACCATACACATTAATGATAATGAAATTGAGGTTTGATTTTAAAATTTGAACCTTACCACTCATCCATTTATAAGAACTATTCAGGGTATTAAAACTAACCTTTCTTGGGTCCCAGAGGATTCCCAATCCCCTTGATGCCCCTAAAGATTCTTGAAACATGGACCGCTATACTCCAAGCATCCTAAACTTGTCTATTTCTATAGAGTTTAATTTAGATTCTTGAATTAGGACAATATTAGAGTTAAAAGAATTTAGGTTATTTTTTAATAACCTTTTTTTGCTAGGGGCATTGAGACCCCTAGCATTCCAAGTAGTGATCTTCATACCTGATTGGGAAGGCACTTCCCCTTCCCATTGTGGAAGATTTGGTCAATCTTTTGTTGTTCCTTGCTGAGGCCCTCTGCTTCTTTGAGTGTCTTTAGAGATTTCCTCCCTCTTTTGCCCTTTACTTTGCCACAATTTGGAGATTTTGGTCCTTCTTGAAACATGTATATACCTAGTTGATTCAGTTGATCTTCCGCTATCTTCACACTATCATTTTTTCCTATTTGAGACTATTCCTGGTCCTTTAGCTCAACTTCTGACAGAATCTATTTAGCTAGATTTGATTGATAAGAGAGTGCTAAAGTTATGTCTTCACTTTGAATTTTTAACATATCTCTTCGAAGATCTTCACCTGAGTAGTTTTCCCCTCCTAATTGGATAACCCTCTTTATGAGTTCTTCCTTCTGGATCATTGAGGATTCCTCAATATTGTCAGGACAAAATACTTGGGCTAGTTCCTCAGCAAGTTGTTCCAATTCTGGATTTTCTATCTCTGTTGTAACTAGTTCGACATTTGAAGGTTCTGTAAAGTAGTCCTTGTTCAAAAATTCTTGAAATTCCTTGACTGGGGGTTAAGCTACTGATACACTGGTTGTGTCTTCCTGGTGAAGACTATTGCCTAGAGTAAATGGAGAACTGCTGGTTTTTTTAATTTACCAAGGGACTCTACCTTATTGTCTGTCTCCCAATGCAGATTTGATTGTGGAGATGATGGATCCTTATACAACTCTATATTGATACTTATCCTGCATGTGGTGAATAAAATTAAATTTTCAAGCTCCTCTAATTGACTTCCTTGATTATCCTTTGGGGAGTCTATTTGTTGCAAGAATGGATTAGGATCTTTACTTTTTAAACATTTTGGGCCCTTCTCATTGGCAGAGTCTATAATCCTCTTTTGGTCTATGGGATTGTCCTCTGACATTTCTTTCCTGTTTTCAGAATGCTCCTAACCCCGAGATGTCACTAATGATCTGTCTTTGTTTTTCTTACTCTTGTTTGACCTTCCTTTCTTCTTCTTCTTCTAGTTGTCCACGATGGTGCTCAATAACTTGGGTCTGCTGAAAGAATTGACATTCTGATTGCTCTTGCTATCCTTTTCCTTAACAGTAGTCTCTTGGATGAATTCATCCTTGTTGCTGATTAAATTCTTATCCGAAGAAGGGAAGTTGTCTTCTATATATTTTAAACTCTTTACTCTGTCTTTGTGACACTTTGCCCTCTATTTTGCCCTGTTATTTTCCTTGAAGGGAGATGAATCAAGCCAGTCTGATCCAACTCTTGTAAAGCATTCCTCATTTGTTCGATCTTCTTGGAGCATTTTCTATTTTCTTCTTTTAAGTAAAGGAAGGGTCTTACTAAGATTTGATGTTACATCCATCATGTTGAAAGATTGACATCTCTCATCATCCAATTTGATGATATCCAAGATTTTCCCTTCATATTTAATAAACTCTAAATCGTATATAGATATGTTTGTGATAATTTTTAACTATTTTGTCTTAGAGTCATTGACCTTGCCACTAATTAGAAGTTTCACATTATTACTAGTTTCATAAATCCACACCTATTAGATTTCCTATAGATCTGCCCATTTTTTTTAAAATATTGATATTCTTTAATTCAGGGGGTAATGAATAAACAACATACCATGAAGGCATTGTGAAATCTAGATTATTTTCATCATAGTTAGGGATCCATTCAAAAAAATGAACTGCATGGCCTTTGAACATACATTCAGAGCTATTAATAAAATCTTTCTTAATTAAATCATCATAACAGCGAAGGAAGATCATATTATCAGAAAATTTAGAGATACATACCTGGTTGCCATAGTAATCATCAAGCCAGTCGATCAATCTATGTAAATCTGAAGTAGGTCCATTCCAATAGGCGAATAGTCCTACCTCTTGGCATTCCACCCATTGTTCTTCACTGATTTGATCACTAATGATGAGAACCATGTCGTCAAGGTCAGTTGGGGGGTGAGGGACAGAAGAGGGAAACTTAGGGTTAGGATGGTGGTTATCCTTAGCTCTTCGGTGTGGCAGAATGTAAGGTGGAGACATGGCTGAAGAGGAGTTGGATGGTAAAGGAGATTGCCAAGCTGTAATAAGAGGGAGGGGCGGATCCTCAATCCCTCGGCAAGGCAAGAAGCAGTTTTCCCTGGCATATTTTGTGGAGTTGAACATTTTGATTTGCTTGTCTAAACTTGTAACAGAGAAGATTTTGTTCTGGATAAGACATGATTTCCATATCGAGATCTCCTTCTTCTCCAATTTCCATTCTGCCAGAGGTGCATAGATGTTAGAAGTGGGGATCGTTTCTGTAAAATGAGCGCCAAGGACTCCTACCTTGCTCTGGTCATGAGGGAAGCACGGAGCCGAGCTAGACCAAGCTATGTTCTGTCGGCAGAGCCCTGAATTTTTAATTGCTTTGTTCGAATGGAAGGGCTTAGGGTTTTTTGTCGAGATTTTGCTATTCGCTATTTTCGTTGTTCGCTTTCTGCTCGCCATTTTTTCAAGATTCAATATTATTTTATTATGATTATTTAATTAAATAAATATAATTACACCAAATTTGGAATATTTATTAAATCTTTAAATTTATTTCCTCTATTTAATTAATTTCTCAATTTAATTAAAAATAATTAAAAATTAATTTGTCTTTATAATATTTTCATTAAATTAAATCATTTAATAATATCTTTATTTAATTTAATTATAACTGAAAATCACAATAGACCTACAAACTAATAAGAAAACCCATCTAAAAGACAAAGTACAAATTCAAACTCAAGGGTCAAAATCTCAAATTCACATCATTTAGTGAATTAGAAAAGGTAAATAACTCAAATAATTGTTCTATATTTTAAGACAATTTTCTTAGGTTTAGGATTTGGACCCGAGAACTATCTCCTCTCTTTACCATTGAGATACTGCGATAGGGCACACTCATCTTGGCAATTTAGGGAAGTTGATGCCTGGTACCTGCAATATGCATAAAAAGCTAAAGATGTACATATGCATTTAGATCTAACCTAAACAAGCAATGGCAGGGAGTGGTACATCGTGTAGATCCCATCTAGTAGGTGGCTACAACTCCCTCCCTCAATGACATCATAAATGTCAAACATACATGTACACCATACACATGCAAGTATGGGGTAAGTAACCATGAAAATCATATATAAATCATCCATCTAATTATCATCATGAAACAACTAAAATCACTATATGAAACATGCAAAGCATTGCCATTGAAAGAATAGCCATGAACACATGAAATAATTGAGTATCAAGTAGATCATTAAATAAATAACTAAATATGAAATGACATCAATCAAATTAGGTAACCCAATACCACTAAATCATAACACATAACCATAAAAGTTGGCCTAAAAGAATTTGGCAATAAAACATAAAAGGTAAACTAGGGGTAGGTACTACACCTGAAGTTTCCTGTGGGAGTGCAATGAACTCTATAGGAAGCCTAGTGAGTAGGGGGGAACTTATCACACCTCGCTAGGAGACCTCTAAGATTTTAGAAGTCATCACCACATGTGAAGTTGTATCTGTGTTGAAACATTTTTCAATGTTTTGTGTGAAAGAAGTTGAGCCCCAGAGTGTTGAGAGAGGTGGATGACATGGATATGTGGGTTTTCCACACAGTTATTGGAGGAATGATCCTACAAGAGTGTGTTATGCTAAAAAGTGGTATTGTCTACTACTACTCCTTTGACCATCATTGTTAAGAGATGGAGTTGAGTCACCATGAATTTTGTTTCAAGAAATTGTAAATTTTTACTCCACATGTACTATTTAAGATATCTATAGGAACTCCCTCCTTAGTTTGAGATGAGTTTATGCTCAAAGAATTTTCCTTAGGGAAAAATCACCCAAGATCAAGGAACTCAAGCACAAGCACAGAATAGACCAAAGTATGATCAGAATAACAATATGATATTCAATTGATGTAATGTCATGTACATACACATTAGGAGTTCCTGAATATAAAGGCCTCTAGAATGCTTCTAGGATGTCTAGGAGTCATCACACTAATAAATCTCACAACCAAGCACATGTCCACCAGGAGTGGATTATCCTCCATTAAGCACATGAGTAAGTGTGATAATGAGAGGATAAGCCTACAAAGGTGTAGCACGTAAAATTATGTTGTAGACACTATGTGCTAAAATAAGAGTGCTAATAACTATGTTGTCTACATGACAACTCAATTAATTATGCAAACTCTAGTATTGTAGATACCATGTGCTAGATTATAGTTTCTTACTCCTGTGTTGTCAACATGACAACTCATTAGAGTACGCAAACTCCTAGGTGTCTAACCTAATATATAATAAAATAATGCATTGACCAAAGTAAACTTAAGTAAAGTGTAATAAATAAATACTTATTTAGACCAACACCCCCTGTGCTTAAGTGCAACTTAGGGGAATGCACTTAAGCTTACGAAAGCTAGGATGAAAATGCATGACAGGTCTTGGCTACTAGGCCATGTTAGGTACCCATGTACAAAATGCAATGAAATCTCTCATAAAGTAGAGAAAGAGGAAAAACCTCATGTGAAAAACCCTCCCCCAAAAAGAGAGATGAAAAAATAAGATGCATGGATGGATGGAGTATTCAAGACCCCCCCATTTCGACATACATCAAGTATATACAATAAAGAAGTGTGAGAAGAACACTATCCCAAAAGAGGAAAAGGTCCCCCCATAAAAGAGAAGAAGAAAGGAGATAAGGTAGTTCCCCCCCTCCCAATGTAGAAGCTGATAATGTTCCTCCCCTTTGGAAGAAACAATATCATAGGTACATATAAGATGCTTCCCCAATGTGTAGAAAGAATCCTGATGATGAATGGAGTCTCTAGAACCTCCTCAACTGTCTTTGTGTCAATATTGACTATCACCCCTTCCAATACTGCTGAAAAGAACAATGTTGGATCTAGCAAGGATGGATGTATAACATATTCCAAAGAACCATGTGTCATCTCGAATGATAAAGAGACCTCCTACAACTATTGTACATAAGAATCCACAGTCATATCAACGTAGAAAGACTGATCATGTAGAGAATGGACAAAAGGGTCAGAGTGAGCCCTCGCAACAACTGAAGAAGGATCTTCTTCATCAAAGAGAAGATGTATATCATCAATAATGTCTCCCAAATCTGCTATGTATGACTCCACAAACAAACCTAAAATATTTGCTATGTAGTCATCTGCTGATGTTGGAATTGGAAGACCAGGTGTACCCTGTTGTGCTAAATTGCATGGACCTATCACTATAGAAATGTATACATGTGGAATGTGTTGATGCAGTGATGTCGTGTTGTATCTGTCAATACGATCACACATATCTGAATCTGTTGAATCACTATCAATATTGTCACTATTAGTTTCCACAATGTATGAAGTACGAAGAGGATTAGAGGATAAACTAGGTGAATTTTCCTCAAAGTAAACATTTCTCTCTATGAAGATCTCATGAGTCTCAAGATCCATAATTCTATGTGCCTTAACACTGTCTTCATATCTGATTAAACTACAAGGCCTTGGTGGTGGTTTCTTCATTCCCTAGAAGATATGTTTGTCCATGCTGGACAACCAAAAACTCTGAAGTGTTTCACAACTGATTTTCTTTCGCACCATGCCTCAAAAGGAGTTTTTCCATCTAAGACATAATGAGGAGACCTATTAAGCATGTGATTGGCATTGCTTATAGCTTTGACTTCAAGTGTTGGATCAAGAGACTTGGCTTGAATAATACAACTTGCCATAGACTTAAGAGTTCTAATCCTCATTTCTGCAACACTTGTCTTTTGTGGATTGAATGCTATTGGATTCTAAAGATCAATACCCTCAAGTTCAGAAAAGCCTCTAAGTGTTGAGTTCACATATCTACTTTCATTGTCCATATGTAGAACCTTGATGGCTTTCCTTGATTGCTTTTCAACACAACTCTTGAAGGCTAGAAACTTATCAAACAATTCATTCTTGTGATCAAGAAAGTAGACACATGTGTAGCATGAAAAGTCATCAATGAAAGTGAGGATGTAGCAACCCTTGCTAATTGATGTTACTCCAAAAGGACCTACTAGAAGTGTTTGAACCAACTCAAGAACAATCGATACTCTCCAAGACTTCCCTTTATCAATATTCTCTTCTAGATGCATATCCATGGAACAAGTTGGAAATTCACCCGTAGAAAATTTGATTGTAGGTAGACCTTTGACCATATTGTTTGAACAAAGTTGATGAAGATAGCGAAAGGCAAGATGTCCATACTGCTCATGCCATAATTTGCTTTATGAATGAGATTGTATCAATAAGGCATGCGAAGGAGACTTATGCACAAAGTGGGAGAAAGAATAAAGCCTTTTGTCATGATTGAGTTTACCCATTGCAACCAATGAATCATCTTTAAGATTGCACACCATTACTAAATCAAGAAGGAATTCAACTTTATTGCCATCTCCATAGTGAGTGATTTGGTAGATTGAAAGGAGATTTGAGCTAAGGTTGGGAACATAGAGAACTTCTTTGAACTCCCCATTTTCCATCTCACATTTTCCTTTCCCTTCAACTTTCATTTTTGTATCATCTCCTACAAAGATGTGAGGTACCTTAGACTACTTCAATGAAAAAAATTCTACTTTTGAAGAACCCATATGATACAAGGCAAATAAGTCAAGAATTCATTCCCCTAAAGAACTTGAACCAGCCATAAGTGCTTTCCCTTTTCCCTTTGAAGTGGGTGTGGTTGAATCCTTGGAAGCATTTGACACATTGATTTTGTTCTTCCTAAGTAAGTTTTCCAACTCTTCGATTCTCTTAGTCTTGCAATGATGCTCATCATGATTCCGTTTCTTGCAATGTGCACAAAATAATTTATCCTTCTTATCATTGTTTCCATTCTTGTTGGAAGAAGAATTGCCTTGCTGTGAGGAGGTAGATTTTTGTGTCTCTAATCGTGATTTTTGCTTCCACTGCTTTTTCTTGCTGTTGGTAGAACTTTTTCCACTTTGATTTGATTGGCCTTCTTAATAGTAGCCACCAATGCTTTGGTCTTTGATGACTTGAGGATTCCCATATCTATCAACTTGGATTGTTCCAATATCAACATTTCTACAAATGCATCAAATTAAGGCTTAGTGAAGGCACTTCCCATGGTCAACCCATGAGTCTTGTAACTCAAAAAAAAAAGATGCATACTCTAAAGGTAGCCTCTTCAAGATGTGATGAATCAATCTATCATCCTTCATGGAATTACCACAATCTTTCAGTAGTGGTCTCAATTCATTGGCTTTGTTGATATAGTCTTGAATTGTGTCAAAATTCTTAGGATCCAAGAGAAGTAGATTATCCTCAATCTAGAATCCCTTTTCCTCATCCACCTTACCATACAACCCTTCAAGTTTGTCCCAAGCAGCCTTGGCTTCCTTAAAGTTGGAAATGTGAAAAAAGAGATCTCTATGAACACAACTCTGAATGATTCCTAAAGCCTAATTGTCTTTAATTTTACAATCAACTAGTGTTGTAGCATCAGTGGGTTTGGTAATTGTACCATCTACATATAGATTTAAACCTTTTTCCATTAATCTACTACATACAATATATTTCCATGTAGTATAATTGTGAAGTTAGAAGTGGAATTTTAGGTGAATCCATGATGTAGAAAAGTAAAAGAGCACAAAAGGGAGAAAGAGAAACACAAAAACACAAGACACACCCCCCTATTCACTCAATCAAAGAACCCCCCCAAAAAAGATTCTTTTGACACTTTATATGTAGTGTGTTTACAATAGGCCATTTGTCAAAATGTACAAAGTGGACTTTTGATTTTTCTATTTACAATTGCCTTTTGAGGTTCAAATCTGGTACTAAGCACTATAGCTCAGATGTACAACAATTTTGAAGAGTAATCAAAGCAATACAATGCAGAAAAGGACGTAATTCTGAAAGTGATATTTTTGTCCACACAAGCCTATAATCTGATTGTAGATCTAGAAAGTAGAGAAAAAATTAAGCACTTTCAAAAAAAGAAAAACTTGAAAATGTGTCCAGATGAGCTCGTACAAAGTGTTTGAAGTTGCAAAATGTAGGATTGGACAGGTATAGTTGCCAAAAAATGCAATTTTAACAAATTCATGCACCAAAATTAGAAAATAAAAAAACCACTAAAAAGTTCAAGAAATTCTACCTAAAAAAAAAAATCACACTTGATTTGGAGTCCAAATGACTGAGTTATGGCCTCCCAAAGTTGGACTGTAAAATTAAAATTGCATCTAGAGAGGGGTCTAGGAAACAAAATATGAGGTAAAATTTGATGGTCAAATGACCATCACAGTAGTTATATTTGGCCTCTAGATGACAGTCATACAGTCATCAAATTTAGGCTTGTGACTGGCCAACGTCAACAAAAAAAGGGTCCTTGGGTGGCATGGCAGGTGACGTCAGGATGGCGTCAGCAGACACCTGCGTGTTAGGTGACGTGGAGGGCTAACATGTCAAAGGTATGGTGATGATGTAAGTAGTATATGTGACAGGTATGAATGTTCAGCATGGCACTTGTGTCAGATGTGACATGGCTGAGGTGTTCGACAGGGGTCCACGTGGTGTTGAGTTTGTGATGTCCTGCTATGGCAACACATGTCACATGGAGGGATTGGGTTCGGTTGTTGACGTGAAGTGGAGCTGGCACCACATGGTAATGTCAAAGCTAGGGTCAGGGTTGCCAAAAAGGCTAAAGACGATGGCCGAAGGAAGATCGCAACAATGGTCGAAGTTAGATTGGTGGTGTGTGTTGTCACCATGCTGGGAAAGATTGCTATCGTCGAAAACCTTTTGCAGATGGACAAGAATAATTAGTGGCTATCAACGAGAGGTCTTTGATACGTCAGTAGTGGAAGAGATTAGTCCCACATTGGTGGGTTATATGTATGCAAAGGTGTTTAAAAACCTAAGGCCATGGACATTAAAATGAATTTGAGGCCATTGGTGCTATGCTTGTCATTGTCGCTTGCTGGAATGTTGTTGGCCAAACTTTGTGGCTAGAATTTAAAGCGAATGCCACCATAAAGTGATTGTTGTTTGTGTAGATTATCGGTTTAAAAAATAATATTCCTTGAGAATATTCACTGCGGGGGCTAGGGTTTCACCACCTGGTTCCAACAAAAAAATTTCTCTATAGGCCTAGTAGGCCCAAAAAATTCCAAAAATTTGCAAAAAAATACAGACAAAATTTGTAGCGACATTAATATAGATTTGAAAAATAAATTCGCAAATCTAATAAATGATCATATTGGATTTGCAAATCAGGTCTTCGAGTGTCAGTTTGCAAAAAAAAAGGCCTCAAATTTGACTATCGCCTACGGAAGGCAAATTTATAGTCAAATTTCACCAAATTGACACTCCAGATGCAATGGTGAGGTCTGCTTTGGCTCTAAATGCTCCCAATGATTGCGATACTCTAGATTTGGGTCGAGGTCCTCTGAGAGGTAAAGTAAGAAAATGGTCTCCAACGGCTATGTGAAGAGAAATTCCCTCAACTCTGATACCATGTAAGAATTTGTCTTAGGGAAAAATCACCCAAGATCAAGAAACTCAAGAACAAGCACATAATAGAGCAAAGTATGATCAAAATAAAAATATGATATTCAATTGTTGTAATGTCATGTACATACATACTGGGAGTGTCTGAATATAAAGGCCTTTGGAATGCTTCTAGAATGTATAGGAGTCATCACACTAATAAGTCTTACAACCAAGCACATGTCCACCTGGAGTGGATTATCCTCCATTAAGCACATGAGTAAGTGTGATTATGAGAGGATAAGCTTACAAAGGTGTAGCACGTAAAATTATGTTGTAGACACCATATGCTAAAATAAGAATGCGAATAACTTTGTTGTTTACATGACAACTCAGATAATTATGCAAACTCTAGTGTTGTAAACACCATGTGCTAAATTAGAGTTACTTACTCATGTGCTAACAACATGACAACTCATAAGAGTATGCAAACTCCTAGGTGTCTGACTGAATAAATAATAAAATAATGCATTGACCTAAGTAACTTAAGTAAAGTGTAATAAGTAAATACTTATTTACACCAACATATATCACATCCTCCAAAAGTTTAATTTCTATCCTCACTTGGATAGGTTGTCATACTTTTGGAAATGATGACATAAAAGTTTGCACCCATGCTTGAGGTATGACCCTCAAAAAACCTTGTGTAGCATGGAAGCAACCTCCTTATGTGGGACTTGTGCTTTAAGGCTAAATCTTTAGAGAATGTTGTATTCCTTACAATAAAGATGCACCTAAACTATAAGTTTTTAGGAAAATGGAGGAGTGCATGAAATTTAAATGTTGAAAGGGAAAAGGTGATGCACCAGATTGAAACTTGGTTACTCTCTCTACCTAGGACTACAATATAAATCAATAAGTCCTCCCAAACTACAAAAATCTTAACTCTAATTTACTCTCCAAGGACTCGTATGCAAGTTCGAACAAATAAAATGTTTCAAGGAAAGAGATAATCACAGTGCAACATTCATGAGAATATTAAACACAATATAGAAACTTGAAAGACAAAATACAAACATTCAACATAAGGAAAAATATGCACAATATAGTTAAATGGTGAGTAAAGGAAAACAAGGATTTCTATTAATGCAAGGCAAAAGAAAATTACATATACAACTACATAAGTGAGTATATCCTAACAAGGTAGAGATACTTAGGAAGAGACAATGTAATAGATGACTAATCAATCAAATCTTTTTGCTAAAACCCATCCATTTTGAGCTACATATCCCTAAGTTTTTCCTTACAAGAGGGTTCATGAATATTTTTCGATTGAATTTTTGTTATATTATATCCATGATCTACTTAGTTATGTTAAGCTTACTTGATCTTTGGTGTCAATTAGTCACATGCCTTTGAATTATGTACATAATAGACACTTTTTTCTTTTTTTTTGAAAAGGGGTAAACGCTTTGACCTGGAGCTATGAACCAGTAAGGCCACAAACGAGGGACCTCATCCCCATTAGATTTGAACCTTGATGGCAAGGATAACAACTCAACAACTTAACCATCACAACATGCCACTATTGGCAAAAGGGTTTGTGGTAAACCTAGTGTGACTCGAACTGGAGTTGATACGTAGCACCGGGATCATTAGCCTAACACTACGCCTCACGACTCGCCTTCACACCAACTCGGCTACTCACTCACCCTTTACATAATAGACACTTATATATTTAAATCATATTACATTTATATACATGTTAGTTTTTCTATTCATCTTCATATCTAGATTTAATTAGATCTACTATCATAAATAGACACTCTAATTAACTTTCATCTTTCATATATTACTCTTCATTACCACATATTAAACATAATTTATAGATTGTAGAATCACTCAACAAAGTTCTTTAAACTATTATTACTTTATATCTCTTATTAATATCACATAAACTTGTTGGCTTAATAGATCACAAATTTATAGAAATTTCATGATTTCTATGAACAATGTCTCCATGTTTTTTCCTAAAGACCTTCAAAAATAATTTAGAGAATGTGATAGAATTATAATCAACTTCAATTTCAAAAGAACCCACATTAATGAAAGGTTTATACATCTACAAGTGTGATCCTAAAGGAAAAACATTAGACATCTAATATATTGAGTGTTGTATATATTTTTAGTTCCTGCATGGGCAGGATACTATTGCATCCATTAGGTGCAATAGTAACTTTTAACTAATCAATCAAAGTCGAGAATTTTTAAAACATATGTCTATAAACTATAGTTTTAAATTTTTTATGTATTTAAATGATTTAAACAAAATATTTTATCTCTTCTTTGATTGGCTTAGACCAATAATAGTAAGGAGTAAAATTAATTTTCTTCATAAAAAATAAAGATATTTTGTACACTCTACTTTAATGCATTAATTATAGCTTATGTCATCTTTTCTAGAGATCTTCTTTTACCATGGAAAATCATTTTTAGAAGCATATTAAACATAAAGATCAAATAGTAATTATATCAATGACATGACATGTTGACTATTTTCTTTATATAAGAAATAAAACTTAAATCTTAATGTTTTTCAATATAGTCTTATTTTATTTTTAGTATTTTATATTATTATCTTCAATTTTCTATTTTACTTTTTCAATTATTGATTGTGAACTAGAATATTTATATAAATATTTAATGATAATAATTTAATATAAATATATTAGTTTTTATTTTATTTATAATTATTTATTTATTAAAGTTTATTTAAGAACATTAAAAAAAAATTAGGAATTAAGCTTTTATATTTTAAAAAATCAAAGAAATTAAAATAAAAATTTAGCAATTTTTCACATTTGAAATTATATTTGTAAATTTGAAACAATATACAGATCAACAATTCAAATATTTGTTATGATTCATGAATATAGAATGATTATATAAATAGTTCTTCCAAATGTCTTTTGTCTTTTATATTTATTAATTTAAAATATCTCTACTTAAATATTGAATTTTATAAAAAAAAATTAACTTCTCTCTTCCTCTCTTCCTCTCTTCCTCTATCTGCATCCCTGTTTTTATACTTTATAAACTATCCACAAGGAACTTGCAAATAAATAGTATTTTTATTTTTAATAATGATTTGATAATATATTTATTAAATTTCTAATTTATTTATTTTTTTAATTTTTTAAATTCTTTTATAGTTATATTGTAAGGGTGCACAAAATAGTGTTAGAGTAATTATTTGTTCTAACTTATTAATTAAATCACTTTGATTTAATTAATTAAGTTGCCTATTACTCTAGTTTTCTTAAGCTATCTTGTAGGTGCATATAATTAATATTTTATTAATTATATTGTGCAACCCTAGCTTTTTTAGGCTTTAGTTTCCCTTTTCGGGTTTCGTGATTCCTTTATAAGGATTCACCTCTTTGTATTTTAAACATTCACTTATTGGATTATATGAGATATTGCTCTTTGCATGTCCATAAGATGGATCTGGCTTTTTGGCCTCTATGATTTTTCCTTGCCTCTGTTCTTTGCTTCATCCATGTGACAGGTTTATGCATGCAGGTGTTCTTGGGAGATTAGTTTTTCACCTAATCTTACAAATAGAAGGCTTACATTTTTTATATTTTAGCATCCTATGTACTTATTATCAATGAATAATCTAATTAATCTCACATTGTATTCATACACAATAAATTTTGTAAATAAGAATGTTGAAGAATGACTTTTAATTCACCTACAATTGTTTATGAACTATGTGAATTGTCTATTTTTCTCTATTCTTGCATTATTTTCCTTAACTTATTTATCTTTTATATTTCTTATATTATAAGGTGAATTTGGTGCTAATATACCAGGGCACCATCTTATCTGAAGCTAGATTTTCTATCTAATGTAAATAAGCTATTTTTCAACTGTTCAAACTATAGCAAGTCACTCACATCAAGATTCAACATAGACAATCTCATGTAATTATCAATGCCATTGACAAAATATATGAATTAAGATTCTAATTGTAATAAGGCTTTGTATCCAATGCAAAGTAAGTTAGTTTTACATTGTTCAAACAATAACAAGTCACTCACATCAAAATTCAACGTAGATTGTATCATACAATTATCAATGTCATTGACGAAATATTTGATTGCATACACTATAGACATGTACTATTGTAATGAATGTTGACTTGTAGATAGTCAATACTTTTTTAGCACCTAAAATTCTTTTGAAAGTTACCATTTAATATATCTTGAATGGGAACATTGCTACTTCTATTTTGTTTAAACTAAAAATTCATATGACAAGAACTATGACACTTGCGTCTCTTGTTCTTTATAATGACATCATTGAGAACTACAAATTGTCATATTTGAAAATGGGAATTTAAAATATAACCCCATTCCTACGCAGGAGAGAACCTTTGGTCATGTTATTTGCAGTAAAGGTTGTATGATGGGCATTTCCACAAGGTCCCATCTCCCACTTTTCCCACCTCCACCAGCCTGTAAAATAACGTTCCAACTCCGATATATTCCAATATTCCAACTATTTGCAACTAGATTTATGTGGCTCATAAATACCTCGGTTCAACAACGGGTATCTACTTAAAAACATTATTGTATTGCCATCCCATACGTCTGTGTGTGTCACGGCAAGCAATGATACTCATTTGATTTCACGAGATTGAGAAGAAATTAATTTGGCCTACATCTTACTTTTATGAACTAAAATATAAATCTAATCATCGCCTGATCACCGAAAATCTCATAGCTAACGTGGCTTTGTTGTGTCCGTTTAAAAAGCGGACTTGGACAAAACACAAGTATCGATAGGAAATATGACAAGAGGGACTTGATATTTTAATATTCGTGTTTGTCGGCATCGCCCATTTGACATTGAGTGGGTCATTCTCTACAGTCGCTTATGTTTTATAAAAAAATTGGAGGTTATTTATAAAATTATTTTAGCTTTTCAATATGGGAGCACAAGTCTTAGGTTGAACCTCTTCAACTTAGAATCAAGGATCGGGGGAAATCAATTCAGCCAAATTTTGTTGAGCTACAATCTCACCCTATCCCATATTTCGGTGGCAAAGCCTTACTGTTAGTAAGTCTTGATCCACAATGGGTTCATTAAAAACCTTTCAACTTCAAGAATAGACCAAGGGCCCATTGACATTTTAAAAGTTTTAAGATAAGGGTTTGATATGTGGGGCTCAATTCATGTATAAACAATACTTATTCGTAGATTATTTTTAATTGAAAAATGTAGATTGCAATTATTTGATTGTAGTTACAAATCACAAAAGAGACTAGAGAGTACAAAAAAAACAACTAAACTAGGTTATAAAACACCAACCAACCATTACATGACATCAAGAAAGACACTAAGTACACAACAATACAAAATACAACAAAGTTGCACCAGCAATGATGACACTAAATATATTGTATAGAAATACAATCACCTATCTAATTTTTTATTTTCAACAAAAAAAATCTATTGTTTGTTGTTGTCATTTTATTCACAATGACAATCTTTCAAAATATGATCCAAATGAAGACCAAAACATATCTTGAAACCAACATCTTAATCTTCAAAGGAATACCTTGGACTCTGAGCCATTACTACCTTTCTTTTGTTGAGCAAATTCCGAACTTGAAGTTTGATTTTCTAGGTTTGGTGATAAGTCTTTAAGGTTTCTCAACCTTAGCCTTATAGTGGCAGAGAAATCCACCAGAACACATAATCCTTGTGAATCATGTATTGGGCCTGTAAAGTAGGAGCCAAGTAAAATCCATAGAGTTGGCTCAACTTCCTATCATCTTTCATATTGTAATTAGATCACGTGAACCATTTATTTGAGTGTCTAGATAAATTTTCATGAATAGGGTACACAAATCCTTAGGAGTTACAATAAAATAGTCGTATATCAAATTATACATGAATGCGAGTGAATTGTTTTGACCATCTACAATCATGAGAATGTTCAACCATGTTAAAATCTCCACCTAGAATACCAATCAACATTGGGTAGGTTATTAGCCATCCAATTCCATAAATCTATTAAGTCCTAAGCAAGACTAAGAGCATGATTTGATCAAAACCCTATTAGTTGACCATTAATAAAGGTGAGAGGCCAAGCACAGTTATGGGAAGGGTCCTCAACTTTATTAATGATGTATTTGGAAACTCATGGTGCAAGACCAATAACAATCCCTCTTCTATCAGTATGGGATATGTGCAAGAAGCTAGCATCTCTCCAGCTATTAGATAAAACAACATCAAGCTTAATATTACAAAGTTTGACTTCTAGTAAGAAAATCACATATGGGTTCCATTTTGCTATCATATTCTTCACTTTGTACTTGCGGGGAGGGAGTGAAATCCCTCAGACATTCCATGAAAGTATTCTAAAGTTCATGTTGGACATGAGAGGAGTCTTTAGCCTAGGACAACATATTAATGTTGTTTTCAAGATTCAATTCAGCATCCTTAGTCATATATTCTTTAGAAGATGTATATTTAGAGCACTGGTGAGAGGAAGGAGAAGAGGAGATGGGGTCAAGGGAACATGATTGTAATGTAAAATATGGAGACGAATGTGGTTGAGGAAACAATTAACGAGAAGAGGGAGAGGTGTCTCTGACTTTGGGAGAAGTTGTGATGGATTGGAGGATACATGTCACTTCTTCCTCTTTCTAACAAATGTCCAACTGTCAACTATGATTGCATACTTATAGGAAGGGTATATTCTTGAAGAGCATCTAAAAAACATTAGGGGTGGTAGAGGAAATAGGTGAAGCATTGGAAATTTGAGCTAGAGTAACAAAGGGGAAAGAAATAGCAAGAGAAGGAACATGACTAGGTGAAAATACGTGATCATCGGACATAACAAAGCTATTAGGTTGAGCTAATATATGCTTTTGAATTGGACAATCATGAATCATGTAGCCTTACTTCTAATAGTTGAAACATTTATTTGATTTAATTAGATACACTAATCGTTGCACCAATTCAAAACTTGGGCCAAATAATTTAATATTCTCTAGCAATGGTTTGTTTAAATCTACCTCCATACAGGCTCTTGGATGAGCACATGATTGAAAATTTATTAGAGTTGGGCTTGCACCAGATTAGCTTTCCTAGTTGGGCCACAATGTTCTTCAGAAATATTTTTAAGGTTAAGAAATGGAAGCTCAACCCATAGGACAATGTGAGCGAGAGGGGCCTTTAGGGTGAAAGTTAAATGTCCAAGCTTGCATATAACAAAATTTTCCTCAACTAACCCACACACCATATTGTAAAACAACTTGAGCACGATCTACTAATTTGAACATACAAGACACATATCCTTTTCCAAGAGCCTTAATTGTTTCAATCTCCCACCCCCTGCTTTCCTAGTTAAGATGAACCCATCTGTAATTTAATTCCATTTCAGATGGGACTCCTCTTTAAAAAAATTAAATAACATTACTTCGATATTTTGAAGTAACAACCACAATGTCAACAGGGAGTTGGATTTTGAGGGTTTTACGTGAAGGGTTTTTGGTCATTATTTCATCAGGACCAATGCTTGTAGTTCCATTCTTCGTAGTTGTATTTTCTGGGCCGACATGGCTAAGCATGACATTCCATTGTGGATTAATGCTACTTGTTGGGTATTTGTCTTGGATTTGATCCTCTCCATTCTTCTTAACTACGGTCTTCTTATCAATAATCCTTGTTTTATTGTTGGGTTTCGTCATATTCTTAATCCCTAACCTAGCTTTTGATTTCAACCTCATTTGCTTTGTTCCCCCATTTTCTTTCAATATGGTTTCCACTACAATAGGCGTTGTTGTAGAGGAAAGAGAAACCCAACCTACACTTGTTGCCTCCATTATTGGTCGACCTTCATGCATCAATATCTCTTCAAAACCTTTTGCACGACACAACACAACTAGATTGCAGAATTGCTAGGGCTTTAACACATCCCTCAAAAGTTTCTTGTCTTTTGTTCTACATCAAGACATTTTAAAAGCGAAGATATAATATATATATATAAATTAAGTATACAAATATCAGCATTAGGAAAACATAATAAAAAAATATTAATTATTCTAAATTGTCATGTGATCTTTTAACTTAAGAAACAAAATTTAATAATAAAAGGGGTATTTGGTAAAGGTCATCCTGGCTCCTTCTTGACCCGGCGTTGAGTAGGTAGTTGGAAAAAATATTAATTTGGTTTGGTGAGTGTACCGGACGGTGTACCTGGACTCCAACATTTGCGGAACCAATTGTTACTTCATCTCTTTCGATGTAAAAATAAATAAAAACCATCGACTCCCTTTAAAAGAATAAAGAATAGCAAACCATAAATAGTTTGTCGCTTTCGACTAAATATCTGGAAATAATCAGCTTAAGCGTCAGATAAAGTCCCCGTTCGAACTGTCGCCCATGCTTGTCACGATGGTGTTTGATGGCGACAACCATTACTCACTACTCCAACACGTGTGGAGGCTTCACAGTCATCCAACACGTGTGGGTAGGGTTCTCAATCATCCAGCCTGGAAATCACATGGACGTAAAACCATTTATTCCGCAGCAATCAAAGCGCCCCGCCCGTCGACCGTCGGCCTTTCCATGCAATTGCCCCTTCAAACGTTTCAAACGTTTCAAAGGTAAACAGAAGAATGTCCGTTGAGTCCCCCAATTTTTACGTTTCGTTAAACTTTTGGCACACCTAAAGAAGAATGTCCGTTGAGTCCCCAAATTTTTACGTTTGGTAAAACTTTTGGCACACCTAAATTATTAGCTCCGTTGCACGTTTTCCTGCCGCCGGGAAACATTAAAAATCTAATTTGTCACGTGCTTCATATTCCGAGATGAGCTATGTCCCGGGGTCACGACTTTCGCAAGCAAACGTGCCGACGTCAATCGACCGGATTCGTTCGGCCCGTCGTTAGATTTTCGAAAGGCACATCATCAATGTGCTCAATTAATTTGGACCGTCGGCCAAAGACGACGGAATTTTGAAGTTTATTCGACCCGACTCTTTATATAAGACATTCCATTCCCAAATGCTCTGCTCAGAAAACTGCACAGATTTCAAAAGAGATTGTTAGCGATGGAAGTCAAGCCACTGGAATGGATCAGGGGTGCCATTATTGGGGCTGGATCGTTTGGTACAGTTAGTCTTGCCATCAACAAATCTAACGGGGAACTCTTTGCTGTTAAGACGGCAGCAGGGGACTCTGTTTCTTGTTTAGAAAACGAATTCAGCATTCTCAAGAGTCTGAATTCTCCACACATTGTGAAATGTCTGGCGAAAGATTACAGTTTTGAGAATGGAGTGGGGGTGTGCAATATGTTGATGGAGTATGCGGCAGGGGGCAGCGTGGCGGATCTGGTGGGTAAATTTGGAGGACAATTGGATGAATCGCTGATCAAATCCACAACAAGTGGTATTCTCCGTGGATTGGATTACCTCCACAGGCAGGGGATTGTGCACTGTGACATCAAGGGAAGAAATGTTCTTGTGGGAGCCGCTGGCATGGTTAAGATCGGCGACTTCGGATCTGCCAGGAGAATAGAGGAAAAGGGGGTAATGTGTGTTTTAAGAGGCACTCCTCTATGGATGGCTCCTGAAGTGGTGAATCAAGTGGAGCAGGGGCCGCCTTCAGATATTTGGTCTCTTGGCTGCACAGTTGTGGAAATGGCCACTGGAATGGCGCCGTGGGGCACCGGTTCGAATCCCCTTGCAACCATGTACCGAATTGGTTGCACGGACGAACTGCCTGAATTTCCCGCCTTTCTTTCGCCTCAAGGCCGGGATTTTCTGGAGAAGTGCTTCCGTAGAGATCCGAAACAGAGGTGGACCGCTGCACAGCTGTTGGAACATCCTTTTCTCTCTCAGATCGATCTCTGCTGTGAGACAGATGTGAAAAGGGCTCCTCTGTCTCCTACAAGCGCTTTGGAAATCGGGAGCCCTGATTGGGATTCGACCTCTTCTTCTAGTTTGTGTCAATCTGTCCCAATTTTGTCACTGGGCATTCAAAGATCTGGTGTTAATGGTGGAGAAACAGGGGAGAAAAAGGAGCCCGTCAAGAGACTTTCGGCTAAGGAAAGATTGGCCTCATTGGCTGTGGGATGTGAGAAGCCTGATTGGTTTTCAAGACCCCAAAGTGGCCGCTGGATTGTTGTTAGATCCAACTCCCCCTTTTCAAATGCCCAAAATCGTCCCCCAGAGGCAGAGAGCGAAAAATCCATCCTGGAAAGCACCAATGGGGAAAAGCAAGAATTCATTAACAGGAGTTCAGACTTAGAGGATTCTAGTGAAGACGGACAGTATAAAATGGATGTGCCTTCAAGGTTAATAACATCATCTTTGATTGTTGATGACTCTGAGGAGTTGTGCCAAGTTTCCACGAATCACACTTCTTGCTTCCAGAAACTCGATCCTGAAATTCATAGAGGAGAAGAAGAAAGAGAAATTCCTCGCGACTCAGCCACTCAAAGTGGACAAATTTGTCTCCCCTGTTGTATTCTGCTTGATCAGCAATTTTGCCCCCAGAAATGTATGGGAGGGCAAGTGTGCATTAGCTGCAGTGCAGAAACACAGAATTTTATTTCAATTCATTTAAATTGGTTTCATATATTTCTTGTCTTGTGGGATGATTTTAGTTATATTGGTGCTTGTTTCTTTGATAAAGTTTTCCGTTTTAACTTTTTGGCACCTTTCATTCTATGTGGAGCAAGATCAAATTGTTTTGCTTTCTTCGTTCTGTTTTGGTATCTTCACATTATGTTTTTGAGAGTGGCAATAGAAAACACAATTGAGGATTATTCAATGGCTTTGTCACAAAAGAATATTTAACTGAGCACCACAAAGTTAAACTCCAGTGAACCATCAACAAAGAAGACTCTTCTGCTGTTTGCTTTCTGATGAAAAACGGCGAGGGTAGACGTACTGAACAAAACCAACTCAAAAACAAGTAACAAGAGCAACTGTAAAAATAGAGTGGTAAAATGGTTGATGATGAGCAATTCCTTAATTTTATTATTAAGACTTCGACTTTAGAGCTCATCAAATTGGGTATGAAGTTCAAGTCTTATCATGGAGTGTATGAAGTTCAAGCCTTATTATGGAGCCAGCCAACACAAAAATACTTTAGTAGGACAAATAGTACCATGAGAGATGGATTCATGTTGAATCACTACTCATGAAACATGGTTCAATGAGTTTCACTCAAAATTCACACAGTTAAATCCTCATAGCAATATCACAAATAGTACCATTTCAAGAAAGCATCCATTCAACAGACTGAATATACCTTTTTATTATTATTTAATATTAAACTAAAATTATAATATAATAGTTTTATAATTTCTAAACTATTAATAAATTATAATTATGCCGAGAGGCATATACAATGGGAGCAACAATTCCCAACACAAAGAATATTTCAAAGAATAATCCGTGTAAGGAAAAAAGACTTGGTGAGAGTTACAAACGAAATTCACTTTTAAAAATAAATTTAAATAACAAATGTCATTTAGCATTCACAAAAAGAAAACCAAATTAAAATATGGAATGCCATTTGACAATCATAATTATTAACAAATAGAAATAGAAAATATATTTGATAGGAGTTACAAATGAAATTTAGTTTTAAAAACCAATTTAAAATAAAAAATGCCATTTGGCATTCACAAAAATCTTAAAAACCAAATTAAAATTTGTAATGTCATTTGGCAATCATAATTATTAGCAAATAGAAATAAAAAATAAATTTGATGGGAGTTACAAATGAAATTTATATTTAGAAATCAATTTAAGAAAGAAAATGGAGTGGTTACAAAGCATTCCCGAAATAATAAAGGCCAAAATAATAGGAAGCCAAATGGAGGCTAAAATATTAGGCCCTAAAAAATAGGGCTTGAATAATTTTATTTAAAATTTAAGTATTAAATATTTTTAAATTTTTTTTTTTTTGCATGCACATTCATTTTTTTTGTTTTTTGGAGAGTGGTGTAATTTTAAACAAATTCATGGAATGTGAAGAGACATCCATTAGGGGATATGAGGAGCCTCTCACAAGTTATAAAAAAGACTCATCTCTTCACTTTCATTTTGTGTTTGGAGGAAGAAAAAGGTGGAGATTATTGGAGGAGTAGATTGAAGTTTTTGAAGAGGAGTTGATTGAAGTTTTTGAAGGACTTTTTTTGCAGGTGAGATTTCTACTTGTATTTTTTTAATTTAGTTTTAGATTTAGTTATGTATTTAGATCTATATGTAGGTTTATTTTTGGAATTAGTTGTAGTATTCTACTTTGATTTAGATTTCAATTTCAATTAGTTTCATTTAGATTTAGAATTGCATTCAATGTTGTTTAGATTCACATATAATAGTTTAGTCTTGCATGTTTGATTTACATTTTGAATTGCATTCAAAATCTATTTGATTTATATATTTTATAATAGTTTTCATTTGCATATTTGTAATGTACATGTTTCAAATTAGTTTTAGATTTTCATGTTTGATATTAATTTTAGATTTACATATTTCGAAATGGTTTTGGTTTGCATGTTTTAGATTTGTATCTTTCATAGTAGTTTTACATTTGCATGTTTCAAAAATTTTATATTTTCATGTTTCATAATTAAATGATATCATTGATGTGGATGGCAAGGTCACCATATCAATGAAATTTATATTTTATGAAAGTTAAAAATTTATATTTAAAATAGATAAATCATATATTTAGTTTTTATTTTGTCATTATTATACTAGATTATATATGTATTTTATTTAAGTATTTTTTACTAAAAATATATGTATATAATGTTTATGTTTGTAATGTTTGAAAACTGGAAGACAATGCCACCATATTTCAAACATTACAATCTAAATGTTTCATTCAAAATAGTTTTGAGTTCTATTTATCTTGTTTTGAACATTATTTATTTGAAAGAATTTATGTTAATTTCTAATACTTTTTTATTCTAATTATTTCTATATGTTGATGTTTGTCTATAAATTTGTAGGTTAATATTTGAGTTATGGATGCCTTGAATGTAGAATCAAACATTATTGATACTAGCCTAACTACTTCAATGGCATCAAATAATTTCTTGGATACAAAGTTTGATAAATGCCGACAAATAATTAAAGAGTTGCACACAAATATAATTAAATTTGTGGAGAATGCAATATTTTCAATTTACTATGTTGAGGAAATGGAAGTAATGTAGATGAAAGATGTAGAAAAAATCATATGTGACAAATATGCAAAAGTGGATAAAGAAAGAAGTCTTTCACAATCATTGTTCAAATAAAGGCTGCAATACAATCCTAACAATTGAAGAATGTGGCATGTAATTACACCATTATAGATAAATGTTATCTATATTTTTCATTATTATCTTTGGTTTTAGGCTTTTACTTATTTTAATTACTTGTATTAGGAGTTGTGTTTTTCCATTGTTCTATGCAACTTTCATCAAGAAGAGAACAAGAAAAAAAAATATATATTTTTACAAAAAATATCTTCAATGGATGTGACTTCTAAATATGTTAATTAAGAAATAAAATCATAAGTCTACATAGATGTCCTTCATTATAGGCATGCTTATTGATTATAATTCTTAATAGTTGAAATACAACTTGCATTAGCATTATTAAAAATTCAACAATATATAATGTTCTTACATCATCATGGAGAAATATTTTCCATAAAATTGATTCTTATCTATTTTTCACACTTTTTACATCATCTAAATAGTTGTGTTGGGACTTATAATTTCACTTTCATGAACAAGATACAATTTAAAATATTCCACTATTAGTGTCATTTTTAAAACCTATATCCCATTTTTGACCATTTTCTACTCTTAATACTTCAACACTACACCTACTCTCCTACTTCCCATGTCCCTTGTTTTAGTGTAACATTTAACCACTTATCAACCCTAACGATAACATTAAGTGTCATATTAATGAAATTATAAACCTTGGATCCTAACTCTATATGTGATTGTACTAAGAATTTAGTGAATTATATACCTAACCTTAACCCTATATCTACTACTAAATAGAAATAATATTAAATTTTTAATAGGGGGAATACATACATACATAGAGAGAGAGAGAGAGAGAGAGAGAGAGAGAGAGAGAGTAGGGGGAGTATTGGGAGGGAGGGAGAGAGAGATTATGGGTTGTATCTAAAGAGTAGGGAGAGAGAGATAATGGGGTGTATCTAGATATTAGAGAGAGAGAGATTAGGGGACATATCTAGAGACAAGAGGGGGGCTAATATTATGTTTTTTTAAAATTATAGAGAGATGTTTTAAGTAGAGAGAGATTAGAAATAAGGGTAGACATAGACATATGATGGTGTATCTAGAGAGAGAGAGAGAGATTACAGGGTGTATCTAAAGAGTAGGGAGATAGAGATAATTGGGTGTATATACATAGTAGAGAGAGAGAGATTATGGGGTGTATCTAAAGAGTAGGGAGAGAGGGATGATTGGGTGTATCTAGATATTAGAGAGAGGGAGGGAGGGAGATGTATCTGGATGTGTGTGTGTGTGTGTGTGTGTGTGAGAGAGAGAGAGAGAGAGAGAGAGAGAGAGTAGGGGGAGTATTGGTATTGGGAGGGAGAGAGAGATTATGAGGTGTATTTAAAGAGTAGGGAGATAGAGATAATGGGGTGTATCTAGATATTATAGAGAGAGATAGAGATGGAGTAGTAATTAAAGGAAATCTCTATGGAGAGTGGGAAGGGATGGGAGGAGTGAGTACATTATAAAAATATATAATAATATGTGTCATAGTAGCACTAATGATTATTATTTTAGAAGGACTAACCCACATTAATTATTAACCTAATAGTTTCCATAACACTAACTTAAATTGTAATAATAACACTAACTTCAATTGTGATATAAATAGTAAACCCAAAAATAAGCTTAACCACAATAATAATACAAACCCTAACTCTAACTATAATTCTAACCCTAACTCTAACTCTAATTGTAACCCTAACCCTAACCACAACCCTAACTCTAATTCTAACCCTAACTCTAACTCTACCCCTAACTCTAACTCTAATTCTACCAGTAATCCTAACCCTAATCCTATATATAAACCTAACACTAACCCTAATTCTAACCCTAATCCTAACTCTAACTCTAACTCTAACTCTAACTCTAATGCATACTATAACCCTAACCCTAACTCTAACTTGAACTTGAACCATAACTCTAACTCAAACTCAAATTCTAACCCTAATCCTCACACTAATTATAATCCTAATTCCAACTCTAACCTTAAATTTAACCCTAACCATAATTCTCGCCCTAGAACTTCATCTCCATCTCTTTCCCTAACTCTAACTCTAACTCTAACTCTAATTCAAACCCTAATCCTTACCCAAAATCTAACTCCAACCCTTACTCTAGTTGTAACTCTAACTCTAACACTAATTGTAACCTTATTCCTAACCCTAACACTAACCCTAACTCTAACACTAACCCTATCCATATCCCTAACCCTAACCCTAGTCCTAACCCTAACCCTTACTCTAATTCTATACATAACTATAACCCTATATATAACCCTAACTCTAATACTAATTCTAATCTTAACTCTAACTCTAACTCTAACTCTAACTCTAACTTGAACCCTTACTCTAAATCAAATTATAACTCTAATCCTAATCCTAACTCTAACTCTAACTCTAACTCTAATTGTAACTCTAAATCTAACTCTAACTCGAACTCTAATTTAAACAAGTCTAACTCTAACTCTAACTCTAACTCTAGTTCTAATTTTAACCCTAACCCTAATCCTCTCAAAATTTAACTATAGCCCTAATGCTAACCCTAACTCTACACCTAACCTTAATTCTAATCCTAACTCTAATTCTAAATCTATCCCTAACTCTAATTCTAACCCTAACTCTAGCTCTAATTCTAACTCTAACTCTAATCCTATTTCTAACTCTAACTCAAACCGTATTTGTAACTCTAATTCAAACCCTAACCCTAACTATAACTCTAACCATAACCCTAATTGTAATCCTATTTCTATCCCTAAGTCTAACCCTAATTCTAACCTAACCCTATCTCTAACCTTAACTATAATTGTAACCCTAACTCTATCACCAATTCTAACTCTAACTCTAACTCTAACTCTAACCCTAACCCTAAGCCTAACTCTAACCCTAACTCAAACTTTAGAATTCTACCCCCAACACTAACCCTAACACTATGTATAATCCTAAATTTAATCCTAATTCTAATACTAACCCTAACCCTAATCATAACCCTAACTCTAACTCTAACTCTAACTCTAGCTCCAACTCTAACTCTAATTGTGGCCCTAACCCTAATGCTAATCCAAACTTTAACTATAGCCCTAATATTAACCCTAACTCTAACCCTAAATGTAGTGCTACACTAAGCATAAACCGAAAACTTAAAAACAAAGAACAAGAACCATAAACGTAACAAATTTTGTTATTTAAATCAACTGATTACAAGAACAAATACACAAATTGAATCACTCTTAATCTGAAAACCTCAAAATGAAAGATCATCCAAGTACATATCCATTATAATGCAAATACATATAGAGTTTAGTACAATAATGAAGTACAATTTCATTTCTAATCACCTACGTCCAACATAGGGACTCTAAATATTGTTTCAAGAAGTGACTTCAACAGTTATCCTTAGCTACTTGCTAAACAACTTGAAGCACTTGTAAAACACACAGAAATACAACACAACACAAAAGGGGGCTCAGTACACACTGAGTTGAAAAGCGTAATCCACCTGCATACATGTTAGAATAAACATATATATATCCATAATGCAGATATCTGATCCACTTAACATAGTGCAATTCCAAAATTAATATGCAAGAAGTAAACATTTACTTAACAATGCAAAATTAAACTCGCACTAAGAATAACCCGTAAATGAATCATATATACACTGAGGTGTCATCGTTATGGCACTAAGATTCTGCATCCATGTATGGTATGCTCATAGTCATCACATAATGGTATTCTATATTATACTTGTCAATGACAGAATAGAGATATGCCTTGTTCTCCGTACTTAACCATATAGGTTTAAGTCATAGGTAAGGCCAATTATCTTTTATATGTAATTCACCCACCCAATTCATTTTAAAATTATCACTAAATTAATTAACTGAATAGGATAAACCAAATTCAGCCACCTCGATATACATTCATCACAACTATTTTTAAAATACACATCAAACAGATATATTAAGAATGTACATGCAACAGATATAAAATCAATATACAACATGATACTACATCCTATAATCCATTTGTAACACATCTTATTCTGCCAATTTCAAAGGTAAATATAGATAATTAAAACGGCAGAAATTAAACCTATAATATCAAGATCACGTAAATACAATTGAACTGTTGTCTCAGCTCAACGATACTTACCGAATCTTCATACTATACATTCAATTTCCTACCGACTTAACCATCTACTCTTAACTTCGAAATGACCAAGATAACAAATCAAAATGCACATGCTATTCTTGCTTTAAATGATATATCATCAAACATATATCATAATCTACCTCAATACTTGAAACGACTTTCTATTTCAATTATGAACTGCAAGCATCTTTATAACAAAAGAATTCTGTTTCAAACATCTTATGTCAGAATGATCCATAAATGCTATTAAAATATTTCATAATCAAAATTAAACATAATAAAAATTAAGTACAGTCAATACTTATCAAATGATCATTAACAAGGTTATTAAAATACAAGTGTCTATTGAAGTTTCACCTTTGTTTGACAAAAAGCCACCACTCATTTATAAATACAACAGCATATAAAAACACAATATCTGAAAACATTATAAAATGTGATTCATAGAATTTGCATTGCAACTTCATCATGCCAATAATCAAAATAGTTAGGATGTAATTTTCCCTATACTATAAGATGTAAACTAGTTGTTCACATAATGACTACATTGAATTGAAGCAACAACATATCCCTATGTCTTTGTTTATCAAATAATGTCATATACAGTTGCGAACTATTTCACTAAACATCAGTTATATACAACCCAGTTTTCCATCAAATTTTAATGGACAAATTATGCTATCTCTATGTTGTCTCTATTAGTTTCGAGTTTCACATAAAAAGTTCACATAATGCTACCCTCGATAACTATTCACAACAGAAACCATGTCCATCCAACAACTAAAACTCAACTAAGCATATATCCATATTTTCTTATTGAAAACAATTTCAATTTTAATAATACTAAATTATGCTGTCGCAACTAAATTTCTATTTGATTCAAACTCTCTCTTAACTGTCTGATATAATGTCACGACTGGTGTCAGCAATTAACTAAGTTCCAAATGTCATATGATTACCATAACAGTTGATAAGAAATTCGAACCTCATTACATTTCAAAAAGTATCGACAGTCAACAACATATTAATCACCAAACAACACTATAACACAATATCGATAACTGTTGGTTCAAACATAATTTACATTTCATGCTAACTGTTTGATGTAATGTCTGCTCTTAGTTTTAAACAGTTGCTCGATAGTTTTTTTATGTTATAGGTTTCATGTAATTCGCCTACCATTTAAGATTGTTTTAATACCCGTGTTTTAATACAATCACTGTGGGTCGAACATAACTTAGCACCCGTGATTGATATTTTCATAAGTCAAGCTCGGATTTTACATCCCCAACCTTATGCAAATTGAATAACAATAAACATACCTCTATCATCAAGTAAGTTATTTGATGTTACAACTAAACTCTTAGTCCATGCTACTATATAAGATCGTAAGCACATAATGCTTATTGGTTCAACTTGGTGATACCACATATAAATTCAAACAACGATACATGAATAAATCTAAATTGTTTTACATAAAAATCGAGCCCAAACCAAAACCATTTCATAATGTAACTGTGTTCTATGTCGTATGTCATCTATATGACAAAATGCCAACATCACACACGGAGGTAAAACACACAAAAGAGAGCCTCAAATTTATATAATTGAACGTGGAAAAACTCGCTTTAAAAAAACATCTAAATCCAAAAGCAAACACAATGCTTGTAAACATATAATACCCATAATCCAAATATGGATATATACAGAACTCGGCACTATTTGCCCAATCCTGCATACACCCATACTTGGGTATAGATATACTTTTTAAAACTGCAGCATTTCCTATTTCCTTCAAACCACTCAACACCCAAATAATAGTAAAGAGATAAGTTAGAGAATGCCCCCCTACCTCAAATCACAGTAGGAGGAAAAGCCCCAATATAATCCAACTAGAAGCCCTTGAACCAACTTGAGTCCAACACCAAGGCTTCTCAATACTTGACCAAAACAACAATGAACACCGATATGCAACTATGAGATATTGATTGATAGATAGAAACCCAAACTTGCTCAGCTTCATAAGCAAGGATTTCTTTCCAACCGAAACCCTTCATGATGCCGATACTCTAGTAATAGAACACAAATACAATGACAAGCTCCAAACACATAGAGCATTTTAACATACAATAGAAATTGCAATACAAGTTATACATACAACTTAAAACTTTCTTTCCAATATCTTTTCAACACAGGATGCAGTTTGCATCAAGTTTGAAACCTAATAAACATAATTGTTAGCAAACAGCACGCAAATATAAATATATATAAGTATACCAGTATCAAATCTTGAATACATAATTATCCTTCAAACTAATAAAATAGTTCTGAACCAAGTTCTGAAATGAAAGACAACATATCAACTGAAATGAACTCCAAATAGTAAAGTCTAAAAATGTTGTTGAACAGAAGTAGTGGTCAAGCATGACACTAAACTTGATTCTAACCCTAACTCTGACCCTAACTCTAATTCTAACTCTACCACTAACTCTAATTCTAACCATAACTCTAGCTCTAATTATAACTCAAACCCTAACTCTAACACTAATTCTAACCCTAATTCTAACCCTAACTCTAACTCTAACTCTAATCCTAACCCTAACCCTAACCCTAATCACAACTCTATCTCTATCCCTAACACTAACCCTAACCCTAATCCTAACCCTAACCCTAACCCTAACTCTAGATCTAATTCTAACCATAACCCTAATTGTAACCCTAATTATATCCCTAACTCTGACCCTAATTATAACTCTAAACTTAACTCTAAGTCTAACCCTAACCCTAACCCTAATTCTAACCCTGACTCTAACTCTAACCCTAACCCTAACCCTAACCCTAACCCTAACCTAACCTCTAACTCTAATTCTAACTCTAACTCTAATTGTAACCCTAACTTTACCACTAACTATAATCCTAACTCTATCTGTAATCCTAATTTTAATCATAACACTAACCCTAACTCTAGCCCTAACCCTAACCATAACTCTACTCCTAACTATAAAATTTTATGTACCAAAATCCTTAAAATAAAAACAAATCAAAGTTATGCAAACAAAATACCGTATATAGAATTAAAATATAAAATGTTGAAGAATAATTTTATAGTAACTTTATACAACTATATTTAATAATAATAAAATAACCTACTCCTAACTATAACCATCTAGATTTCATAAAAAATATCTTCCATGGTGTGCGGCGACTGCTACTAGCTTATATATATATATATATATATATATATATATATATATATATATATATATATATATATATATATATATATATATATATATATATATATATATATATATATAATATGCCGAGAGTCATCCTTCTCGAGGCACCTATTTTATTTAAATCCTAAACTTAAAAAAAACCCATAGGATTTGAATTAAAATAGGTGCCTCGAGAAGGATGACTCTCGGCATATAATATATATATAACTATATATAAGCTAGTATACAGATATTTTGTCAGCTGATAGCCAATTTGTCATTTCAATACCCATGGTTTTTATGAAAGCATTACCTTTGCATGCACTCATGATTTTTTGACTTGTCATTTTTATGGAATCATATGCTTGACGCTATCCTTTATCACCCAACAAGTTTTATTTATCACTTGAAAACAAAATATGTGGAGGTTTTATACTCTTTTCAAATAATTCAGTAAATGATATGTTCAAAGTTTTAAATTGTTAAAACAATTCATTTGAAATTAGATTAGTTTTTTTTTATTAAGACTCACCTACCAATGTAATCTTGTATCAATCATTCAAAACTATACTACTTTGTTTGGTGGGATCTACCCAACAATATGATTTTAAATGAGCCATTTGAACAAATTAAAACTTTGAGTATTTAGTTTGTCAAAAATCTAAACAAATGTTAACACCCTTTGATTTTATTGGATTGCTACCTTTGCGAGCCCCATGATTGTTGACAAATCATCATCTAAGATAACACCCTGAATGTTTCCCTCCACCTTGTATCAAGCTTCAACTAGTCTAAAGATAATTTTAGGCAAAGGTTTACATGGTGCTCTCTTGGCTGATTTTAGGGCCACCTTAAACAATACACACTAGGTTTTGATTTTAAGCCTACTTGAACTTAGCACATAATAATAATTAATCTCAACAAATAAAAATAAATAAATAATCTAGGCTTCAACCCATTCCTACCTCACAATGCAACAATTTGTATAGAGAAACTTAACAGTCAAAACTTGAATCATACATCAACATGAAATCTATGTCAATCTCACAATTATAAACATTTAACACTACATTAATGAATCATACAAAATAAATTTCCAATCAAAAAAATTATTGATTTCGTAATTAAATTTGATACTTCATTTTTATAATCCAACTTTATTCACTAAAAACATGTAAACTTCTCTCTTAAAATTCTATATATATATATAGTAAAATAATCTATCCCTTCATGATGTCTTAGTTGTTTTACTCCAGGTTAAACGTTGCTATTATTGAAGCCAGACCATTTTAGTGCTTCTTCCTATTTTGATATGTTATGCAACTCCTTTAAAAAAAAGTAATCATCTCGTTGTTGTGATGCGACTCTTCGTTGGATAATCACTCCAAAAACTAATTTGAAATCATTGGCACTAACTTGGAGGTACCGTTTACAATTCAAAGTAGCTCACCAAACGCTCTTCAATCTTGACGGGAAGGGAAGTAACGTGTACACCTTGTTTCCAAACAATTACCTACTTGTGTTTCTCATTTACCGTCAGTTGGAAGTATGAAGATTGTGCGACAACCATTTTGCCACGGTCGCATGGCAGGAAAATGAGCGGCCAGCGACTCTTCGAGCCAACGGTCGTTAGCATGCTTAATTTTGTGGGCCAACGTCACTTTAAATCTTCCTCGAATATTCCTTATACACTTGCTTTACCATATTCAATATAATCCATATATTCAATAGATTATAAGCAATTTTGGTTGTATTCAATTCCTTTTGGTATTGAATTCCACTATTTCTTTAATGGATTCTCAATGTTTATTTATTGTTTATCTATATTATTGCTTTATTTGTGGCATGTTGACAATAGAATGATGACCATAGATATCTTCTAAAATATACATTTTTGTTGTGTTTTTTATCCTTGTTTTTTAGTGCATACAATTATATAATCGTCACTTATCTTAAGAGTTTTTATATAATATTTATATCTTAATATGTATTGCTTTATTTTCTTTTATTAAATTGAAAATTACATTATAAAGTTTGATGTTAAGGAAGGTGGATATGAAAAAGAAAAATTTAGAACATGGAAAACGTGAATTTTTAATTAAAAACAAATATTTACAATTAAAATAATTATATTAAGTATAGGTACGAAGTGTACTTATTAGTCTCGCCTATCTATAGGCAAAGACTAGTTTTCACGTGCTTCTTTATAATTGATCTATATTTTGAAATTTGTGCTCAAATTATATAATCTATAGTCTCCTGAAATAATTCTATTAAAATATATTTTTATGTATTTATTCATATTTTATGATTGGCAATGACTACTTTTGTTGGTAGTCTTTTCTGTTTTTAACCACATGTTTAGAATCATGGATAAATGGAAACCTTAATTAATAATTCAAGTGGTTAGATGCACTTCAACATTTTGCATGGTTGTGTGGTAGTTTGTTTATCTTATTTGTCTATTGCCATTTGAATTGTTGTATTTCGAGGTTTTCTCCTCTGGACTTTGGACACATTTTTTATAGACAAAAGCATTCAGAATATGAGTTGTTCGACGATGGAGAAGAAGCACAACAATCTATCATTTGTGTGTATTAAGGACAATTTTTTTAAAAAAGATATGAACTCTTTCATTTTGTTGATTAAAATGTTAAATGTAAGGAATTATCTGACCTTAAGCCTATATGTTAGTTTTTGTCTTGTTAATAGTATTGTCACAGATAATTAATGAAATTATCAAGACATATCTCAAAAATGGTTTGTTGTTTGTTAGTTGTGGATTTCTCTACTAATTGCTCTTTGATATTAAAGAAAAATGTATTTCATCCTAGACATATTGATAAGAGTTTTGTTTTATCTATTTTCATTTTAAATTATTTATTGTAATTGAATGGGAGAGTTATAGAAAAAATGCACCCGTCAAACAATATTCCATCGTGGAACATGAAATTATTTTTCCTAAATGTCAATTGTGTTTACTATTTCAATATTTCATGTACTACTTTGCCATGGGCTTGGGAGTTTTATATTGAGTATGAGATACATAGTGCTAAATGCAGTTTAAAATCATGCTATAATTTACATATAAAATTGCTTGGTTTCTTACATAAAGTGTTGTGATGATTCAGTATTGGACGCAGCTCATTGATGAATCACTTTCTAATTTCATTTCAACAAAACTCCTTTCAATAGAGAACTAAAATATTAATACTGGACCAACAAAAATTCATGAATTAATAGATCAAATAAAGCTATATTATTTGATAAGTGGACTTTTAGAGTTCATTGATTAGATCTTTTTGTTGATTTGAATATGGTTATTTTTTACATAAAATATTATCAAAATTCGATAGAATTTCCTTAATGCCTCCTCAAAAATCTATTTAGGGGTTGTTTATAAATTGTTCTTCTAGTTTCAATAATTGTTATTGGCATTTTTCTTTTATATTATACCATAGAACAACCATAGTATGTTATTTTTTTTATCAGAATTAATGGAAAGAGAACTGTATAACCATTGTAAGTAGGGTGATAAACTATTTCAAATCTTCTAGAACCATAAATGACTATAAAATAGGTATATGCAAGAGGGCATAGAAGAAGCATTGCAACATAGTAGAGAAGAATTAATCAACAAAGGTGGGGCCAATATATAACTAGTGGAGAGAGTGAACATTTTTTTGTAATGCTAGCAACTCCATCATGATCCAATAATAAGAAAAGGTTGAGAAGAAACAAAAGACACAACTCCATAGATCATTTCAAAGTTGAAATTTTTTATGAGTATGAGCTAAACTTACATGCAAGTGGGGGAAGAAATGGCGTTTGCAATGATTGCAATCTTCAATGGCATTGTGTAAGCAACTTTCTTAAAGTGAAACATTAGAAATGAGTTATCAAGAAATAACAAACATTTGTATGTGCAATATGAGTTTTGCACTTGTCCCTTCCTTATTTGAAGGTAACATTCTCAAATTTTCCATCCATTGATGCTACATTTGTTCGGTGCTCCAATTCCACCAATATCTTAAGTAGAATCTTGATAAGTAATTTCATTGAATCTATCTGGTTGTTTCTTTGTGATTTTCTTAGCTTTTTCATTATCATTGGTGGATTCCACATAACTTAGTAAACTATGATCATAACAATCAGATTGTTGTAAACACCTCATATGAGGTGTGCTTGTAACATCTTGACACACATGTCAAAAGGAATTGATTATTCAGAATGTTTTATTTGTATTAATTATTCCTAAAAATTTAGAATGCAACTTTTTAAGGGAACTTTGCAAGTTCACAAGAATGCTAATCATACAAAGTAATTTCTTAATGCTACTATTAGAGTAAATAAGTTAGCTCCATGGGGGTTTGGAACATATGTCCTCCCTAATGGGGGATTGAAACTATGCCCTCAACGATGATAGGCATGATGAAGGTTATTCTTGAGTGTGCCTGAAATGTATGTTAAATGTCTTATAAGGAATGTTTGTTTCAATACGAGAATTTTCTAAGCATAAAATTAGTCATGTTCTTACCTAAATTTTAAAAGATTATATATATATATATATATATATATATATATATATATATATATATATATATATATATATATATATATATATATATATATATATATATATATATATATATATATATGTATGTATGTATGTATGTATGTATGTATGTATGTATGTATGTATGTATGTATGTATGTATGTATTTCATTAATATAGAAAATATAAATATGTCATAATTTTGAACCCATTTCTGCTACTTGACAGGCTAAACTTGTCAATATTCTTCACTATCTTTCAAGGTAGACTATTTTCAATATAAAATGCATGAAAAAATGATTTCAATTTGAGAACTTGTGTTAGACCATCTTAAGAATTGATATTTAGGATTATAGCTTTGACAATCTAATGCTTTCTGAACAATATATGAATTTGTCATAATTTTGCATGTAAATTTACAAAATAGTTTGGTGTGTAGAGCAACCATTTGGTAGTGTCCTATGCATATATATATAAGATTGGTCTATCAAGTATGAAATAAGTCCTTAGAATTACAAATGGGTCTCCACCTATGTATGTCATTAGAAGCTTATATAACTTTGATGGTAATTGTAAACAAATATTTCATAAGATTTATCAAATACCTATTCGCACAACCCTACTAAATTCATGTTATTCTCATTGTTATTGTGACTACATTTATTTATTCAATTTGGAATTTACACTTTGCCTAAGTAGGTAAGCTAACTTTTGAGATTAATTGAGTGGGTGGGAAGGTGTTGTATTTTGGTTAAATTGTAGCTCTTCCATATGACTTTAGAGCCCTTAGAACCTTAGTATTTGAATGTAGGTGGATGGATCAAGCAATTTAAATTTGGCCCAGATGTAAACAAGAGAAAGATTCCACATTTTCAGTGGTTAATACATTAGGATACACAATCAAAACAATTTGGAATCTAATTATGAACTATGAGCTACATTAAAATATGGATATTAATAGGAAAAATATATTAAACAAAAAGGAGCTTTGGGTATTCCATGCCAATAATTATGTATCTTTGTTCTTTAGTCTATTATACCTGAGATCCAACAAAAGCAACTTAAGAAGTTGAAGAGATTCAGTGTTGGAGAGTATTGCCCCATCTTTGATGGATTGTATAGCTTTAATTAGACTTAAGTGGTGAGCTTCATTGGAACATCAGTTAAAAACTTAATCTCAATAATAGGGATGCAAATATATCCATTAATTGCTTTGGTGGTATCGATTACGCTAAAAGGTGTGAGGCATCTAGGTTCTACTATGTCAGTGATATTATCTTGGCCATTCTTGAGCTTTTGAAGGCACATTTAGTAGTATGCCCATGTATATGGTTGATATTTTTTGGAAAATTCATAAAATTCTTTAATCTTCCTTTAATGGTTTTTTTTTTTTCTATTGCAAACAAGTATTTGTGATTTTTTTAATGCTTTGTATAATTCTTTCACGGTCATAAGATCTAAGTAATCCTTAACACCTATAATTGCTCTCTTTTTAGACAATCTCAGACTACTCAGACACAAAATTCATTTAGAGAGGCATCATATTTCAAGAAAAGATGTAGAACGAGCTCAACAAGATGAGAGAAAAATACTGTTGAAGTTGATGAAAGATCAACCCTGCAACTCCCAAGAATCACCTGCATGCAAAAACACCTATCCCAAAAAGAGAGAAGCAAAAGCTATGGAGGCTAGAATTCCCAGATTCATATATGAGACATTCTTGATGAGCAAAAAAAGAAATTGCTATTATCAAAAGTGAATCAATTAAAATTACAAAGAGATCAATCCTTATAAAAGGATATCAAAATCCTAACAGGTAAAACCTAGGTTGCATGATTTATTTTTTGGGGGATAAATGCTTTGACCTGGAGCTACGAACTAGTGAGGCCACAAATGGGGGACCTCATCCCCATTAGATTTGAACCTTGATGGAAAGGATAATGACTCAACAACTTAACCATCACAACATACCACTATTGGCTACCTAGGTTGCACGATAATAATCAATAAAATAATTAATTATTATATGCCTAAAGTTTAGCTTAAGTAAACTAGAGATAATAAGTGACTTAATAATTAAATCAAAATGATTTAATTAATAAGGCAATATCTTATTACTCTAACACCCCCCTTAAAATAAACTTAGAGAGTAGTTAAAAACCTAGAAACTACTGTTGGAAGCAAATTTGGGTCCCAACAACAAGGTCTAATGAGGTACCCAAGCAAAACCAAATCTTTGTAAAGAGGAGAAATAGAGAAAACCACGTGGGGAAAACCCTACTCCAAAAAGAGATGGAAAAAAAATGTTCCAGAAGATGGGATCAAAAGGATCATCATGAAAAACACCAGTGAAGCATGAAGCTACAAACACTACCAAAATGTTGATCTAAAGAACCTCCACTGTAAAGAATATGACCCCAAGTAGAGAAGACTAAGTTTGAAGAGCTGATCAATTGAAGATGAAAGGTATCTTCATGGCCTCAAAAGATAGGAATGAAAGAATGTCTACATGGTAAATGATCCATCTCACCAAAATGCATAGGTATCCAACCACTGCAATCACCTAGTACATAGTATCAAATACTGAATACATAGCTCACTCCATTGAATCAAGAAAGAAATAAAAACCAACATAACCCCCCTATAATGATGAGAGGTAAGATGTGAACACTGAAAATGAATGCAATATCTCTTACAGAAGGAAGAACCAAGAACATTGAGAGTGCAAAAGAAGTACAAACACTTATAATGGCACATGTCATCGACACATAATGAGGCCAATGTCGTGGAAGGAACACTCACTTGAAAAAGGAAGATGACAAATATGGCCAACATGAAACTCCCCAAGGCACTTTATAATGTAGTGTGAGTACAACAAAACACAAATATGTTCAAGATCCCAAAATACAATAGAGTGGCACTTTATCTTAGTGCGTTTGCAAAAATACTACCAAAGGATATCAATAAAGATAAAAAGAGACATAAGGCTGATACAAGAGATTTTACAACCCATGAAAAATCATCTGAAACAACAAAAATGATTGTAGGACTTGAAACAACCAAGATATCCATCAGAATGCAACAAAGTTAAAAATTAAATGGAATGTGCTTGGAGTAGAATCTGGAAAATAGAATGTCTCAAGATGAGTCTCTCAGAGTGCAAAATAAAACCTCTGACTTTGATAGCATAAACCGGCAACCAAACATCATCAAAAGTCCAAATAAAATTGGGAAGCATGCCAGTTTTGTACCAAAGCCATCTTGATTTGCATAACAAAAAGTTTTGTCCATGTGCAAAAAATCTTGATTTGCATGCCAAAAATATTGATTTGCACATCGAAAAATCTCAATTTCCATGACTAAAAATCTCAAATTTCATACCAAAAATCTCAATTTTTATGCCAAAAATATCCATTATCATGCTAAAAAATCAAAAAATCACTACCTTGAGAAATGTGTCCAATCTGGAAGCAGTATTATTTTGCCTCAATTTTTTTTAAAAGAGGGGTAAACACTTTGACCTAGAGCTATGAACCAGTGTGGCCACAAATGGGGGACCTCATCCCCATTAGATTTGAACCTTGATGGCAAGAATAACAACTCAACAAGTTAACCATCACAACATGCCACTATTGGCATTTTGCCTTAGATTTCAACTATTTCTGAGCTTAATGGTGATGTTCATTTGGACTCAAACTGCATTGAAAATCAGTGACCCCCCAAATTCAATACAAAAATCCTTTGAAAGCCACATATGTGAAAACTAATGCCAAATCTCTCAAGAATAGAACAAGTGCATGAAGATTTGGAGCTTTGATACCATATTGAAGTTGATGAAAGATCAACTCCACAACTCTGAAGAATCACTTGCACGCAAGCACCTGTCACAGAAAGAGAGCCAGATCCATAGATGGGACATTCTTGATGAGTAGCAAGAGAAATTTCTATTATCAACAGTGAATCACTTAAAATTACAAAGAGATCAATTCTTATAAAAGGAGATCAAAACCCTAACAGGTAATACCTAGGTTGCATGATAATAATTAATAAAATAGTTAATTATTATATGCCTAAAGTTTAGCTTAAGTAAATTAGAGATAATAAGTGACTTAACAATTAAATCAAATGATTTAATTACTAAGGCAATATCTTATTACTCTAGTAAATACCACTAAAAATATGGTAATAGTGGATTTGTGAATTTTGTTCATAAGTTGGGACTCTAGATCTCTACATAGATCTTTTTTTTTTATCAAATTGAATGAAGGTTTTCCTTATTTTATTAAAGATAAAGGAAAAATAAGTTTTCTTATGAATTTTTTATATGAAAACTTTATAAAAGAATCTTTTCAAGTATTTATTGTATATTGTTCAATAAGGTAAACTCTCCTATTTCTTTCATCCTACTTCATATTCAAAATGGTGACATCTGCAATTCAAAATACACACCACCATCTAAGGGCATGTGAGATATACAACTCAAAATACAATAGATTTAAATCTTAACATATATCTATAAGTTTTATTATTTGTTTGTTGTATCTTGTGTTCTTGCATATTCAAACTTTTTTTACTATATAAATTATGAGCCTCAAGCTTATTTCCTTTGTGTTGTAAAAATAAAAATTTATTTATATATTAAATTGTTAAAATTTGTAAAAGATATGATAATCTAAAAATTAGTGCATGAATTAACAACTCATAAAAAAATGGCAAGCAAAGCAGATTGCGAAAAAGTGAGAAATATGATCATTGCGAATAAATACATACAACAAAGAAGTTGAAGTTGGCAACCAAAAAATTTAGGGTTTTCAACAAAATGTACACCAGTTCAGGCATCCCAAAACCCTAGTAATAGGCAGGATAAGGCGAGGAAACCCTTTGATCTATGCCCATCCTCCAATAAGGACCCTACAAAGCTCAATTTCACTGTAAAAACATCAAATTCGTTTTCTATCTTAGATGAAACTTATGGTTTGGAGCTACATGATAAGCAATGAAACAAACAAAAATCAAGGTCTATCTTAGTAGTGAGCCCAAAAAATAATGATGAAATGATAGGGCATTAGATATTAGCAATATGAAATGGTAATTTTAGCAGTCGAACTGAATGATGCCCATATCAGGCCTCTTCGGCTCCTCTTTTCCAAGCCCTAAATAAATCTAGTAAACATGTGGCTATATCCCATATTGTGGATAGGGATCCTCAGCCTCTAATCCTCTCTGCATTAAGTCTTGACAAACAAATCCACTTTTTCAATCTTAATAAATTTGCAAACAATAATAAAAATTCCTTGTAATGCTCAACAGACAGGTTTTTTAGCAGATTCCTATGGGGATCCTATTTCCCTCCACAAGAGTCATCCTTGGAAGATTGAGAAATCAAGTATCAATCCTTCCCCTTCCACTCCCAAAACTTACATCCCACCACGTCAGAGGATTTCAGACTCCAAATCCCCTTCTCATCCTGTTACCCCAACCCTCTCACCTATCACCCCTAATCCAATCAAATCTAAAGAAAAGGTCCTTATTATTAGCAATCAATATAGTGAAAATCGATGGTAGGAGTGTCCAAATATTGGCATATTTACATTTTGGAATGGGCCTAGATCAGAAATGTACAATCTCATTACTTAGCTTGAGGATTTTTGCAAAAATCAGGTAAGTATCTCTCACCATTTTGATAAACTATTATACATTCACTGTAGTGATGAGTATGTCAACAAAGACTTCCTCTATGTTTCTAATTGTTTTTTTAAAGGATATGTGGTTAAATTCTTTGAGTGGTTTCCAGATTGTAAGGAAGATAGTTTAAATTTATTGATACCCACCTAGATCTCTCTTCATTCCATCCCATCAGAACTAATGCAAATAGAAATCATTAGGAAAATAGGTCTTCCAATTGGAGACTTGATTGGATTAGATGCCTCCTTTAAATTTTGCAATAACATCAAACTTTTGATAAAATGTAAGGCTAATAACATGGAATTCAATCCCATCAAAGTGATAACCAATAGATCTCTCTATAAACTAAACGTCCAAAGATGTGAAGGTAAAATCTCATAAATTATTAGACTAGATGATGAAAGGAAAATCATCTTCAAAAAGCTGCAACCTACAACGGATCTTCCTACTACCTTCCCCATGTTAAACATAAGAAGTCAAAGATTCTATCAAAAGGAATCTATATCTGAGCAAGACAATATGAAGACTCCTTAGGACACAACAGAGAAAGTAGCCTCAGAGATAGAGATTGGAGTAGTGGAACAAGTAAAGAAAGCTAAGTCAAGCCCTCATACAAAGGACAATAGTAGTCCTCCACACTCCTCCAAGAAAGATCAGAAGAAAGAACTTAAGCTAACACAAGAAGACAAAAAGGGAAAAATCTCAAAACATAGAAATGGAAAATCTCCCAATATCAGTTAAGAATAAAGGAGCCACTGAATTGAAAAATTTGAAGGATTTAAAAGGTATCAATCCTAATTTGGAAATCTAGCCTAAACAAGATGACATAAGTTGCAAAGATCTCAACAAACGAATAAATGAAACTAATCAAGATATGGCCGATACAAGGAGACAGAATACAGTAATCAACAGTAATTTTTTTTAAAAGATCAAAGAATGCGAAGAAGGGAAAGAATTCTAAAGGATTTAATGGAGAAAGGAAATTATTAGAAATTGAGGCAAGGATCCAAGATAAAAAGTCTCTTGGTAACATGATCTATTAATAGCATAGAAGAGATTAAAAATAACCTACTATTTTCTACTAAAACTTAGAATTATGAAAAGACTAAAGATATGGAAGGAAATTTGGAGACCCCATAGCAATAACCAGAAGAAACTATGAGAGAAAACATAATCTTCTACATCAAGGCAATAAATATGTTTACCAAATTTTGGCAAACACCTGCTACAAGGAAAGAATCTCCGGATCATAACCTAAGCAAGCACAAGGCAAAGGAAAATGAACAGAGTAAGGGAAAAGGAACAGTAACTCAAGATTTTCAGCACTTTTTAAATAACAATATGGAAAGGGATAAAGATGAGGAAATGGTAATGCTAAATGAGACTGAGAAGGAAAACTTGAAACTTTTATCTGAAGAATTGATCCAAGTATTTGATTATGAGAATTTAGATAAGAGCAACAAATCACAGAAAGATGATCTTATGCAATGAGTATTAAAACTAGGTGGAGACAGCCATACTTTTGAAGATCTAAAATAGGATTTGCTATTAATTGAGGATGAAGAAAAGAATAGTATAAATTTCTAGAGATAAGAACATAAATCACTTACATCACAGGGCAATGGTTTTGATGAGATTAGTCATATCAGGGATTATCTGATAGATGATAGTTTTCTAAATGACCAGACAATAATGGTAGAACAAATCACTTACACCATAGGGCAATGGTTTTGATAAGGTTAGTCATATCAGGGATTATCTGATTATCTGATAGATGATAGTTTTCTAAAACAACATAAGTATTGATGGTACCACAAGATGGGAATGGAAATCAGTGGACAATATAGATATAGATCCAATAGTAAAAAAGGTATTCCAAAAACTAATTCAGAATAGGAAAATCAAGCAACTAGATAGAAAAGACAAACTCATCTGGGTTGCATCACAAGATGGTAGGTATAGTGTAAAAAATGGATATAGAGCTATCACTCATTCCCAAGAATGGGAAGCAATAGACATTCCTCTTAACCTATACTGGGACTCGGCCTATTTGCCAAAGGCAAGATTCTTTTTATGGCTAGCATCTCGGAATAGGATCTTAACAGCAGACAGACTATGTAAGCTAGGTGTTGAGGGCCCATCAAGATGTGTACTTTGTAGGCAAGATAGTGAAGATGCTAATCACATCCTATATAAATGCTCATACACACAACTCTGTTGGGAATGGCTTAGACAAATGTTGTGTTGGACCACTCCCATGTCAGTATCCTTTATTGAATTCCTTAAGGGATGGCCCACAAAGAGGAGTAAAGGGATATATAGTAAACTATGAAACGTTTATCCATCTATCCTCATGTGGGAGATTTGGAAAGAAAGGAATAGAAGAATATTTCGTAATCAATATATGTAGTCAGATGAGATTCTTAAAAAAATCAAAGTGTGTATAGTGGAGAAATTAAACTCTTATCTAAGGAAAACCCAGAAAAAGGAAGGATCATTTTCGAGTTGGGATGGATTAATGAATTTTTTTTTGAAAAACCTAATCAACCCTCCACTTATATATAAAAAGAAGAACAAAGAAGCAAGGAAGAATTGCACATGGTACCCCCCACCATTGGGGTGGACCAAGTTAAATTTTGAGGGGGCCTCAAGAGGCAATCCTGGCATTGCTGGAATCAGATGTATCATTAATAATGTGTCAGGAAAATGGATAGCTAGAAGGGATAAAACCTTAGACCCTACATCTAACAACCTTGTGGAACTAGAAGCTCTACAAGAAGGTCTCCAAATTTTCTTAGATTTAGGTTTATTAAAGATTATTATTGAAGGTGATTCTCACATTGTCCTCAATGCCATTAGGAAAAGATCTATGCCAAACTAGGTCTTAAATTCAAAATTGGAAGAAGTTCTTAATATTTTGGATTGTTTCCCAGATACCGTGATTCGTCATATTTTTTGGGAAGGTAAACAAAAAGCAGATTAGTTGGCTAATAAGGGTGTTGATGGAAAAGCTTTTTTAATCTTTAATGATTAATAGTTTATAGGAACCTTGGCTACATTAATATACCTCTTAATACTTAAGCAATATAATTGAAGACTAATAACAATTCTATATATAACTGGACATTTCTACCAAATTATCCTAGCAATACAAGGCTAGTTATTAGGACTCATATATTCTATCTCTATTTTTGTCCCCCTAGCTAGTCTATCGAGCTTTAAAATACTTTTACACACACACACACACTTTTCTCTCTGTATGAATATGCAATATATGTCGATACAATAATCATAGGGGGAGACAGTGAATTAGCAGTAAGGTTCATCAAACATATTGATTTATAAACATAGTCTAATATTAGAACATAGAAGGTATTCTTAATATAATGCAATATGTCATCGCCCTCATCTAGGTGGTAGGATTTGTGTTTTGTTAATAGAGATCTTAGACAAAGTCCAACCAAGTATTAAGTAGGCTCCAATCATTGCTAGGCGTGTCAATATTCTGTCATCCTTACAAATCACCCTTAATCTCTCTCCCTATTTTCCATCATATAAGGACACTAGATCTATGAAGCATCATCAAGATCCAACATCATGTGGTGGCATCAGCTAGTGACGTCAGTTATCTAGGTTTTTCTAGATCCTTCATTGATATATTGTTAATATTCTATTTAACTTAGTAAATTCCCCATCCCCATTAGTCTGATCCAGTTTAAACCCTAGGATGGATACTAACATCAGTTTATACCACACTTCAGAGGTGCGGACCATGGTGTTCTTAGGAAATGTGAAACTCGAAAGATGGAACCGATTGCTAAAACCAATGGATGATATGAAAAGGATTGTGGTGAGTTGTGCCATTAGAGAAGGTATTTTCAACTATAATTTTTCCTGGCAGACTAACAATGACATAATAGGAACATTCATAGGTTGTTTGGCCAGAGCTAAGGTAGAAAAGTGGGCTATGATAAGACTTTGCATCAATATTTTTGACCTAATCTGGCATGTGGTTCTGGAAGAAGTTATTAAGAGCATTGATGAGAAACTTATGACTCCTCTTCCAGAAATGTATATGGTAGACCCACCTAGTAGTTTTGATTTGGCCATTGTTATTAGGTGCCCCACCTTGGTCATTCAAGAGAATGTGGCCTTTTATAAGGAATGGCCTAAAATTCCTCCTGTTAGAATATTCAAATGGGAAGAATGCTTCTGAGAGGGGGGGGTGTGAATCAGAAGTAATGTATCTAAAATCTTTAAACTGAAAGTAGATTGCATACATACAAACCTATCAAACAATTATGAGAAACACATAAGAATCACCACATAACACTTGAGATTTTGGTAACCCAGAAACCCTCTAGGAATAAGAAGGTAAAATTGGGGTGGGGATGATACCCACAAAATTTGCTGCAACAAGAAGGTTTTAACCACTTCTGATGGTCTGCCCTATTAAAGGCCTACCCTATTAAAGGATTTACACTGTATCAATAGTGACCTGGTTAGAGGATTTACAAACACTTTACATGAAGTGTCACCCTGTTAAAGGATTTAATCACCTATTTAAAGGATCTATGAAATAGCTGTTAAGCTAACCTATTACCATAGGATTTTCATTCTAATACAATTGATAGAAAGTATTATGTACAATAAACTTGATAGATTACAATCCTTCGATTGCTAAATAAAGGCACTTGATGTGCTTCCTCTGATCTTGATCCTTTGTGATCTGATAGTCCTTACTCTAAAAGTAGTTTTCCTTACACACCCTTGTATATCCACTCATATATTTTACAATGAAATTTTGTCTTCCTTATAAAGACATTCGAGGATTTAGGGTTAGGTATGGATCTACAATCCATATTCAATCTCCATTTCTCGTTTCATTGTTTGCACTTCTTCCATTGGTTGCATGCCTTCATCATTTTTCTTATTGGCTGCATGTAGATTACATAGGAAAAATAAAAGATTCGATCTTATCATTTAATCCTTCGAGATTCATCACATGTCGGCCATGAAAATGATTTACATATGAATCAATGAAGTTACAAACTCATATGTGCATTTTGTGTTGCTCGACACTTGCTGATTCTAGATGCTAGGCACTAATAAAAAATTGGCTTACTCGGCACTTGTTTCATTTTTGTATTGCTCGGCATCATCTATGACTTGGCACTTGAATATCACTCGACACTTGTATCTGCTCGACACTTTATTCTACTCAGCACTTAAAGTCATTTGGCACTTGAACTTCACTTGGCACCTGATCTTCACTCAGCACCTGAAGACTACTCAGTACATGAAGATCACTCAGCATTTGAAGTCTTTCCTAACTCAGCTTTTGTTGTGGCTCGGTATACATGGTGTACTCGGCTCCAATATAGAAAGTAGTTAAGTGTATTGGCACTCAAGTGTCAAAAACCATTATGAGGTTAACAATCTCCCCCTTTGACATGAGTGACAAAAACACTTAACTGACCTTGTGAGTACATTCTTAACTAATCTATTTGGTATATATAGAGTTTTAAAGAAAACTTGATCAAAATTTGTAACTTATAATATATACACCTCAAAATTATTGTAACTCCCCCCGAGTTGGTTGTGCCTCATACATCATATAGTATCTCCTCTTTAGTTAATATCTCCCCCTTTTATTCTTATCTCCCCCTTTTTGACACTTATGTCAAAGGATTTTAAGGGTTAAGACCGTATTTCGCCAAAAATGTGTTGTTTACCTCCATAATCATCCTGAGAACTACATCCCAATTGTTCAAAGCAATTTCTAGTGACTTATGCTAGATGACAGTCTCTGCAGCAAGATGAATAAGTCCATCTGATGTAGAAAGATTAGAATCTTTCTTGAGAACAGTTTTTGCATAGACTTGTTCCTTATGGAGTAATTCCAAATGTGGGGTAATGGAGGACTGTAGCTATATCAGTTTTTCTTTGATATTGGCCTCATCTACTGTTAATATGGCTATTTCTTTGTGAGTGTGAAGCGATTGAGAAAAATGCTTCTCACTTTGAGCTGGATCATTTTGTAACTGTATGCTTGAAATGTTTAAATTTCTTTCCAAGCTTAGTATCTTTTGGCTTGTCTCTTGTGTGAAGTATGAAAAGTCACACAACTTTTTGTACAATGAGAATATATTCTCAAGTACCTTTTTCACTTTGTCTACTAACTTTGCCAATTCAACCTGTGAAAGTGCTATTTCACTAGATACTTTCTCATTCACTTTCCCTTGAAATTTTCTTTCAGACCATTCCATAAGTTTTGCATTTGTTTCTTGGTCTTCATTTCTCACCTGGTCAACAATATCTGATAATTGCTCCGTGATATGCTTTGACTCATCTGGTGATTGCAAACTAAAGGCATCCATAAAGATGTCCTTAATCTCATGTAGTGTTTGCTTTTGTTTATAGTCCTTCCTAAGTATCTCTTGTCTCTTTCTTCTATTCAGTGCTTCCTGCACCTCATTTATTTGATCAATGGTTATTGTTTTTGAGTCATAGCTTGGTATCACTATCTTCTCATCTAATTCAGGGTCTCCATAGTGAAGTACCCTTGCAACTTTTGTAGTACTAGATGTTGGTACAGATATTTGCAATGGCTATTGTGAAGGAGTTCCTGAGGTACGCAAATTTATCAATGTTTATATTGCCTCCTACTCTTTAGGGGTTTCCACTGTTTTCTCCTCCTACTGTCTACTATATTGATCAATTATGGTAATCTTAGGAAGTGCACCTTGTGTTTGTGTTGTAGGATCAGATGTAATAGTGTGTCTTGTTTGTTCTATTCCTTTTTCTACAGCTGCACTCGGCTTCTGTATTGTAGTGTCAACTATGCCTGTTGAAATAATTGTTGGCATTTGAAGTTGACCACTAGTAGCTGTAGAGATGATGGAAGGTGGTTCTTGTGGATTCACCTTATCTCTAACTGTGCTTTCTACTAGTTTTTGCAATTCATCCATACTGACCAATACTGAATTTGCACATGATATTGCTTGTTGTGTAGATTGTTCAAGGATTCTTTTGAGATCTTCTGCAGTTAATGGATTAATATTCTGACCAGAAATATCAGGAACATCAACAATAGTTACAGTTTCTACAGGTGTGATGGGTACATGAGGAGGGCTAGAGGGTGGCAGTTGTGTGTCTTGCACACTCTGATCTGGTTGCTGCTCTTGCTCAGCTGTTGCCGATACATCTTGTTTTTGTGTCTCTTCCTCCTCTCCATCTTTCTTTTCTTCTTCTTTCTTCTCTTCTTCTACCTTCTTTTCTTCTTCTACTTTCTTTTCTTCTTCTCCCTTCTCTACTACTGTCTTCTCTTCTCTCCTTTTTCTCCTCTCTTCTAGTGGAGCAGTAGCTTGTTCCTTGTATTCTTCTTCAAGAAAATCTTCAATCTTTTTATACAAGTTTTTCCATGATTTCATTGTTCTTTGAACAACTTCTTCCATCTTGTTTTGGAGTATGAAGAATGCCCTGTACTTAGGTGTACACCTATTATTATGCCTTTTGACTGCTTTCTTTATTTGTTCCTTAGTCAAATCCGGGAATACGCTTGCTAGGGTTGATTCCCTCATCTCCTTTTCCATTTTCAAAAAAAAATGCCATCTGTCTTCTACAATTTTAGACAGTTCTTTTGGCAATTGTCCATCTAGTTCAAGTGGAGTGTACTTGAACTGTGCCATCATTCCATAAACTATTTCTTCTATCCTATTATGTTCTTCTTTAGTAAACTTATTGAAATCAACTTTATTTAAGTTGCTTAAATCACCATTTCCAATATTTTTACATAAAGTATCAACTGAAGAATGGCTTACCTTTTTAGATTGATCTTCTTCATCGAAATCAGGTTGAGCCACATATCTTCTTCTTTTCCTCAGCTCTTCTTGTGTTTCCTTGATTGGTTTCTTCTTTGTAACTTCCTCTTTAGCCTTTTGAGTGGAGGCCCTTGTTGCATCTCGTGTTGTAGGCTTTTGAGGTGATGGCATGGCAGATTTCTTTGGTTTTTGCTAAGCTGGAGGTTGTTCTGTTGCCTTTCTTTTCTTTGACTCAGCTTCAGTTGGTGCTTCCTTGGCTTCTTTGTCTTCTGCACCTTCCTCCTTGTCTTCACCCAGGCCTTGAGTTAATTCTATTGGGCCTTGTTCTTGTTCATCTTCATCATCATTGTCATCTTCTTCTTCTTCTGCTTCAGCCTCAATTTCTTCACCAAATTTCTTCTTAATCTTCTTTAACAATTTTTCTTTCTTCTTTAATGTGGAAGCAATCTTTAATTCCATATTTATTTTTGACCTTACTACATCATAAGTGCCAAAATGTGGAGCACTTTTATCTGTTTCTTCTGCCAATAATGTAGTAATTGCTGCAGATGTCTCATCAACATTGATTTCATATCCAAATGGCCTTAGCCATCTCACTCTTGTAATTGCAGCTTGAATGTATGTGAAGTCAATATCAACCAAGAAGCATATATCATTAACATGTTCTTCTACCAAAGAAACTGGTATTCTCACCCTTTGTTTCATGGATTTCTTGAAATCTTTGAAATAACTTGTCATCAGGGTATCAAAATTTTCTCCCATTTGTTTTATATATTCATTGATTTGGGCAATGATAGTTCTATCATTCCTCCATGTAATTTTGTCGAAAGAGGGAAACTCATTTTGAACATAGAAGAATATTCAAATTAGAATTGCTCCAAATTTACATTGAGCACCCTTTGTCCTTCTTATGGCAGCTAGGTTTTCAACAATCTGTTGTAGTTGTAGTTCTGCAAGATCATAAGTATGATCCTTTTTCACCAATTTGTAACCTACATCTACTACAATACACAGCACACTGTTGAGTCTACTGGATTGATAGAACTTATGGGAAATGACTCTAACAACAAACTCAACTAGAGGATCCTGAATTGTGTGAATTGTCATTCCTCTCTTATTCCACTGAGCACCAGTGTTCTTTTCAATAACCTCCTTCGATTCAAAACTCAAGGTTTTGAACCGATCTAGGCTAGGGTACCCTGTTACTCTATGTATGATTTCTTTGGTTAATTTGATGGGAGTATCTTCTAACCATAAACTTCCACCATGAATTCTGCTTAACACAAGTTTAACCCATTCTATCTTGAATACGATGGGAAAGCTCAAAACTCGGGTCAAACCCTCTCTTTCAACAATTTTGAATTCATCTTTTAAGACTCCATCCACGCACAATTTCTCACAGGCTTGCCTTATTTCCAGCTCCTATCTTACAATTGTAGCATCTCCTCACGTCTTGAACCATTACAACTTTTGGGGGTATTTGGGAGAGAGCTCCGGCTGGGTCGTTTTTGTATGCAACTTCAGGTATGGGATGAAAATCAGGTTGCTTGACCTCATTGGACACTAACTGAACTTCAAATGACTCTTTGTGCTCAGTTTTCTTGGAACTTGACGCCATTTATGCAAACTAGGGTTTTGAAATATGAAACTGTGTAGCTCGACACAAATAAAAAATACCTCAAGATCGATGAAAACACGTTGAGAGATGTTGCAATCTACTTGAAATGCTGGATTCTATGTTGTGAAGTTGCTTTGCTCTCTTTCTCTTCTTTTCTTCTTGATTGCGATGAGGAAAACTGATTAGAATCGTGATAATATATCCTATTTTCATTGCATTAAATGCTTAACTGCCAACTCGGCTTCTAAAAAATTTTAACCGAACTCGGCATTAGTTATCAACTCGATCGCTGTTAGGAGCTCGACATGTGTTGGAGTTTAACTCGGCATCCAAAGATAGCTTGGCAACATCATTTAGATTTTGTCTTGACATCTTGTCTCATGCAGATTTATACTTTGCATTACTTCTTTGTCTTGGGATTGATGTGTGATATAGCTTTGTATATCAGTCCTGTATACTTCTCATGCTTAGTGTGATGAAGTGTGATCACTTGACCTATTGGGTGAAGTGATCCCTCCATTTGATGTGTTGTATTCATCTTTATTTCTCCAAGTTTTATTCATTTGCCCCCTTATCTCTTCGACATCAATCTTTTCTTTGCCCTTATTTTCTTCAGTCTTGGGTGCCTTTGATCTTGTAGGACAGTTTCTGCTGATATGACCAACTTTCAAACAACTGAAACATGTGGTTTGATTCAACCATCTTTTGTAGTTCCCTTTGAAATGTGTTCTTATGCAGTTCTGTGGTATATGTCCACAATCCTGACAGTAATAACAGCTATGCCTAGTGTTGTAATCCCAATGATAGTGACTTTCATTCCCTTTTGATTTTGTTGGTTGATTTGATGTCCATATAGGCTTTGATCTGCATTCAAATGCTCTATGCCCATACTTCTTGCAATTATGATAGTGTCCATCAAATTTTTGTGTCCTTGTTACTTTGGATCTACAATCTTGTGTCATATGTCCTTGCATGTTGTACTTGTGACAGTAACTCTTGCTCTTGAGTGTATTTGGCTGATTGAATTTCCTATTCTTGCAAATGTTAGCAGTATGTCCCTTCTTATTACAGTAATGACAAGTGGGTTTTGAATTCTTACCTATGTCATCCTTTTGATCGACACCTTTTGATGATTATCCAACCTCAGTGTTGTTGTATCCTAGTCCTGATGTATCATGGGCAGATTTTGGGGATTTCAGCAACTGTTCAAAATACTTGATGGCTTCACTTGACTTTTTGAGATTCTCAGCTACCTCTTTTTCTCTGTTCAATTCATTTTGCAGTTGTTCATTGTGTATCTTCAAAGTAGAGATTTCAATATCTTTCATATTGAGTTCATGATGAAGGTTCATCATTTGGGCAAGTGTATCCATCTGCATATTTGAGATCCTTGTTAATTCAATACATTTTTCTTCAAGCTTGTTTGCAAGATTTCTTTTGTCATTTTCTATCATGACTCTATCCTCAACTACTCTTTTCTTTTGTTCAGTGATTTCACATATCATTATGGCCTGTGATTCATGTTCCATCTTGAGAGATCTTATCTCCTCTGCTTGAACTTTGTTTTTCTCCATCAGTTCTGCTATTTCTGCATCAAACTCTTTAGTGTCTCCATTGGCACACAATTTTGTGGTATCAATCTCCTTATAGTTTATATCATTTTCAGCTATGGCTATATCCTTCCTTCTCTTCAAGGATTTTCTCAATTCTTCCCTTGCTTCCTCTACTCTGCGTAGAGCCAGTTGCACATCAATCACTTGATTTTCAATAATCTTCCCAAGTTTGAAGACTTCCATCTTTAGACCTTTTTCTTCAAGTTTTTAGACTTCTTTTTGCGAGAACCAATTGCTCTGATACCAATTGTTGGAATATTCAAATGGGAAGAATGCTTCTGAGAAGGGGGGGGGGGGGGGGTGAATCAGAAGTAATGTATTTAAAATCTTTAAACTAAAAGTAGATTGCATACATACAAACTTATCAAATAATTATGAGAAACACATAAGAATCACCACATAACACTTGAGATTTGGGTAACCCAGAAACCCTCCAGGAATAAGAAGGTAAAACTGGGGTGGGGATGATACCCACAAAATTTGCTACAGTAGTAAGGTTTTAACCACTTCTGATGGTCTGCCCTGTTAAAGGCCTACCCTGTTAAAGGCTTTACACTGTATCAATAGTGACATGGTTAGAGGATTTACAAACATTTTACATGAAGTGTCACCCTGTTAAAGGATTTAATTGCCTATTTAAAGGATCTATGAAATAGATGTTAAGCTAACCCATTACCATAGGATTTTCATTCTAATACAATTGCTAGAAAGTATTTGGTACAATAAACCTGATAGATTACAATCCTTTGATTGCTGAATACAGGCACTTGATCTACTTCCTCTAATCTTGATCCTTTATGATCTGATAGTCCTTACTCTGAAAGTAGTTTTCCCTACACACCCTTGTATATCCACTCATATATTTTACAATGAAATTTTGTCTTCCTTATAAAGACATTCAAGGATTTAGGGTTAGGTATGGATCTACGATCCATATTCAATCTCCATTTCTCGCTCATTGTTTGCACTTCTTCCATTGGTTGCATGCCTTCATCATTTTTCTTATTGGCTGCATGTAGATTGCATAGGAAAAATAAAAGATTCGATCTTATCATTTAATCCTTCAAGATTCGTCACATGTCAGCCATGAAAATGATTTACATATGAATCAATGAAGTTACAAACTCATATGTACATTCTGTGTTGCTCAGCACTTACTGATTCTAGATGCTCGGCACTAATAAAAAATTGGCTTACTTGGCACTTGTTTCATTTCTGTATTGCTCAACATCATCTATGACTCGACACCTGAATATCACTTAGCACTTGTATCTGCTCAGCACTTTATTCTGCTCGACACTTAAAGTCATTTGGCACTTGAACTTCACTCGGAACCTAAAGACTACTCAGTACATGAAGATCACTCGCCACCTGAAGTCTTTCCTAACTCGGCTTTTTTTGTGGCTCAGCATATATGGTGTACTCAGCTCCAATATAGAAAGTAGTTAAGTGTATTGGCACTCAAGTGTCAAAAACCATTATGAGGTTAACACCTACTTCAATGGAGAGGGATTACTAAAGACAGTAGCAAGGTATGGCTTAAAAATTATCTCGACATCTTTAAGTCATACATATGCACCTAGGTGTGGAACTTGACAGTCTAGAGGAATTGGAATTTTGCACCGTAAACATGGAGAACTCAAGTAGGGAAAAGAGTGCTTTTGAATTCTTGCCAAATTTCTAGATAGAGAACCCTAAGGACATCACTGAGATTATTATGGTATATTGGAAATAGGTGTCGGATTGGAGGACTTTCCCACACTAGTGTTGCCTAGTTTCTTTTTGTTCGTATTTAGTAGTTTGGCTAGGGGTTTCCCCTATTTTGTCTCCCCTCCCCTATTTTTGGCCCTTCTTGCTAGTTATGGCTCTTCTTAGCTTTGTAGGTTATGCTTGTTGTTCTTTAGATCATATACATCTTTAGCTTATATCCTATTTTTATTTAAGTTTCTTAGTCTGGATCAATATATCATATTGTTAATCCTGTTGTTAAGCTTTGAAATTTTTGCAGGTTTAGGTTGGTTTAGCATATATAGGCTAATAGGCATAGTATCCTAATCCTTTCTTCAAAAGGTGATCTGTAAGCATGGTTGTATATATTAGTAAATCTTATTTTATCCAAAGATATCATTTTATAAATATTGTATATGAATTACATAAATATCATTTTGTTGTGATTATCGGTTACATTTTAGCTTCTATGAATGGTGTTGTTTGTTTGGATGGTATTATTACACTTATAAAATCTATCAATTTAAGTCGTTACAAAGGAAGTGTTTAAGTGTATCTTATTCATAAACTAAATATGGGAACAAACTAATCAGATGTGAAGTCCTTAACTCATTCTGGCTCGGTGAAACAGAACAATGCATAAAGCAATTGCAAATTCTTCTCCAATAAGTACAAAATTAGAATATGATATAGTAACTAGTAAGGTCAAGATCCTAATTTATACATAAAATTATTGATCGACAAAATTTAAGCTCAAATAAATTAGGCTTTACTAAGTAGGACTTAGATTCTAAACATGAATTTGATTTAGATTAAAATATGTTAGGATCGAGCATGTATTAATAGTAATTATTAGGACAAAATCAAGAGAAATAATCCTAAATTCTAGTTTGACTTCAATTCTGATTAAGCATGGCATGTCAATAATACCCAGTTAGGAATCTAGGGATCTCTTAACCAAAGGTTTTCTAACTAATAGTACTAACACTCATTTTAAGTTATTTAATTTATCAATAGGTTTGAAGGCTTCATTACTCTATGCAAAACTAAATAAGAGGTGTCTTTGAAGTAAATAATGATTCAGACACATCTGTCAAGCGCCCCTTAGAAAAGAATTAGCAAAGATCAAAACAAAGATATCTAAAGATTACAAAACAGAAAAAGAGACTCTAGTCTTTCTCCGTTTACTTAAATAATTTCTGATTATTGGCAACAAGGGTATGCCCCTTTTAATAATGTAATAAATAGGACTTCGGTTCTGGGCAAGATTGGAGGTTTTCTTCTCTGTTCTTTCCTACCAGTGCCTGTTTGAACAGAGATATTCTATTGTTCTATTATTAATTTTATTATAATTAAGGCTTCTACCATTTATTGATAAAAAAAATAAAAATTAGTGCATGAAATAGAAACTATTAACTACAAATACAAACATTTAAAGATCAAAATAACTTTGTAAAATCAACATCTAACAAAACAATTGCTAATATGTTAAAGGAAAAAATACCTTAAGGTGCCAATGGGTCATTGGTATGTTGGTGAAATTGAATAGTTTTGAATGAACCCACTAGGAATCAAGTCTTGTTGAGTGTAGATATTCTAACATCATAAGGGATGAGGTTAGAATATTGCCCCAGACAAATTCTGGCAGAATGGGATACCCCTCAATCAATGACGTTTTCAATGTCCAAAAAAGCCAAAAAAAACCAGTAAGGACTCAAAAATCATAAGTGACATGGGTTAAAATTCAAGCTAAGAGAATTAGTAAATATAAGTTATATGAGAGGGTGGAGATAGCAAATAAAATCAATAAGGAATTTAAAAATATCAAAAAAGATGTGGACATATCACTACCCTCAATAGCCTAGAAAAAGTTCTTTAAAGTGTTGCAAAAATCTAGTTAGTGTAAAGATAAAAACATCTACATTGGCATGCATCATAAGAATAATTTATGTGGATAAAAATATGTATAGATAGCTAAATGAAGATGAATGAGGTACCCATGTACATATAAATCCCTCTAAAAGATACCCTCTCCCAAAGAAAAGAGTGAATAGTGCTAACGTGCATCTTAAGCACAACCTGTGTGGATAAAAGGATGTGTAGATATATAAATGAAGATGAATGAGGCACCCATGTATATATAAATCCCTCTAAAAGATAACAGTCTCCCAAAGAAAAGAGTGAATAGTGCTGACACACGTCTTATGCACAATCTATGTCGATAAAATGGCTTGTAGATAGATATTTAATAAAGATGAATGAGGCACTATGTGCATATAAATCCCTATAAAAGACAACTCTTTGCCAAATAAAATAGCAGATAGTGCCCCGAAATAATGAGAAAGGATCTCCTTGTGTGTGTGTGTGTGTGTGTGTGTGTGTGTGTGTGAGAGAGAGAGAGAGAGAGAGAGAGAGAACAAATATGAAGTCTCTCCATCCCTATAAAAACTTATGGTTGAAGATACAAAGATATAATTTTATGAAGGGTTTGGTGAAAATAAAAAGATTTGAGCAATAGGAAAAATCAATGACTTGTTTTGGTTAAGCTCCTAAATGTAGTGCATGTGGACTTGCATATGTTTGGTCTCTAAAAGATGAACTAATTTCTATTAAATCCATATAGCATTATAGTTATATGATTAATAGTCATCTAAATTGTATATCAAACTTAGTGAGGATGTCTTACCGTCAAATGACTTTAGTGGTGCCATTAATATACCCCTCATTCTTAAATACGTGTAGCCTACCTAGTCAATATCAATACAGACTACATAGTGAATCTCCATATTTTAGTATAACTTGAAATATAATGTTTGCCTACCTTCTAATATAGCTCATGAGACTCCTACATACACTAAGAGACTATGATCATAAAATATAAAGTCTCAGGGATTGTGCGAGGACCAAATAATTAAGACTTGTAACAATATGTTGATAAAATGTTCCTTTAACCAAATAGGAGGAATTTTGAGCCTTAAGTTTGACTCCAAAAACAAGGATATTTAAGAGTAAAATTGCAATTTATCACATAGAACTATGAGAGATTATCTAGAGCATATTTGGATTGTTTAATGATGTTTCTGCAAGTAAATTGAGATATCTCAACATTGAGAAAATAATACAACAATTCCGTGTCAGTTATCAAAAAATTATCATGAAGGAATTTTTATGTGCATGAATGGTGAAAGATTCCTCACGATTAATAACTCATCAACATAGAGATCCAAGAAGAGCAACAAGTATCCTACTATATAATCTAGATGTAATTACAAGTGAGATTGAGTGATAATGAAGAAACCCATCATAGAATACTAATTTCGACGGTCTTATTTGTAACGGTTAAAATATTTAAAATCTACAAACCAATGACGATATGTAGACGATCATATAGTTTCTCATATACATCTCATTCTCAAGGTCTCTACTAAGAAATGTGCTCTTTTAAATCCATCTGGTGAAGATTCTATATCAACGTGCTATAATAATAAAATGTATTCTTTGAATGAAGTTCATCTTTGCAACAAGTGTGAAGGTCTTATAGTAATCAACACAAGAAACATGGGAAACATCCCTTGCAACCAATTTTCTTTATACTAATACACTAATCGATTTTCTAAGACATTAATTTGATAGATTCACTTGCATTAAATCAAATCATTGTCCTCAGGAAGGGTGATTATATCCAAAGCACGATTCTTAATGAAGGAGCTATACTTTTGTATAGCAAGATCTCATTCAAGAATGATTGATACCTTCACAAAACATATATATTGAGAGGTAAGAATTCATAGTAGAGGAACTAAAAATTTATTGTGAGCATTAAAATCATGTGTGTGTCTCTCAGGTGTATCATCTTAATAAATGTATTGTCTCTTTAAATTCTTCTCTTATTTTCTATATCCTCTTCATTTTTTAGTGTATTTTATAGATACATATATAATAGTGACGTGTCCCTTACAATCGATATATTTTCATATGAGTTTAAGTTGACCTTGTGCTCCACAACCCTCTTGTGGTCACCTTATGCTCCACAATCCTCTAGTGGTCATGCATAGTGAATTTTGAATGTCACTATATATTGCTCTACACTCTAGCAACAATAATAAAAAATTGAACCAATCACATCAAATGTAATATATACACGATGAACCAATGAACAAAATATGTAAGTAAATCTAAAATGAGTATGAATCATAGATCTAGCGCATGCTTTTCTTTATATTTACTTTCTTTGAAGCGGTGTCTTGTATCATTGAACATATTTAGTGAATATCATTATATTCTTTATGTACTTGTGATTTGTTAATTGATGATGTCTAACATGTACAAATTATCCACATCATTTAAATGAATAACTAAGTCTTTGTATAATAAAAAATTAGAACTATATAATCAACCAAGTGGTGGAGAAAGAGTATCAATAATAAGCATATATCTCCTAAATCATTATTTGATAGCAAATTCTCACCATGATCTATATAAAGTAAAAATATATTATAAGCTTTGAAATATACTCAATACTCTCTTAGACCAAGAAAGCAAAGTCCAATGATATTCCAATTATCAATAAATAATAAAGCACTTCCATTATCTGACTTTAAAGATTTATCTTTATTTAAATTATTCTATATAATATAATATTTAATCTATCAAGTATTAAATTGAGGATATGCTATATACAATTTTTTTTTACTAACATTCCTTGCTTATCTACCTAAAGCCTATTTAAATATCCATTACCAAACCCTTTAACCCATCATTCCAAATTTTAGATACCAAAAAATCACTTAGTCGAGCTTGCACGAAAACTGATATAAGGAAGATATAGAGAGAGCATGTATGGTGAAGTGACTGCAGAACGGTGACGACGGACGAAAAAGATGGCAAGAGGACGTCCCCAAGAGCTGCAGACAAAACTTAGATATTTTTATTATTGGATTATGGTCGACATTGCACTATTCTATGGTCTCATGCTAGAAAAAGAATCAAGACGAACTAGGAAAAAAAACATGCAAAATATGACATTTTCGTCTCTGCAACCAACAACACAAATTCGTGGACATTACTTGTAAGAGAAGCTCCATCTAATTTAATTTAACTGGTAGTGATGTGGATGCTACTCCACACATATAACGTCTTTAACGCCTTTGTGTTGTAAAGTCACATCAGTTTGGTTTGTTAGGAAAAATATTTTTCCGAGGATTAAACAACCAAATTAATGAAACAGAATGAATAAGCAAAGTGGGCATGTTTCACGTTGGGCATGCTGATAGAAGCATGTGGTAGTTTACGGTAGATGACACTAGTAGGTCTAGAAGTTAAGTACGCACCAATTTTTTTTGTTTTATGTGATCTTAGTTTTTTAAATCTTAATAATTTTGTTTTCTTTTAGGGCTCGTTTGGTTGTTGGAATAGGAAAAGAAAATTAGAATATGTTCTATATTCGTTGTTTGGTAGGCTCAATCAGAATTGGGAATAGGAAGACATATTTCAATTTTGCCCCTAAAATGAGCATATGTCTATGTCAAAAAATATCTGTTATTGGAATAGGCTATTTCTATTCTCAATCTGATTTTCCATTTACATTTTTTAAATTTTTTTTTGAACTTTTTAAAAACATTTTATTATTATTATTATTATTATTTTTGAATTTTTTTAAAAGGTTTTTTTTGGAATTTTTTATTTTTTATTTTTCTGAATTTTTAAAAAAGAAATTTAATTTTTTTTTATCTATTTGTTTAAAAAAATGAAATAAATTGTATTTCTCATTAACTTCAATGAATAAAATAAAAATGAAAATAAATAAATTAAAAAAAATTAAGGGAAATGTTTATAAAAATACAAATCTTACCTTATTCCTATTCCATTTTTATACAACCAAACAATGGATTAACATATTCTCAGTCGTATTCCAAGTGAACCAAACACGATTGGAATTGCCCTTTTCTATTCCCATTCCCCATTTCCATTCCCATTCCATTTTTCTATTCTAATTTTCTATTCCTATGCCAGCAACCAAACGGGCCCTTAGGGGTGATAAAGATCGATTTGCTACATTGGTAATACAAGGAATGCCAATAGGGAAAAGGACCTTCTATTTAAACATGTATGAGTTGTTGTGAGGGGTGTGATTATGTTTTGAATGAATTATAATCTCAATATAATGCATTGATTGAATAACATTATATTTGTATGGAATGATATTTGTATTCGCATATTGTGATAGTTAAATTATGATGGTCATGCTCTTGTCATCAAAATTCAAATTTCTCTTAGAATACTATTGTTGAATATTTGAATGGGGATGAGGTCCCCCATTTCTAACCTCATTTCATAACTCCAGGTCAAAAAAATTTCTCCTCTTATTAAATAAAACCTACTATATTTATGATATTGATTAAAAGAACATTTAAGATTTACCTTCCTAAAGTAGGGTTTCATATCTTCGGAAATTCAATTAATTTAAATTCAAATATATACTAATTCTTTCTCTACCTGGAATTTTTCTTTTTTGATTGTATACACAAATTTATGCTAAAATAGCGTATCCTAACTTTATTTATTTGAACTTAAAGTGATGAATGAAGCTAAATTGTGGTGCATCTTAATTATAGTCGATATACATGTACAATAGTCATTGAAAATCTCATAAGTAGATAGATATAATTCAATATAGATATTTTATTAAAAAAAACTTGCCATTGGATATTTTTGAAGTGTCATAATATAATCTCAAATAAAGATAGACAAACAAATGTTTTAATGGTTATCAGAGAAGATTGAGAAAGCGATGAAATGATTGATGAGGAGTGAGGAGGGAATATAGGTCAGAATGAGGATGCATGAGTTGAAAAACGAGGCTCAAAAGGAAGTTGGCAGTGGAGGGTGTTCATGCAAGGATATGGATTCACTTCTTAGTGACTTCTTTTAATCATTTTCTGAATAGATGAATGAGCTGAGGGGGAGTGTACTTGTCCTTTGTAGAATATGTACTCATGAATTCCCACTAATGTGACCTTTTTAGGAGGGATCACAGAAAAAGCTATGAGGAGATATTTGTTATGTATTATATTTGTCACCACAAAAATTACACATAATTGCGGTCTTTGTAAAATCTTTGAAAATGAAAATTGAGGGTAACCTCGTATGATTTTTTAAATTTTTTTAAGGTAGAATCACCTAAAGTTCTTAGTGGTGCAATTGATTTTTGGTTTTGATGCACAAATTTGGTAGAAATCATGGATTTTGGTGACTATGGTTGAGCAATCCTTGATTCTACAAATCTAGAGGCTTTGGTCGGGCTCATATGAACACATTTTCAAGTTTTTTTTTTCAATGTGAATAATTTTTTGAGTACTTTCCATATTTTCTATTAGATTGTAGCCTTATTTGGGAAAAATATCACTTTTAGATCTAGGTCCTTTTTGGTCTTGTATGATCATTATAATTCTTGGATTTTGATTTAATTCTAAGAAATATTGTACTTGAGCCTCTTTTGGGCATATTGGGGTAGTTATAAACATCAACATTAGAAGTTCACTTTGGCCCATTTTGGCAAGTGGCAATTATAAATGCGCTATATATAAAGTGCCCAAATCATCACTCATTTTTTTCGGGGAGGGGGGGTGGGAGACACTTTGTGTCTCTTTCTCTCTTGTGCTTTTAAACTCCACTTTTAACTTCACACAATTATGCTACATGGAAAGATATTGTATAAGAGAGGGATGGGATGAGAGAAGCTGGGATAGGGAGAGAGGGATGGAGAGAGAGAGGGGGGGATGGGAGAAGGTGGAATAGGGAGAGAGAGAGAGAGAGAGAGAGAGAGAGAGAGAGAGAGAGAGAAGGGAATGGGAGAGGGTGTGATAGGGGGGGAGAGAGATGTGTGTGTGTGAGAGAGATAAATATATAGTAAAAGAGAAGAGCGGGAGAGATATTTAGTTAGAGAAACATGGAGATGAAGATCAAGATAGATACATGAATATATATATATATATATATATATATATATATATATATATATATATATATATATATATATATAGAGAGAGAGAGAGAGAGAGAGAGAGAGAGAGAGAGAGGGTGGTAGAGGGAGGGAGAGAGAGAGAGTAGGGGATGAGAGAGGGTGGGAGGGAGGGGGAGAGATAGAGGATGGGAGAGGGTGGGATAGGGGAGAGCGAGAGAGAGAGAGAGAGTAGGGAATGGGAGAGGGTGGGATAGGGGAGAGAGAGGGAGAGTATTGGATGGGAGAGGGAGAGGGAGGGAGGGAGAGAGAGGGAGGGAGGGAGGGAGAGAGAGAGAGAGAGAGAGAGAGAGAGAGAGAGAGAGAGAGAGAGAGAGAGGTAGGGGATGGGATAGGGTGGGATAGGGAGAGAGATTTTTCACATAGTGCATAGGCGCTTTATAGTGTGTGCGCTATAGTGGATACACACTATATAGAAACACCAAAAAATGATTACAAGGATAGTTTGGGTCCCTACTGACCCATATTCTATTTTTTTTCTATTGTTTGTTCTGTTGTCCCGACATAAAACATGGATTTCATGCTATTAGAAGCTAGCAAACACCAAATTCAATAATTGGATACACTATTTGAAGAGTTTTTGAACATTCTTTCGATAGAAAATGTTAGTGTAGTCCTTTTTAAATATTCTTTGTTACAATAGAGACACAATTTATTAAAGTTTGAAAAGTTTAATATATAGTGAATTCAATGAAATTTGTATGTTTGAAAGAATTATTATTTGGAAATGGTTAGAAATTTGACAAGTTGTTTCATATATATTGTGTATTCATTGAAATAATTGTAATTTTTATATGTATTTGACGAAATTTTTATTTACAAATTGTAAGTAGTTTAGATGTTTGAATAATTTGACATATAGAAATCATTATCATGCCAAGGAAGAAACCAAAAACTCAAACAGTGGAAAAGAGGGAGAGAGATTTGGAAATTAAAAGAGATAAAATGAAACTACTACATGAACAAAGAAAATTGTAATACAATAATGAAGAATTATCTTTGAAAGAGGAACATGAACCACCAATACAAGAAACAAAGAGGAATAATTGGAAAGACAAAGAGAATGAACGATACTCTTACGCTCAAGAAGACAATTGAATTGTGAAGCTACACCAACTTCCAATGTTGGAGTCATATCATCATCTCATGTTGAAGAGACGATAATTTCTACATCCGATGATGTACACACTCCATCATGTCATGTTAAAGGTGCAACATTAACTTATCAAGTATGTGATATTCCATCTTTTGCATCTTATTGCCAAGGCACATCATCTTCGGTTCAAGGTACACAAAACACTCAACCTTATGTATGTTGAGGGAATGGAAGAGATTATAACACCTTCTAGAATTTGTGAAGGTTTAGAGTACCATATAGGTGTGGTGGTTGTAATCGGTACATGTCTTAGATGATATTTTATGAAGAACCCTAATTTGTGTTTATTCAAGGATTGGCAAACATAGATAAAGATTCTTCATTATTCGAACCCTGTTGCCGCGTCAAATGTCCACTTGATAAAATATGGTGTAAAACCACATAATAAGACTCTTTGGAAGGTTCGTGAGTTAGACCATGAGGAAATAACTGAGACATTAAAATGTAGAGAAGATTTAGCTAGTTCATTAGATTGAATATAATTACAAAAACATGGACCTCTCTCTCTTTTTGTGATGCAGAGTGCACAACTAGTTAGCTTCAAATGGATTTTCCCACTCTTTCACCTAACCAAAAAACTACAAAATCTCCAACCTTCTCACAAGGTTTCTAATGCAGTGGACAAGTGTGATGGAGCCCAACCAAGTTCACAATGTAAAAATGTGTAAAAGGAAAGGCAATGTTCCCCAAACCCACAAAACAACAACTATCCTCTCTACAACTCCAACACCCTCCCAAAGGCTATGGTGGATGTATTTCACCTATCTAAGATGGATTCAAGATATTTCAAGTGGTTTTAGACCCTCAACCCAATCCTAGCACTCAAACTTCTCAAAATTGCCTAGTAGCCTAATTGCCACCAACTAGGTCTCCAACGAGAAATATGTTAAGTTTTCTCCCAAATTCTCCAAAGGACTTCACAAATAAAATTGGTTTTCAAATACCCATTTCAGCCTTCTTTAACATATCTCAACCTCAGTATAGGTTTTTTTTGGACCAACAAACATATCCTCCAACTAGGCACCCTTTTTAAGCATAAAATAGGGTGGATTTCCGAAATAGCTACTTGCTTCCCTTGCTTCCAATGCTCTAGACCATAAAAATTCTCCTCAAAATGGACCCAATCAAAGGAATATCAGGTTAATTTGATGCTCCAACCTCTACAAGTAAGAAACCCCCAAATTGGTCTCTTACAAACCCTCAAACCTAAGGCTTTCTCAATGTATGACTTCCCGAGACAACTTCAATAAAATGAAGGTTGATTCACCATCTCCAAGGCATATGTAGACATAATCTACCATAAAATACACCTCTTCAATGGATAGATCTCCTGTTGTTGCTCCTTAGGCATGCATTTCATACACCTACAACCACCTAAACTCCATTAGAGGCCTCCAACCATGTAAACTCCTATCAAAACATTGTTAGAAGGATTATTTACATATTAATATAGGTTCATTCCATGGGAATCAGATTCATACATCCATGGAATGACCAATTTCTCCCTAAGTGTCCAAAACTTGCAAAAATTGATGAAAAGTTGCTTGCAATCAACACTTTTGGCAAAATGGATTCCTACTTGCCATAATGCACTAGAAATGGATTAAATATCATGCCAATGGATTAAAAACACCATTAAAACACTAATTAACCAATGAAATCAAGAGAATACACACAAAATTTCTCAAAAATGGAGTTTTATTGCATTCTTCACCAACAGGTCGTACAATTGATGATGGAATCCATACAATACTCTACTTGTTGATCCTATGCCTTTACCACGCTATATAGGATGAATCATAGCTTCCCCAACCATATTCCATCAGTTGGAATCCATTAATAAGGATAAAATATTCAAATACTTGTTTTCCCTCCTAATTCAGGATATGACCATTAGGATCCAAAATTTGGATTTGAAAAGTTATTTAGTTGTTTTATTTCTTACATTATTGCTTCCTACCACTTAGGACCTTTTCTAAAGTGCCCTAGGACCTATTTGATTCCTCTAACCAATATAGATCCCTTGTTGGCACTATTGGCCACCCTTACATCATTTTTGTGCCTAAATCCCTTATCAGGACCTTTAGGACTTTTCAAGTTTCCATAAAATTGTTCATTACACATTGACATTATAGGCTTCAATACATTCCAATCCACCTTTAGGGATGTACCAAACAAGACCAAAAAAAATTTAGGGTTTTGGATACCCTTTTCAAAGTTGTAGCAAATCTCAAAGCACCAAGTTCCAGTTCTACTCTAGCACTCTCTTTCCTTCACTAGGCAATGTAGACCTAATTGATCAAGTTGGGCTTGGTTCACAAAGAAACATAGAGGAAATGGGTTCATGGGAACACACCCAACACTTAGGAATGACTAACAACCTTATTTAAACTTTTTTTGAAACACTCAACCCTCCAATAAGTCTCTAAATCTTGTCATATTCCAAACAACACGTCCAAAAGGTCAAATCCTCTTAGGTACTTGACCTAGGGCTGGTTAGGGAAAATAGAAAAACTTATTATCCAATATTGAAATCATGCAATAATTTAAATGACCCTACTAACTACCATTCCATAGGAGGCCATGAAAATCAAACCATAGAGATTGTAGTTAGGGGCCCATTTGTGGAATATGCACAAAATTGTTGTCCTACAAACTCTGCTGCACTAAATCTTGAATAACTTGAGAAAAACAACACTTAGAAGGATGAAACCAAAAGAAAAAGAAAGGTAAGTCAAATAAACTTCTCATAAAATCATTATATCAGACCTTCCAATCCATACAGTATGACCAACATAAAAAAAAAAAAAAATGGCTTCAAAACTCAAAATCCCTTATTACAATTTCTCCCAATCCATACAATATGACACTTCTGACCTCATAAATGAGGTATTAATCCATCCTAGGCCTATTCTAATCTTTAAAAATATTATTTGAATAGCTATAAGTCCTTTCCAACCAAGTTGCATTTTGAGCAACTTTTACAACTTTTCAATTTTTCAATTTTGCACAAAAAGTGCAACTTTTGCAAAGTTCACTAGATTTCACTTCTAGGACGTGGAAAAGGTTCCAAATCATTAGAAAACAAATAAAAAAACCTAATCCTAGGCTATATTTACCAAAAAATCAAAAGACCCAATTTTATCTAATTAGCAACTTTTGCTCATATCTTGCACAAAGTGGCCTAGGAATACATATCTTGCTCATATCTCTCTCACTGTTCATCATGGGATCAAAATATCTTCTTTGTTAGCTCCAAGTGGTTGGGTAAATCCTAGTACCAAAATCATCCCATCTTGTTAAGTGCTCGAACATTCTAAAGTATGCCAAATGAAATTGACCCTAAGCGAACCTAAATGCCATAGGGCAACGATCTTGGATGGGGCATATTCTAGAGCTCATGTGAGGTATGGATGAAACTTTGGGTGCTATAGGTTTGTATTTTCAACACCTAAAATAACCTCTCTCACTTTTTAGAGATTGGATTCCATTTTGATTTTGCGGCCCCATCTCGGGTGATGCTGAAACTTGTAGTGTTGGCAAGTACAAAGTTGCCAACTAGTGAATCTCTCTAATTGTTCATCATGGAATGGAACTATATGTTCCATTACCTCTAAGTGGCTAGGTAAACCCTATTCCCAAGCTCATTCCATCTCATTGACCGCTTGAACATTCTTGGGCATGCTGAACAAAATTGACCTTGAGAGTCACTAAATGCCATAGGGTAACAATCTTTGACAGGGCATATCTAGGAGGTTTTGCAAGGTATGGATGCAATCTAGATACTATAGGATTGTGTTTTTGACACCTACAATAACCTGTCTTTCTTTTTGGAGATTAGATTACATTTTGATTTTGCAATCCCATCTCAAGTGATGTTGAAAGTTGTAGTGTTGTCCAATACAAAGTCACCAACTAGTGAATCTCTCTAACCGTTCGTCGTGGGGCTAAACTATTTTCTCCATTAGCTCTAAGTGGACATGTAAACCATAGTCTGAAGCTTGTCTCATCACATTGACCTCTTGAATATTCTTAGGCACATCGAATGAAATTGACCCTAAGAGTCACTAAATTTTGTGTGTTGATACTTGGAAGAATAAAAAAGATACAAGAAGTTGAACACTTAAAGGAAATTTTAATGAAGAAAAAAGTACTATACAAACATGAACTAACTTAATTCAAGGTAAAACTTCAATTTTCAATCCATTATCTCAAACTTGCTTTGCAAAATCCAAAAACTGTTAAAGAAAATGTAACAAAGTGTTTGTATTCAAATTCAAGAATGAACTCTTCCAACATCCAACTAGTATATTTGTCTTCTTCTAGGTCTTATAGGACCTCCCAAGGTGTGCATTCAGTTAAACCAACCATCATGCCTTCCTTCCATGCCATAGCTAAAAATTTGCACAAAATGTTGTGGACCAACTTTTAAAAATTGTTGACCACATTGTAACTTTTGCATTTTTGACTTCTAGATCGTTGAAAACTTTTTGAATGGAACCAAACAAGTTTAATAAAGGTGTTTAGAGATAATGTGCCCCCCTGGTAACCAATATGCCTCTTTTTTTTTTCTCCTAGACCCATTTGAGCAACTTCTTGACAACTTAGCATCTTTTGGCATTTCAGATCCTAATCAACCAAAATTACATTTTATGGCCTCCAAATACTTGAACAAGATGCAAAATCACTATTTGGGATCTAGTTGGGTTATATCCCACTTACCAATGAGTTGTACAAACTTTGACCCACTTTGACCACCTAGTGTCCCCCCTAGTGTTTATTAGCTTGCACATACCTAAGCAAGGCTTATTCAAACCAACTTTATCTAAGCACAAAAACACACCACCCTGACTTGGCTAGATTCACAACAAGCCTCAAAGGAACAACAACACAAACAAACCCAAAACAAGGGTTGTTAGGTGCCCTACACCCGGAAGACAAAAGATATCCAAGAAAAAATGCAACAACTATAGCTGTAGAAATCATAAGAAGAGCATATATAATGTGTTTCCATTAATGAAGCTCTCAAATAGATGGATAAGAAAGCAATATTGATATTAAATTCCATGAATACATTAAAAACTTTATTTCAAGTCTTCTCATGTTCTGAAGATAAAGCATATATAAACTCTTGAAATGTTTATGATGACACTAAGATTCAAGCTTAGACATGTACATAATGTAGCCAACTCAACAGTCAAACTTCAATGTTAATTGTATAAAAGTAATAAGAATTCAATTTTCACTATTCTCGTCCCAAAAAAAACTCCAAATAAGTTACTCATAATCAAAAGTACTCATAGTTCTTGTACAATTTAAATAAAAATTAATATCATAGCCTTATTCACATGTCAAAAGACACTATAAAAGCTTATTATAATGATTCTTGCCCTTATTTTGGATGCAAATTACATTAAAATAAAATACATGAAATACTTAAAATGTAAATAAGAAAAACAAGATATATATATTATGATAACCAATAATTTCATACATGAAAAAATTGATGCATCAAAGTTGTAAGTGTAATAATGGTATGCATCACATGCATGCCATACATCAAATATAAAATGTCATATAGGCATCAAATGTATGTCAAATATGTCCACTAGCATAAAATCCAAGATATATGTCCACTAATGCCTATTCATGTGTCCATCCCTATATCTTGTCCTTCCCACAAGGTGAAGGAAACAAATCCCTAGAGGTCTTCAGTTGTTGCATGGAGGGAGATGATGGGGATGATGGGGTCTTCCTCACATGCTCACTCATTGTCTTGTATAGGCTCCTCTCTAATTGGAGCTAATACAAACAAAGTATATATGAATCAATTGTTATTATACATTGAAATCAAATATATGTACACACAAATTAATTATTTTCTTACTACCATCAAATAGTCACTCTATACATCCACCTTAAAGGCTCGTCGATGATCAGGAGTAACAAGGCCTTACAACAATTCAATTAATATAATCACTCGATCATACAAATAAATGCCATTTAAAATTTCAATACTAACTATTATAAATAACAACTAAAACTATGAAAACTCTTTCATACCTCGGTCAATGGCTCTGAAGTAGCCATCACAACAACAACTCCATGATTGATGGATTGGCAAAGATGGGGAGGAGTCTCAGACATCAATAACTGAAAATCATATAATTCAATTTACATGTTTTTTATAAAATATAATATAATGAAATGAATTAAAATAATATGAAACAAATGTACCTAGAGTACAAAGCTCGTATCATGCCTAGGCTCAAAGTCCCTTATGAATGTCAATGGTCCAGTAGAGAACTAATGCACATGGATAAAATAATTTGTCAATCCTTCACATGATTACTTAATAAATATATATATATTAATTTAAATGATTAAATTGATACATACCTCTCGACTTGTCGATGAGACATAAAATGGAACCGGAGAATATGTACTAGGGCCATCAACACTCTTACCTTGAATTTTGAACAATGTCAAGACATGCTAATTAATTAGTCATTCACTGTACATACAAAATGTGATCAAATTAGTTTATTATAATTATAATTTACCTATGTGTCAATGGAAAATGTGTCATTTAGGAAGTCATCACTGACTACCCCATCATCCATAGTGTCTCCAACGTGACTACCAAACATGCATAAGGATCCACATGATGTGCACATATGACTAGGACACAAAGAAGGCTCCTCCTTAACTAATGGACCAACACAATGATTGAGGGTCTATGTCAAAGTATTGTTGGTCCCTAGAGTATTGGTCTCTACATGTTTCTTCACAACTGAAAAAATAATGAAATGCTCACCCTGTGGCTTGACAACAGGAACCTTAACTCCATTAGGGCCATGATGTGCCCCTAGCCTCTCAAATGACAACCCCTCATCTCTACCCTGAGAATCTAACATGTAAAAATAATTGGGGATCTCCCAAAGGACAAATTCACCATAAAATTCCTTTAAGAAATATATTGGAACCTTGCAATTATTGCAGGGAGGGGCATCAAAGACTATCCACCATCTATCCCAAAATTTATTTCTAATATCATCATGTATGCATCAATGGATGGGGAACCTTTTAGTTGTATGTTTAACAATGTCTTGTTGTCCTAGCTTTTAAAACAATAAACATGTGATAGTTTTTGTTATGTCATTCTTTCGTACATCTTTATAGGGTAATTTGTTTGCATAATATCTTTTTTGTTCTTCTCTCTTAACATGCCAAATATCCAACTGACCACTAACAGAAGCTACATGGCTCATAATGGACTCAAGGGAGGATGTCAATTGTGTTAAGTAACATGGATCATTTTCTGCAAATGTACTAACATTTCCAATGTGATTGATAATGTCCAAATGCATATTTGGATCTCATATAAATATGAGATTAGGCATGTCTCATGAAGAGACATGTCTCTATGATTAATCATCACTAGCTAACATATTTAATAGTAATATAAATAACCATTTATGTAATATATTATTATATTATTATACAATAATATATAATATATAATATATATTATATTATATATATAAGATATTTATCTTAAAGATGATGTACCATCAACAAGGTATCTCATGATAAAATCAATTCGAAAGAAGCTATAACCTCAACACTCCCTCTTAGCTAGGGAGGATTTATAGAACACGTTATACTCTCAAGAATAAGAAGATATATCATCTTAGTATGATATTAAATTCACTATGAGACTAAATTTCTCACCTTTCATAACACACAATTGAATCAATTTTCATTACTTTTTAAAAATGCCACCTTAAGTGTAGTCTATAGTAGCAACTATGGTGTCTGCCAAGATCTAGCCCAAAGAACCATAAAAAGTTCATTATCATGGTGTTTCACAAAATCTAGGCCAACGAACCATGATAATAGGTCTACCATTTGTAAGATCACCACCTTACAATAGTTACCTTCTGATTGTTCATTATCATGGTATCCGAAAAAATCTGATTCAAAGAACCATGATAATAGGTCTACCATTTATAAGATCATCATCTTATAATGGTTACCTTCTGACTGTTTGTTATCATGTTGTCCGAAAAAATATGGCCCAAAGAACCATGATAACAAGTCTACCATTTATAAGATCATCATCTTATAATGGCTACCTTCTATTTATATATGTCAATGAAAGATTGTCACCTTTCATTGTATATCATATGTGAAATAGTACCACCATGAACCAAGTCAGAGGGTGGTGCAAAGGCTTTCACCTCAATTCTCTCTCATAGAGAAAAATGCATTACAGGAAATTTTTCTTAGAACTTCTTCTGATAGAGAAGATATCATTCACAAAGGCTTGCATCTCAAACTTTCTCCCTTTGAACATTGATCCTAGGAAGTTAGGTCCTTTAGTTACTTCCTCATAAATTCTCTTCACCCAAGGATGCTTGTCAAACTCACTCTAAATCAAATGTCTAATTTTTTGGTGATAATTCATCACTTTCTCATGATATACATAGGAGTAAGCCCATCACATCATGCAATTACCCACATGCATTTCTAGACTCCCTCTGAGTATCAATCTTCTAAGCTCTGACATTGCCTTAGAAGAAGTGTCATGCTCCCTCTTAATGTAGAATAATCTCATAATCTTAATCATCAAAGATGTTTGCTTAAGAGCCTCACTTTATCCATCTTGATCATCAAGTTCTTTGGAGCTACTCTCATTAGCTTGAGTTTGCACAATATTTGGTAGTAATGTACCAACCTCCTTTTCTTGTAAGAATATCCTCAAACATAAAGGAAAAGATCAAGGAAAATAACCCTTATACTATGTATAGAATCACAAATAAGAGAGAGAGCACAAAGAGTAGATAAATGTTAAAGATAAGAATACTAATCTGCACATGAAGATTCATAAATTTTCATTTTAGATTATTTGAGAATGGAACATCTCCTCTCTAAATAAGGTTCAAGTGGGAATGAAGCATTGACTATTATTCCCCCTACAATGTAAATTTTCCACTCATTATTATATTGTTGAAATTTTTTGTATCAAATATGACAAATCCTTTCTAAGTTCCAACTTGCTGTTTTTGTCCATTGAAGGTCCAAACATTTATTTAGTTTAATAGTAGAAGCAAATGTGTCCTTCAATTTTCTCAAACTCATTCATAATATGCCAATAAATTGATTGAGTATGATTGTGCCACTTGAATGACTCTACAACTCATGCGTCAAGTATCATTTATCATTTATCATAGATGGTTCAATTGAAGTCACCACTTTCATATGATGTACACAAGGGGTAGGCCCATTCACATAGTTGCATGACTTACAATCCTCTTGACTTTTACAATTTATTGATCATTGAAGATTGTAAGGAAACTCAGGTGCGGAAACAGCTTCCTACACTAATCTCTTAAGAGAAGTATGGTGCAAAACCTATTAAAATCTTTTACACTTACAGATTTAGTATCATGTAAACAACAATATTACAACCAACCAAGCATAAAGAAAATAGACAGAGAAAGAAACACATAACACAAAGATTTTCCAGTGGGGAAAAACCTTTCGGTAAAACAACCCCACCCCTCTAGGACCTACACAATGTATTATCTTCAACACAAGGTTACAATACACTTGCAATGCAAGTTCAACAACGACAACAAAAGACTCCAGTAGCAACTCACAGTACCAAAAATACACTTTCTCGCATACACCTCTTGGCAACCCTAAAAATGCTTATAACATGCGCTTCACTTTTAGGGCTACTTTTAAAGGTAACCGTATTAGGGTTTTTTACCATTCTCTGAACCCCACTATTGGGGTAGAGTGTACAGAACCCCATCATTGAATCTTCCTAACATAGCTCTTATGTGCCATAGGAATCCATCATAACCATTTTAGCTATGATCTCCTTATACACAATTCAAGATGCTGACACATCAACATTATTTTCAAGAAATACTTTTTACAAAACAAATAATAAGAATAGGAATTATCCAAGGTTGAGACACCTTATTCCTAACAAAGATTCCATCACAATATTGGTCTACTCCCTCTGAATCAATATGATTGATATCAATGACGGTTGATGAAACCATATCTTCTATCTACTCCCTTTGATAGATGTGTCAAAATCCCTCTGAACATAAATATTCTAAGCTTCTAAAATAAACTTCCCTTTAACAAAGTGTTAGATTCTCTTTGATATGATATTAATCCTCCTTTTCCTTAGATAGGGATTATCTTTATAAGGAGGATTTGTGGCATCACCTGATCTACTTTATCACTCTTTTGCATCTTCTTTGAGCACTTTTTTATTATAAGTTCCATGCATGGTTTCCTTTTTCTACAACTATTTGTTCTATTGATGAACCTCTAATTTCTAATAAATTAACATTCATAATGAATTTTCTCCACCAAGAATGATTGGACCATGTTAGGACATTGACAACGAATTTCCTCCACCAAGATGAACTTGGATACTATTATGACATTTTCAAGGAATGTCCATTACTCGATGTCTTTAATATTGTTGGGAACCTGCCTTTCCCATGTTGATGTGGTTACTCTACCTAAGACTATCCAATTTATGTACTCTCTTGATGGGATTAGTTTTATATAATGGACTGTTCTTCATTTTGTAACTTGGTGCATGTGCGGTGGTGTTTAATGTCTCATCAATGTGATCCAATATCTTGATGATGTGGTAGTCTATTCAATGACCTAATCACATGGCAATTTCTAATTTTGTATTGGGATGTCTGTAAGCAAATAGGGTAGAATGGTGTACCCAATGTCCTCGTGTTAATCGTGACTTAGACCCCTTACAGATAGTTCTTGCTTGATCTATGGATGTCATGTGAAGTAATTATAATTCTCCCTCATTTTTAAATTTTTTTTTAGTTTACATATTTTTGAAGGCCACACCACCTCTATCTTAATCCCCTATTTGGCAATTTACTCACGGGGTACCAATGGGAAGATTGTGGACACTTGCAATCCTTATTCCCATAACTTCTGACATTTTGTTAGTGGATTTAATTATTATGTAGCATAATAGTAACAAGATTTGATAACCCTCGAACCCCTTATTTACATCGTCAAATAGTTTTCATAGCATCCACCCTGATCTTTAATTGAATATGCTATGAGGTAATGGAACATGCTTCAAAACACACATGATTTACTTCATTTGTAATATCTTCAACACAATGATTCTCGCCAAACTTTGTTCAAAAATAAATGATGGTTTGTGTTGCTCTCCAATAGGAAGCATGTAACTGTGGTATTTTTATTTTATTTTGTTTGAACTTTCTATCTTTTTAATTTAATATTCCTCCGTTAGTAGGATGATCCCTTTATCTTTGATGCAATCTTAATATTCCTTCGTTCAAAGGATGATCCCTTTGCCTTTGACACAATTTTATTTCATTGAAGCTGACATGGATGCTTTAATATAATCACCACAAGGTATTTAATCTATCTTCATTATTCAATGTCTTCTTTCACTTTTTATTTATTATCATTCTATGCTTAGTGACTATCTATCCAACTCTGATGTGCTTCACTCTGCATATCTCTATCCAATGTTTAAGAATATTAGTTCTCCTTTTCTTCTATGCTGTGAGCTTATCATTTTCTGCTAGTAAAAATGTCTAATAATGCAAAGTTTCCATGCAAATGACAATGGGAAAAATATTTTCTTGCATATTGCAATTAGCCCTTTCATATATCTATTGTGTGTGATATGATGTTTGTAATCTAGTTGAACTTAGCTTTGATACCATGTTAAGTAATATGGATCATTTTCTACAAATGTACTAACATTTCCAATGTGATTGATAATTTCCAAATGTAGATTTGGATCTCATATAAATATGAGAGGAGGAGACATGTCTCTATGATTATTCATCACTAATTAGCATATTTAATAGTAATATAAATAACTATATATGTAATATATTATTATATAATAATATATATTATATTACATATTACATATTACATATAATATATATATATATATATATATATATATATATATATATATATATATATATATATATATATATATATATATATATATATATATATATATATCTTAAAGATGATTTACCATCAACAAGGTATCTCATGATAAAATCAATTTGACAAAAGCTACAACCTTAACACATTGTGCTCTCATAGGATTAGTTTTCATGTAAGCTTTAAACCTACCAATGCTTGCTTCTAATAAATTAACATTCATAATGAATGTTCTCCACCAAGAATGATTGGACCATGTTATGACATTGACAACGAATGCCCTCCACCAAGATAAACTTGGATACTATTATGATATTTTTAAGGAATTCCCATTACTCGATGCCTTTAATATTGTTGGGGACCTACCTTTCCTATGTCAACGTGATTACTTTTCCCAGGACTATCTAATTTATGTACTCTCTTGATGGGATTAGGTTTATATAATGGACTGTCCTTCATTTGGTAACTTGGTGCATGTGCGGTGGTGTTTAATATCTCATCAATGTGATGTCCAATGTCTTGATGATGTGGGAGTCTATCTAATGACCTAATCACATGGAAATTTCTAATTTTGTATTGGGATGTCCATAAGCAAATAGGGTAGAATGGTGTACCCAATGTCCCCTTGTTAATTGTGACTCATACCCCTTATGGATAGTTCTTTCTTTATCTATGGATGCCACGTGAAGTAATTATAATTCTCCCTCATTATTATTATTTGTTTCTAGTTTGCATACTTTTGAAGGCCATACCACCTCTATCTTAATCCCCTATATGGCAATTTACTTGCGAGGTACCAATGGGAAGATTGTGGACACTTGTAATCCGTATTCCAATAAATTCTAACATTCTATTAGTGGATTTAATTATTATGTAGCATAATAGTAACAAGATTTAATAACCCTCGAATCCCTTATCAGCATCGTCAAATAGTTTTCACATCATCCACCTTAGTCTTTAATTGAATATGCTACAAGGTAATGGAATGTGCTTCCAAACACACATGAATTACTTCATTTGTAATATCTTTAGCACAATGATTCTTGCCAAACTTTTTTCATAAATAATTGATGGTTCATGTTGCTCTCCAACAAGAAGCACGTAACAATGGTATTTTTACTTTATTTAAACTTTTTATCTTTTTAACTTAATATTCCTTCATTCAGAGGATGATCCCTTTACCTTTGATGCAATCTTAATATTCCTTCCTTCAAAGGATGATCCCTTTGCCATTGGCGCAATTTTGTTTCATTGAAGTTGACATGGATGCTTTAATATAATCACCACAAGGTATTTAATCTATCTTCATTGTTCAATTTCTTATTTCACCTTTTATTTATTATCATTCTATGCTTAGTGACTATCTATCCAAATTTGACGTGCTTCACTCTGCATACCTCTATCCAATGTTTAAGAATATTAGTTCTCCTTTTCTTCTATGCTGTGAGCTTATCATTTTCTACTAGTAGAAATGTCTAGTAATGCAAAGTTTTCATGCAGATGACGATGGGAAAAATATTTTCCTACATATTGCAATTGGCCCTTTCATATATCTATTGTGTGTGATATGATGTTTGCAATCTAATTGAACTTGGCTTTGATACCATGTTAAGAAACATGGATCATTTTTTGCAAATGTACTAACATTGCCAATGTGATTGATAATTTCCAAATGTAGATTTGGATCTCTTATAAATATGAGAGGATGAGACTTGTCTCTATGATTAATCATCACTAGTTAACATATTTAATAGTAATATAAATAACCATATATGTAATATATTATTATATTATTATATAATAATATATAATATATATTATATTAAAAATATAAAATATAGATTATATATATAATATATTTATCTTAAAGATGATTTACCATCAACAAAGTATCTCATGATAAAATACATCTGATAGAAGCGACAACCTTAACAAATTGTGCTCTCATAGGATTAGTTTTCCTACAAGCTTTCAACCTACCAATGCTTGCTTCTATTTCATTTTCCCCTCTTTCTAATTCATTCATTATATTGTCTTGGGTGCCAGGAGGAGGTCTTTCAATCAATGGAGGTTGCAAAAATTCTTTATCTTCCTCATGAGGGTTTTCATTTTGATCTTGTGGAGGGTTTTTGTTTTGATTTTGTTGATCAGACTGGGGATTTGGTGGTTGATTATTCACATTTTTTTTTATAAGAAACCAATTGCATTTTAAATAAATAAACAAACCTGAAGAAAAACTAAACAAACATAAAAAACAATGTTAAAACATACAAAACAATGCAAAAACAAGAGTAGAAAACATACTTGATTATCCTGATCTTGATCTCTAGTGGTGAGGAGGCATTTTTTTCAACTTCTAAAAAATGTGTGTGCACTATTGAGGGCAAAGAAAGCACTAGCAAAAGAAATTCCAAAAAATGGAATGGGCTACAAGTTTGCAGTCCATATATAATTTTTTTACAAAGCGCGTGCACACTTTTGAAATTTTCAAAATAAAAGATGTGTGTCATCTTTTTCACACCAAAAATTGGTGCATTCACCCATAATTTTCATTTAAGTGTAAGTTAAATAGAAAGGAAAAGTTGATATGGAAAATGGAGAGTTCAAAGAGGTTCTCTATGTTCCTAATTAGCAATACCAATCTCCTTTCAATCTACCAAATCACTCACAATGGAGGTGGATATAAAGCTGGGTTCCTTCCTGATTTTGTAATGGTACAAAATATTAATGATGATTCATTGATTGTAGTAAGTAAATATAATCATAATAAAAGGCTTTATTCTTTCTTCCACTTTGTACCTAAATCTCCTTCACATGCCTTGTTGACACATACACAATCGAGAAGTAAATTATGACATGAGTGGTATGGATATCTTGCTTTCCACTATAGTCATCATCTTAGCTCAAAACATATGATAAAGGTCTACCTACAATCAATTTTTTAAAGGGTGACTGTTCAACTTGTTTACAAGATATCCATCTTTAAGATATGTTTTAAAAAGGGAAGTCTTGGAGAGCATAAGTTGTTCTTGAGTTGGTTTACAGTGTTCTAGCAGGTCCCTTTCCAATGACAATAGTCAAAAAGGGTCACTATGTCCTCAATTTTATTGATGACATTTCATGCTACACATGAGTCTACTTTCTTGATCACAAGAATGAAGTGTTTGATAATTTTCTAGCTGCCAAGAGTTATCTTGAGAAGAAATCAAGTAAAGCCATCAAGGTTCTTCATACGGATAATGAAAGTAGAGAATTTTGTGAACATGAGGGTATTGATCTTCAAGATTTAGTTTCATTTAGTTCACAAGAGACAAGACTTTCAAAAATGAGGATTAGAACTCTTAAATCAATGATGAGCTACATGATTCAAGTCAAGTCTCTTGATCCATCACTATAGGTAGAAGTTATACATAGTTCCAGTCATATCCTCAATAGATCTTCTCCTAATGTCTTATAACTTGGATTGACTTCTTTTGAGGCATGGCATGGAATGGTTGTAAAGCACTTCAGAGTATTTGTTTGTCCAACATGGACATGTATATCTTCAAAGAAATGCAAGGCACAGTGCCACCAAGGCCTTGTACATTCATTGGATATGAAGAAAGTGTTAAGGCATATAGACTTGTGGATCTTGTGACTTATGAGATCTTCATAGAGAGAAATGTTCACTTTGAAGAAAATTCACCTAGCTTATCCTCTAACCTTCTCTAGACTTCATACATTGGGGAAACTGGTAGTGATATCAATGATTGTGATTCAGATGGTTCATCTACCTCAACTTTGATTTTCATGATTACACATTTTCTTGGTAAACTTAATATTTACGATATCCCTTCATCATCTTCCACTAAACCTTGTTAGACACTTTATTCAATAGGTTCACTGAGGGGGATCCTTCAGATAGTTGAAGGACAAGGTCACAACATCAACACATTCCAAATGCATACATTATTAAAGTAATAAGTCCAAGTGATTCAATACAGTTGGGTACACCTTGTCTTCCAATTACACCATTAGGGGATGATTACTTGACATGTACATTTTAGGTTTTTTTTTTTAGTCCTACATAACAAATTTGGGAGACATAATTAGTGATATACATATTCTTTTTGATGAGGATGATCCTTCTTCAATTTTTTTGAGGGAACACTCTGATCCTCTTGTCCATTCTCTACATGATCAATCTTTTGAAGTTAATATAATTGTGGATTTTTATGTACAGTAGTTGTAGGAGGTCTCTTTATCATTATGGGAGACAATTGATTCTATGGGACATGTTCTAGATCCTTCCTTTCTAGATCCTGGCTTGTTCTTTTGGAACAATGTTGGAAGTGACAACCTTTTGTATCAACACAAGGATAGTTGAGTTATTTTCAGGGACATCATTCATATTGAGGTTTCTTCCTACATATAGGGGAGGCATCTCATATGTACCTATGACATTCTTCCTAAGGAGAGGAACATTATTCAACATTCGTGGATCAACTTCCATATTCATTTCGGAGTGTCCATGGTTGATGGAAATTCTACACTATGAGGGGTACCTTGCCTCCTTTCTTCTTCTTCTACTTCTTCTCTCTTATGAGGGGAGCATTTTCCTCTTTGGTTTTTTATCCTTCTCATACTTCTTTATTGTATATAAACATGATTTATGTTGTAATGGGTGGGACTTGATTGCTTTGTCCATCCATGCATCTTGTTTAATTTTCCATTTATCTTTTTGGAGGAGGGTTTTTTTCCATAAGGTTTTCAATCTTTCTATGCCTTATGAGAGATTGCATTGCTTTTTTATTTTGTTTATTTGTACCTAACATGGCCTAGTAATTGGGACCCATTATGCATTTTCATCCAACTTTTGTAAGCTTAAGTGCATTCCCCTAAATTGTACTTGAGGATAACGTTGGTGTAATTAAGTATTTACTAATTAAAATTTACTTAAATTTACTTAGGATAATACATTTTCATATTACTTGTCATGTAGACACCTACAATTTTGCATTCTATTGAGCACATGTTGTCTCACACCTCTTTCTATGGGGACCACCTCTGTGTTGTTATCATATTATCATCCTCTCATTGTTGCACATACTTTGTTACATAATGAAAGATAATCCACCTATAGCAGACATGAGAATCCACCTTATGATGATAACTTATCTCTATTATCATTCCTAGTTATCATGCTTTGCTTATATATTGAGACACATCTATGATGTATTGGCCCATTGCCCATTATCCATTATTGATTGATTGTCATTGAACTATAAATTTAGCTTCTAGATCTTGGAAATTTCATTCTTTGCCTCAAATAAATTCTTAAAACCTTTGTTACGCCAAAGGCGTCCCTTTTTTGAGGTCTCAAAACATCATTTTAAAATCAACGATCAATACTCATTAATATAGGATGCAAGATAATTGAAGTAATCTCAATCATTAATTTCAAAACATGAAAATAGGCATGTCAAATATGCAATTCCTAACAAGTGTAGTCCTTTAGAATATTTTATTACATTTGTCGTTGAGTGTTTTTAGGATAGGAAAGTCCAATTCGAAATTCTTTTCTCACTACATGACAAGTGTAGTAATGTCCCTTCATAATCAAGATGTTGTGATTTATAAAGATGGGTGCGCTTTGGAAGGACTTTGTGTTTGTTTAGAGCATGCCCATTGTGCTCCTCAACATGGGTATTTATGCACATTCGGAAGAGTTTTCATAGATGCAAGGGTTTGCAGAAAATAAGATTGAGAGGGTTTTGAGTATAAATATATATTTTTTGTGTGAAAGAAAGTGATCATAATTCCAAATTTTGGTTGTTGTTGAAGTATTTTCTATTCTTTGAGGGGTTTAAAATCATCTGTTATCCGCTCATGGCTTCCAACTTTTGGGAAATGATTGAAGCTTGTGAATAATGTGTAGGAAAGAAAAATGTGTAAGCAGGAGAGCTATACTACTGAGCAAGACATTCAAATTTAAAACTTGAGTTGCTAATTTAGAAATCACTTTGTTTCCCTGTAACTTATTTGTAACATTTTATTGAAATAATGTATTTATGTACAAAAAAAACTACACAAGGGAGCAAAGAGACTACCCTCAATAAGTGAATTAGCAGTCCATTAACTTATTCTTGTGAAGAACATAACAACACTTACTACAACTACATGAAAATGACTGATCCATCTTTTGTGACGAGCAGTCTGAAGATTTCTTATACTATTTTTTCATGAATGATTTACTGGTTTCCGACTTACGTGTTGATTTTACTTTGGTAAGCTGATCTTGCATTTTTTAAATTTGAATATGTAATTTTATAAAGTATTTTTTTTTCTTAAAAAATAACAATTGAAGTGTGCAATAGGTTATCATCTCTAGTATTAAACAATAATATAATTATTCATTCAGTTTTTTTAGATATTTGTTCTTTACAATTTTTAGGAGAAATGTTATATGGAATTTAGAGGTGAAATTTGTAACTTTGTAGTACTCTACAAAGAAGATCCAGTGAAAACATTTCTTTTTTTGCTTACTCATTATTTGTATTTTCTCTTTGCTTGTGTATTTTTAATGTTTTCACTTTTAAGGGTATCTAACTCTGATAGTTGAGGATTTGGGCTTTATTGTTTGTTTGTTTAATTTTTCAAATTTTATTTAAGTTTGGTTAAGCTGATCTAATTTTATTTTTAAGTAGTGGTTTTACTTATTGAAGGGTAAACTTTAGTTTACAATTTAGCTTAATCTAAAATTTGTTTAGGGCTCAATGTAGTCTAGGGTTAGCTTGAATAATATATGATCAAGGTGAAGTTAATTAGATTTAATATTAGATTTATAATTAGGTTTAAAATTTATTACTATGAAAGGTAACTACACTTTAAACATGAATTTTGAAATGGTCAGGGCTCTGCTAGGTGGGAAACTGGAAGGAGGAAACTTAGCGGTAGGGATTGATCCTAAAGGGATAGGGTATCAAAAGGTGGGAATTTTGATAGTTTCTACAAGATCTAATGGAACATTGGGAGAAAAAGACAAACTTTTGGGTTCTTGCTCCATTAGTTGTGGGGTTGAGAATGCTCTTTATGTTCCCCTACCTGCCTGTCATGTGCTAAATACAAACCTAAAGAAGGAAAATATTTTTTTTGGAGAATGTGGAAGAGAATACAAAAGTCTATAGAATGGAGGACCAGATGAAGGAGAAATTTCCAGATGATCAAAGGAAGTGGTCTTCATTGTTCAGAAGAAAACCTGGAGGAAAATCATCTTTCCTGTTGGTCACAACGAAATCTTGTTGGGAGAAAGGTGAGTTCCAAATCTTTATTTTGGATTTGATTGTTGATTCCTCTGTCTCGACTATGAATTGTACTCTAGTTGAGAAATTTATGGAGGCTAGGCCTAATATTGATGACTTGAGAAACATGATCAAAAGAAAATGGATCATCCATGGTCAACTTGACATACCACCTATGATGAATCATTTCTTTTCCTTTGTTTTTAACTGTAAGGAAGATTTGAATATGGTGTTTTGTGGTGGAACTTGGTCATTTGGTAATAGTACTCTTACTATTAAAAATGGGAGCCAAATATGGATCTATCTTATGCCTTTGTCCTTACTACCCGGTATGGGTTAGACTTCCTAGATTACCTCTAGAGTTTTGGCATGAAGATATTTTTAAGGGTATAGTTGGCTCTTTTGGTGAACTTGTTGCAGTTGATAATGTCATAGCTTCAAAATCAAAACTCCAGTGTGCTAGAATATATGTGAAAGTAGCTCATTTGAAGAACCTTCCTAAGAAGGTAATATTGATTTCAAAACTTGGAAAAAGGATGCGAGAGATAATTTTTGAAAATCTTCCAAATGCTTGTTTTGTCTATAAAAATAGGGTCACTAGGCAAAAAATTTCCCTTACAAAAGCAAGAATCAACCTAAGCTTGCCAACGTGGAGAAAAAAGAAGAAGTAAAGAGTCAGAAAAAGGTATGGAAACCTAAAGCTATATCTGAGAAGATGACTAAGGATAAAGATATCCTAGAAAATCAGGATTCAAGAATGCAAACAAACCCAAATCTGACCTCTCATTTATAGAGTAAAGAGAAAATAGTAGATCTTATGAATCAATTGGTTATCTATCAGAAAAATGAATTAGAATGGAAGAATCTAGAAGAATTAGAAGAGATATAGGAAGGTGAAATTCTTGAGGAAAGGAGTAGATCTCTAGCTTTAGAGGAAACATAGATCATTGTATAGCAGTCTCTTGAGTCTCCCTTGTGTAAAGAGATTATATCCCTTAAGGATGGCTTTGAATCCAAAGAAGTGGATGGGACATCTAAAAAGAAGGAACCTAAACAAAAATAGACTCTAAGGAAAAATATAGAGAAGAAAGGTAATACTATTTCTAAAGGAATGGAGACTTGAAGCAGTACATTAGAGTTATTCCCAAAGTTGAAGCTGAATGTTGGTACTCGAAGAAACCTGGAAGGAAAACCTCTGAAAAAACCAGAGAAGGTGAAAGTTTATAGAATATTGTTGATGGGAAGCAGGCAACTATTCTAGATTGTACCCCTAAAAAATTATGATGAATATTATCACTTGGAATGTTAGGGGGTTGAATAGTATCCATAAATTGGATATTGTTTGAAATTTTGTTAGAGAGCATAAACCAGATATTTTATTTCTCCAAGAAACCAAAGTGGATAAAGAGAAGGCTGAGAAGATCAAATCTTTTAACAATTATTGCATTATGGTTAGTAGCTCAGAACGAGCTTTTGAGGCTGGGGGAACAATGATTTTGTGGAAGAGATCTTTGTTCTCAGGAACTTTGTTGAATGCTAAGAGACATTTGATTGTGTCAAAATTAAAAGTATTGACCAAAATAATGATTGGTATATTGTCAATGCACCTAACATCAAGAGTGCTAGAAAAAAGGTGTGGGAGACTCTTTCTCACATAGAGAGTACAAATTACTATAGAAGATGGATTTTTTTGGGGGATTTTAATGTTCCTCTTTATGAGCATGAAAAAAAGGGGGGGAACGCCAGTCAGTTGGATGGTAGGCTGGATCTCATGGATTTTATTAACAAGGAAGGCTTAATGGATTTAGATCTACAAGGTATTGAGTTCACTTGGAGTAACAAAAGGATAGGTGATGAGCGTATCCAAGCTCACTTGGATAGATTACTTATTTCTCCAAACTAGACTAAGATTTTGTGTGTAATCTTAAGGCTATCTAGAAGATTGGTTCAGACCACTTTCCTCTGATTTTCACTACTGAGAATTTCAATATCAAAAAGAATTTTCCTTTTAGATTTGAGAAGATGTGGTTACAACACCCACAGTTTGAAGATCTCCTGGGTATATGGTGGAACATTAAAATTGATGGTACTGCTCTTTTTTGGGTGGCTTCTAAACTCAAAAATGTTAAAAAGAAAGTTAAAATTTGGAATAAAAGATGTTTTGGTAACATTTTTTATAACAAATCTATAATCAAAGAGGATTTGCAATTAATCTAAGAAAGGATTCAGAGGGAAGGATACTCTTTGGATTTAGTGAGGGAAGAAAATGAGAAAATAGTGGAGTATCATGATATTGTTACTAAAGAAGAAATTTACTGGAGGCAAAGATCTAGATCTGTATGGTTGGATGAAGGTGATAGAAATACTAAATGTTTTCATCTATCTACTTTGAAACATAGAGCTAAAACTCAAATTTCAATTCTTAATAAAGGTAGCATGAAGATAACTAAGGAAAAGGAAATCTCAGAGGAAATGGTGTCCTTTTTCTCTTCTTTGATGACATCAGACCCTAACATTGATTTGACTCATTAGACAAAACTGTTAGATGTTATTCCTTCCTTGGTTACTAAAGAGAAAAATAGAATGTTGTTCTCTATCCCTAAGGAAGAGGAAATTTATAAGGTTGTTTTCTTTTTAGGTGGGGATAAATCTCCAAGGCCGAATGGATTTTCTGTGCTATTTTTTCAGAAGGAATGGAAACTGGTTGGGAAAGATATCTGTGATTTTGTTAAAGAATTTTTTGGGGCTAAAAGAATGTTGAAGGAAATTAATTCTACTTTCCTATGCCTTATTCCCAAAAAAGTTGGGGCCAACTCCCTGGATCAATTCAGGCCTATCAGTCTATGCAATTCTTTTTATAAAATTATTTCTAGGTCCTCACTTCAAGGTTTTTGCTTTTGCTACCTTCAATTATTTCTGAGCAACAAAATGGTTTTGTCCCTGGTAGACATATCCTTAATTCCATTATTTCTGTGTATGAGAATATCCATTCTTTATCTATTTCTTATAATCAAGGCTTTATTATGAAAGTTGATATTGCAAAAGCTTATGATAGAGTTGAATGGTCCTTTCTTTAGAAGATTTTATTGTCTTTATGTTTTAGTATCAATGTGGTGAAACTAATCTTGTAGATGATCTCTACTACTTTAATGGTTGTTCCTCATAATTCTTTAAACCTTCTAGGGGGTTGAGACAGAGAGATCCTTTATCTCCTATCCTCTTCACTATTATGGTTGATTGTTTGGGCAGATATATAGGGAAGTTGGTTTCTCTGAAATCAAAGGACTAAAAACCTCTTCTCATCCTCTCATTTTTTCCCATGAGAAATTTGTGGATGATACCATTTTTATGGGTATAGCAGAGGTTAGGGAAGCAAGGAATCTCAAAAAATCCCTTAATCTCTATTCTTCTACTTGTAGTCAATTGATTAACTGGAATAAGAGTTCCCTATATTTTATCAATACTCTAGTTTCTAGACAGAGTAAAATTGCTAAAATTCTTGTGTGCTCTATAGGTTCTTTCCCTTGTATTTATCTAGGCCTCCTTCTAGGGACTAATCCTACAAATTCTTTTTGAGATGATCTTGTTAAAAAATTCAACAAGAAGCTGGCCGAATGGAAAGGTAATCTATTGAGTCAAGCTGGTAAAATTACACTCCTCAAGGCTAGTCTTTAAAGTATCCCTAATTATGCTTTGAGTCTCTTTAGAATTATAGCTAAATATGGTGATTCTATTGACAAAATCCAAAGGAAATTCCTTTGGTTTGGTGTTGAGGATAGGCAGAGAATGAATTTAATTTCTTGGGATCAAATTTGTAAGCCCAAAATGGATGGTGGTTTGGGAATCAGGTTTGTGAGAAGTATGAATAAAGCTCTTCTTGCAAAGCAGGGTTGGAGAGTTTATCATGATGATAAGGAATGGAGTACTATTTGGAAACATAAATACCTCTCTAATGCTCCTTATTTATCTAATTTTCTTTCTTATCCTAATCTTTTATCTCCCTCTACTATATGGGGAGTTGTGCAAGGCACTAAAAACATTTTAATCAAAGGTTGTTCTTGGAAAGTGGGTAACAAGGAAAAGACCAGGTTTTGCGATGATGTTTGGATTTTGGATCACCCTTTGATTGAGGATTTCAAGGACAAAACTATTATTGATAGATGTAAACAAACGTTTGGTATTCTTGTGGAGAATTACTGGATCAATAATAAATGGGTTAACCTTGTTGAATACAATAAGGTTTTTTATAATACTCAGTTAATCTTGAATCCCTTTAGCCTTTATCATCATATTGAAGATCAAATGATTTGGTGTGTTGATTCAAGTGGTTGCTTTAAAGTCTCCTCAACTTTTGGTACCAAGGAAAATGGCTTTAAACCTTTATGGACGAAAGCATGGATAAAAGGTCTCATTCCTAAAATTAATATCTTTTTCTAGATCTTGCTTCAAAACAAAATTCTTACTTTGGACAATTTTCAAAAAAGAGGTATCAATGTGCTTAACATATGCAGCCTATGTAAAGAGGACTATGAAGAAAGAACTCATCTTTTCTTAAATTGTAATTATAGTCAAAAAGTGTGGAGTTACATCCTTAATTACTAGAACTTAGATTGGGTTTAACACAATAATATTGATCAATGCTTCCAGAGTTGGACATGTCTGTCTAAGGAGATCAATACTGGTTTTTTGTGGAAAATTACTCTTCCCCATATTTGGTGGGGAATTTGGAAAGAAAGAAATAATAGAATTTTTAGAGACAAAGAAATTCCTGAGTGGGTTCTTGGTCATAACATAATTAGAGCTATCAAGGAAAGCTTCAATTCCCATAGAAAATTTAGTGATGATTTCCAAATCAACAATCCTATGCAGACTAAAGGATATAAAATCAAAACTAATGATCAAAGACAAAATGTTAAATGGAAATCTCCACCTATGGGATGGATCAAAGGAAACTTTGATGGTGCTGCTAAAGGCAATCCTAACAAAGCTGGATGTGGAGGGGTGTTGAGGGACCATACTTGTAGAATTGTTGATGTTATTACTATCCCTATAGGGATTTCTACAAGCCATAAAACTAAAGCAACGATAGTTCTATATACTATGAGGCTGGTTATGGAAATTGGGTATCAAAATCTTTGGATGGAAGGAGATTTTCTTAACATTATTAATATGCTCAATAACAAGAATCCAGTCATTTGGACTATTGAAGCTAGTTTAATGGAAATCAAAAACCTCATTAATAAGTTTGATAATGTTATATTATACCATATTTTTTGAGAAGGTAATTCTATTACTGATTGGATTACCAATCAAGCTATCTATCAAGAAAGCAAGTTGAGGTGGCATGCTAACCTATGCAAGAATGTGGAGCTAACGATGATTGTTAATAATGACATGACACTTGCTAGAGAAGGAAAGATTTCCTAAGATTGGAAAATTTATGAAGAAGAGTGGTGGGTTTACGGAGGATAGATTGAGATTCCCTAGGAAGTACCTTTGCACAATTATGACTTGCATTTAGCATGCAAGTATAGTTATTTGTTCATCAGTAATCTTTAATACTTTATTAAATTTTTTGGGTTGTGCTACTCTGGTGTTCTATAGAGATTTTTAGTTTTTTAAGATGGGCGGGGAACCTAGAAAGCAAGAGCCAAGCAATTGCAAGGTATGGAAGGCTAAGGCCTCTATGTGGAAAATTTTACAAAAAGGTAATGTGACAACCTATTTGGAGCATCTCCATGGGTATAAACCTCACACTACAGAAGTGTTCTTCAAAAATTGGTTTGCATATAGGGTTACTTTGCATAGGGTCATTGTGAATTTGAGTGAAGATTTTATTGCTAAGGTTACATGGCTTCCAAAAGGAGGGATAAAATTTAGTAAGGAGACTAGCATATCTAATGCGGCCTTCAGGAAATTTCCAAAGACTGAAGTTGAAGAGAAGAATCTAGAGAAAAATGGGGATTTTTACGAATTGAATCAAATTAAAGTTATCTAGAGGGATGTGCTATCTTGTATCCATGAGTATTTTATTCTTGATGGTAGGGCTAAAAGGGTCCATAAATTTCACTTTGTTTTCCTAAATCATTTTAGGCACAAAGATAGGATTTCCTTCCCATTTTTTTCTAAAATACTATCTACTTCTTAGCCCTTTATGCACATAGAAAGTAAGAGTCTCATCCTGTGTTTCATGAAGGTTTAATTTTACTTATTGATGATTACTATAAAAGTAAGGCTATAAAGCCCTCTCTGGTTCATGTAAAAAGTAAAGGGACTAGAAGTGAGACCTACCCTAAGAGAATTAAGGTGGAAGAAGGGGCTAGTGTTAACAAGAAGGTGTTGAAACATGAAAGGACTAAGAAACATGTTGAGGAAATTACAGAGTCTGAGAATTCAGACAATAATGAGAAGATGGAAATAGACACTGATGATAAAACAAAAATGGGGGATTTTAGCTCTAATTTAGATGGGTACTCTGGGAGTAAAGGGGTTTCTACTGCTAAAGAAAATGTGGAGGGAAGTCATGATAGAAATATAGACATGAATATGGGGTCGAAAGCCCCTGGGGAAGATGATGAAAAAAAAAGTGATCACCCCTCACATAATGAAAGTGAGGAGAAAATGGAGAAGGAAATGAGAAAGGAGAATGAAGACAAAGACCCTATTGGTAAGGAAAATAGCCAGAGTAAAGGTGTGAATGAGGAAAGGATGGAGAATATGGACATGAATACTAATACCTAGATTAATACTGTGACTTCCTTTGAGCCTAGGAATGTGGTTGATGGGAGGGATGACTCCCATGATGCTAAGCTCTCTTTTCTTCACACTGCCAAGCTTAAGGCATAGACTTCTCTTCAAGGTGATTCGTGGCTATATAATGAATTAATGGTTCTCAAGAAGAAAATGGGGATAATGTAGAGATATTTGGATGCTAAATGCGCTAAGAGAACCCAGTTGGAAGTGCAAATTGGTAACATGCATGATAAGCTTAAAGAGTGTGAATAGGAGCTTCGTCACCTTATACAGGAAAGTGGTCTAAAAATGGAGTAGGCCACTTCTGGTCTTTGTGCAGTGGTGGCTAGTCTAGGAAAGAAAAGTAATGAAGAGATTATGTCTCCTGGTAATACTGGTGGGGGGAGTCCTGCTGGGCCTAGTAAGAGAACCATGCAGAGCACAAGGAAAAAGGTAGATGAGGCTCTTGGGGCTCCTATTCATTTGCCAATTGACATCATCCAGAGTACTGCTAAAGTAGGTAAATAGGTGGCAAACATTATCAAGGAGTTACTATAGGTGCTAGTTGTGGATCGGGTGTGGTGGTTTCTAGGTTGGGCAATTTTGTTAGTTTTTTCCTTTTGCTTTCTAGTTTGTTTAAAACTCTAGGTTCTAGGTCCTTGTAAAACCTAGTTGTTTAGTTTGGCTTTAACTTTTGTTTTAGGTCCTTGTAAAACTTGGTTTGGATGTTGTTTTAAACTTTAGGTTTCAGTTCCTTGTAAAACCTGGTAGTGCTTTATTGATTATCTTTAGTATTTTATAAAGTGTTTTAGGTCCCTTCAAAACTTGTTTTTACCGTAATCTAAAACATTTATTACTATGATTTATTATTTACAATTTAAACTTTGATTTTATCTATTATGCATTTTATGTTTCAATATTTATAATAAGAATTTATTATTTACAAACTATAAAATAGTTTTTGCTAAATTTTTATTGAATTTCTCTATTCTAATTCCAAATAATTATTAATTACCTGCTCTAAATGTAATTTTCAGCTAAAACATATGGAAGATTGTGTGTGTGTGTGTGTGTGTGTGTTTCTGTCCAAATCACGATCTATTTTCTTCAAATGATTCGAACACGTGTTTTGATTCTTGCATGTGTTATTAGTTTCTTTATCAGGAACTAAGAAACACCCAACATGAATTCAATGGGTCAATTGAAAGCTATTTGTATTCTACATAACTTTTTTACTTATATTTGTTTGAATATATGAAATCATTTTTTTTTAAATGTCATTTCTTACCAAAATTATAACGTAACATATTTATCTTTGATGTCCTTATTGCAACCTTAAGTGCAATTGCTAGTATTATAATCTATAAAAAATCACTTCTAGAAAAACACCACTATTTTAACCTATGTTACTTTTTTGCTCATATGAAATGAATTGTGGAAATCTAACCAATTTGATGTACACTAGAATTCATTTGCATATGAGCCATAGTCTTGAGAGAGATCATGTCATTTAAATTAGATTTCCATCAATAACAAAAGCTTTATGTGGATTCCTTGTACAATCCTCCCCACAGTTGATATGATCAGAGACTTCGTGTAAAACATGAACACTAACTTCCCTAGTGAAGCTCTGCGGTTGAGGGAAATGGAAGTTTCTGATTGGAATTAGAGAAATGTATTTTTTAAAATAGGTGAAAACATTAATTCAAAAAAAAGAAGTGCAAGAAGGACCGAAGGAGTAAGGCAAGGAGAGCGAGTCACGTGATGTCTTCTGAATCATGTGCTTTTTGTTTTGGAAAAGCCAAATTGCTGCTTCATGTGTTGAAATATCAAAATTCTTTCTTTCTACACCCAATTTGTAACTGAAAAGACAAGTTAGCCCGGGAACTATCAATTCCAAATTACATCATTCTAATAAACACCATATGTAACTCAAAATTAGCTAAATTTGGGGCATGATGGCAAGTTCTCCCAAAATCCTTTTCCAGATGTGCGGACTTCTCTTGATAATTTCCTCTTAATAGGGTGTTTGTTTGTTTGTTTGGAGAGAATTCTAGTTTATGATTGCCTACTCCTAACTTAAAAATCTTTTTATTTTATTTTATTTTAATAAAAACACATTTCTCTATAAAACAAGATCAAATTTTGGATTTAAATTTGCATGTTTGAATATTTTAGATCACATTCTATGATCTATCATTAATAGGTGACTTTAATGTATACTTTTGTATATTCTTTTATTCTGATGATAGATCACAAAGTGTGATCCACAACATTAGAACACTAACAATTGAGCACAAGGAAAAAGGTAGATGAGGCTCTTGGGGCTCCTGTTCATTTGCCAATTGACATCATCTAGAGTACTGCTGAAGCAAGTAAAGAGGTGGCAAACATTATCATGGAGCTATTGTAGGTGCTGGTTGTGGATTGGGTGTGGTGGTTTCTGAGCTGGGTGATTTTGCTGGTTTTTTTCCTTTTCCTTTCTAGTTTGTTTAAAACTCTAGGTTCCATGTCCTTTTAAAACCTGCTTGTTTAGTTTGGTTTTAACTTTTGGTTTTAGGTCCATGTAAAACTTGGTTTGGATGTTTTTTAAACTTTAGGTTTCAGGTCCTTTTAAAACCTGGTAGTGCTTTATTGATTATCTTTAGTATTTTATAAAGTGTTTCAAGTCGCTTCAAAACTTGTTTTTACCGTAATCTAAAACATTTATTACTATGATTTATTATTTACAATTTAAACTTTTATTTTATCTATTATGCATTTTATGTTTCTATATTTATAATAAGAATTTACTATTTAGTCTATAAAATAGTTTTTGCTAAATTTTTATTGAAATTCTCTATTCTAATTCCAAATAATTATTAATTACCTGCTCTAAATGTAATTTTCAGCTAAAAACATATGGAAGATTGTGTGTGTGTGTGTGTGTGTTTCTATCCAAATCACGGTATGTTTCCTTCAAATAATTTAGACACGTGTTTTGATTCTTGCATGTGTTATTAGTTTCTTTATCGGGAACTAAGAAATACACAACATGAATTCAATGGGTCAATTGAAAGCTATCTGTATGCTACATAAACTTTTTTACTTATAATTGTTTGAATATATGAAATCAACTTTTTTTAAATGTCATTTCTTACCAAAATTATAACATAACATATTTATCTTCGGTGTCCTTATTGCAACCTTAAGTGCAATTGCTAGTATTATAATCTATAAAAAATCACTTTTAAAAAAACACCACTATTTTAACCTATATTACTTTTTGGCTCATATGAAATGAATTGTGGATATCTAACCAATTTGATGTACACTAGAATTCATTTTCTTATGAGCCATAGTCTTGAGAGAGATCACATCATTTAAATTAGATTTCCATTGATGACAAAAGCTTTGCATGGATTCCTTGTACAATCCTCCCCATAGTTGATATGATCGAAGACTTCGTGTAAAACATGAACACTAACTTACCTGGAAAAGCTCTGCGGTTGAGGGAAATGGAAGTGTTTGATTGGAATTAGAGAAATGTATTTTCAAAAATAGGTGAAAATATTAATTCAAACAAAAGAAGTGCAATAAGGACTGAAGGAGTAAGGCAAGGAGAGCGAGTCATGCGACGTCTACTAAATCATGTGATTTTTGTTTTGTGAAAGCCAAATTGCCGCTTCATGTGTTGAAATATCAAAATTCTTTCTTTCTACGCCCAATTTGTAACTAAAAAGACAAGTTAGCCCTAGAACTATCAGTTCCAAATTACATCATTCTAACAAACACCATACATAACTCAAAATCAGCTGCACTTGGGGCATGTTGGCAAGTTGTCCCAAAATCTTTTTCCAAATGTGCAAACTTCTCTTGATAATTTTCTCTTAATAGGGCATTTGTTTATTTGTTTAGAGAGAATTCTAGTTTATGCTTTCCTAGTCCTAACTTAAAAATCTTTTTATTTTATTTTATTTTAATAAAAACACATTTCTCTATAAAACAAGATCAAATTTTGGATTTAAATTTGCATGTTTGAATATTTTGGATCACATTCTATGATCTATCTTTAATAGGTGGCTTTAGTGTATATTTTTGTATATTCTTTTATTCTGATGATAGATCACGAAGTGTGATCCATGACATTAGAACACTGACAATCAAGTTCAAAATCAAACTTGTATATATATATATATATATATATATATATATATATATATATATATATATATATATATATATATATATATATATATATATATATATATATATATATATATATATATATTGCAGAAATATGATAATATTTAGTATTATATTGTTTGGTATGATTTTGTTTTCATCAATATAATATTGATGCAACAAAATTTATCTTCAAACTATATTCTTGTATTTTGTGAAATGTCGCAACACAATTTAGTTAATCTTCATATATTTGTGAAACCTTTCTTATTGCCATAACATTTATCCAGATATATCTTTGTTAAACACAAGTCTATGAAATGAACAAATATAACAAATGTCTACCACACAACCTCTTGTGTATCAATTCATATGAAATCTACAAGTTCAAAATCTAATATAATAATAAAACATAATTTTCCTAATTTTTCATTAAGATAAAAGCATAATTAGTCTCAAGTTTAGTTCTAGAACAAGTTCCTTTAAACTTTGTTAGCTCATTTTTAAAGAAAATTGATGGCATACTAAGGAACCTTCTAACTACGTAGGCTAATGGTAGGGCCACACGAATTATTCACTTATTAAAATTCATGATTTTAGATTTATACTCGAGTAATGGTTTCCTAGGATAAGCAAATTTGTCATTGTATCACACTTGAAAACTCTAATGTCTTTGGAACCAAGATAGACACGTTGGTGACAACTACATAATGCAACAACTAGGCAAAATAAAAGTTGTTTCTTGAAGGAGTCTTGAAAAGGGTTGAAGGAAAAGAAAATACCCTCACTTTTTGTAATCTTAACTAGAGGTTGTATAACAAAAGACACTCATTCCAACAACTATAAGGAATCATTACTATTATGAAGATCTGATGCCAACAAAGTTGCTAGTATTAATATCAATAAGGACAAATGTAATAGAACATATGATAGAGTTGGACCTAAGACAAGACACTGCTTGAAATATAGATTAATTCATAGAACAACTAGGCAAGTTTTAGAGGTAGGAATCATTTAGCCACTAAACTTTGCCTCCTATTGTTTCAAGAGTGAAAACATTGAACTTAGACAATTACAAGAGCGGTGAAACAAATAAAGAAATTCATATATTTAAGAGACACATATCTCCAAAATGCAAATATTTTGAAATCAATGGATAATAAAATTATGAAGAGTTCTTTTGTTACTTTATAATTGAAGGTGGATATAACAAAAAGTGATACCTAGAACACTCATTCCAACAACTATAAGGAATAATTACTATTTTGAAGATCTGATGCCAATATAGTTGTTGGCATTAATATCAATAAGGACAACAATAGAACATACGATAGAGTTGGACTTAAGATAATACAATTTGATTGAAATAGAGATATTTGGATTCATAAAACAACTAGGAAAGTTTCAAGGTGGGATTCATTCATCCAATAAAAAATTTCTATTCTTGTTTCAAAAGTTAAAAAAAAAATGAACTAAGAATATTATATGAGTAATAAAGAAATAAATAAGTTCATATCTTTGAGATATACATATATCTAAAATACAACAATATTTTGAAATCAATAATAAAATAAGAGCTATGTGAGAGAAAGAGTCCCTTCCTATTGTGATAAGAAGAAAATAAATAAATTATTGAATTATTTGTTGTCTCATGCGTAGTCACTTGTCTCACGGCTTACACAATTTTAGCACTCATAGAAGTCAACGGCTTACACAATTTTCGCAGTCATAGAAGTCAACATTGTCCAACACACTAATAAACAACAACATAGGTCTGACGTGTGCCAATTAATTGTATTATAGCTCTAACATGTTCCAGTTATTTGTATTATAATAAATGCAAAAATTTGGTTGGAAATACAACTCCCCACAGTTCTTCTCCACCCAAAATTGCATGCATTTGGAAGGAATATGAATGCCCGCACCTGCAACCACTTACTTACCATCTTTCCAGCCCTGATGCATTGATTGGATTGTTCGTATTTAGGAAGGAAATGCTTAGAAAATCAAGGGCAACAAGATAGAAATGCTCTAAGTAGACAGTTGTGACAGCTATGTATTCGGGCTTGATAGCCATGCATCCGGGCTATTGACGATTTATAAAATTAAATTAAATTTTCGTACACAGTTGAACAATGATATTCCTTTAAAGAAATCTACTTACACAGATGTGACAACTGTGAATCCATGTTGTTACTTCTTTATTGTGCTAACTTGCTAGCATTTTTGACTTGCCTGACAAAGATAAGTTATTTTGCATTGTGAAAAAATTAATCATTGACTGAAGCTTTTCACACTTTAATAGAGATTATGCATTTAAAAATAATCACCGAGTCAAGCTTGTCACTGATTTAACAGTGATTTTGCATTTAAACAAATTTAATCAACGATTCATGCTTTTCACCAATTTATATTAAATGCATTGCCAAAGTATACATGGACCCCATCTTAGTATTAGGATACATTTTTTCTTCTAATTTATTATCAAAAGGCAAGGTAACTTAAAATCCAATTGCATTTTAAAATTATTTCTCTATTTTACCATTTTTTTTCATCTTGCCAGATCTGTTTATGAATGCGCTTAGATTTTATATTTTTCCATCGACGACTTTTGCAAATACGAGAGATTGTCATGTCCAAGGTTATGCTTTGGAAAACACAAACCCAAATCCAGTTAAATAGCTTTTGCAGTGTGCTTTCATAATGTACAGTTGAAACTCTTTTAGGTCTTTGTTGTTTAATGTCCTGGATTCGATGTGGAGTAGACCATTTTAATTGGAACAAGATATACATATCCAAATTTGTTTAGGAATCTATTATATAACAGAATCAAATAAATGTGGATAGAAGCTTGAATAAGAAAATTTTAATGAAATGAGTACTATCAGAGAATGAATGTGTCATGGGAATTATATTTTGCATTCACATATGAAGGCCTTGTTGACATGTGGACAATGGTATTCTATAGAGAAAATGTATTAATAACCCCCCATTGTATGGATATAGAAGCATCATTGGATAACAAGCTCTTCATTGCTTATCGAATTTGTCTACATTGATAGGTATGTATTTACTTGTATTACAATGTTTTGCTTTCAATACAAAGTTAGTGATATAAACCAACTTTCTTGTTGTAGCTATGTAACTATTTCTATGTGTAATTGTTTTTTAGCTCTGTGTGTTGTTGTTGTAACCAGACAATAGTATATCACCATACAATGTAACGTTTTGTTCTTGCTATTATATGTTGATTTCTCAGCTGTGACTTCTCAGGTGCTCTGATCCAATCTCAAAGCAAATACAGGTTTTTAAATTAAATTTGTAGCTATGTTTTAAAATGTATAAGTCAGCTTTTACTTCCTCACTAATATATCAATGTCATCAATATGATATGTAATATTTATGAAGATGAATGGATTTTGGCTTGTCGAGATTGTTTTGTATGCCTTTTATAGGTTCGAAAAAGAAATAGGTTCAATCTTAGGATGTTGTTTAATTATTGGGTTTGTCAATGCATTTTAGATATTCATTCTTATGTTAATTTGCATTAGCCAACACATTCACTGCGAATACATTTTTGGAAACACTACTAAAAACAGAAGAAAATTCTTTTACAAAATATTAGAAAACACGGATAAATGAGTAAGCAACCAAAAATGTTCACAAAAAATCTGTGAACGTGTCTATCAATTTATACTAGCGGCTCATCAATAATACAAATGCAGCAAATACCATTAACTAATAGATATTTGTCATAACGGTGCTTTATAATTATTTAGACAACAACAAATAATTTTTTTAAAGAGGAAGCTGGTTGTAAGCAACCTATCATGCAGAGTAAATGTATATTGGATAAAATCAATATGTATGTTCTTTTTTTTCAATGATATTTTATTTTAAAATATATCAATGAAGAATTTGTATTTCATTATTTATATTTTTGTTTTTATTTTGACTTATTTTACATACTGAATAAATAAATACAAATTTGTGTTAAAGTTTATATCATGGTTATGTTTGGTTTAGGATTTAGTTTTAATATTAAGGGCAGTGTTTGAATTATAATTATAATAGGTTTAGTTACAATAGAGTTTTGGTAGTAGCGTTGGAATTAGTATTAAAGCTTGTGTTGGAATTATAAGTAATGCCACAAGACAGTCTACAATTCCAACAAAGTTTGAATTGTGATAGTGTCACTCTATTAGTATCAAAAACTTTATCTAATTAGCTTAAATTTTACCACCTTCTACATGTCAAAATTTTAGTATTGATTATAAATATAATATACTTTAAAAAATACCAAATCTAAATAAATGCACTGCTCAAATATTATGGGATATCCTACAAGTTATACCCATACAAATACATTGTACCATCAAATTTGGTGAACTTACTTTTACTTACAAACAATGCTTCTATCAAATATCATGCATGTTTCAAATGACAATTTACAATTATATTATTAACTACTATTTAGCTCCACAAATACCTTTTTTGGTTAACACTTTTATCAAACATTATGCATGCTTCTAATGACAATTTACAATTTTTACAATTTTATTGTAAACTAATCTTTTGCTTCTAAAATACCATTGTTGTTATGCATTATAAGACCACCCTAAACATCATACTTTCTTGACAAATAATGCTATATATCATCAAAAAATTATGTTTAACCCCTTACTATTCTATGCAATTCCATACAATGATAATTTTCTTAAATAACTTTGTCGACTTATCCCTTGAACCTCTCACAGGTACAAGTGCTAGTATAGCTGACAGGCTATTTGTGTGAACTTTGTTCTCAAAAATTGAATTTTTGATGGAAAAGTTGTCAAATTGTTAGTTTGGCGAAAAATTGTAAATCCTTCCCATTAATTATTTACAGACAATTTTTGTCTCACTCCACTTTTAACTCTTGTTTTGATATTTATTAGTTGTTATCTCCACTTTTAACTATTGCTTTTCTTTTTCTATTTATTTAAAAAAATAATTTAGTCGATAGGCTATTTGTGAGAATTTTGTTCCTCGAAATTGAATTTTTGAAGGAAAAGTTGTCAGTTTGCCAAAAAAGTTGTGAGCTGGCTAGAAAATGTTTGTTTGGCCAAAAAATTATAAATCCTCTCCGTTAATTATTTACTATCTAGTTTTTATCTCACTCCACATTTAACTCTTGTTTTGATATTTGTTAGTTGTTATCTCCGCTTTTAACTATTGTTTTTCTTTTTCTAATTTATTCAAAAAAATAATTACTCATTATCTCCACATTAGCTCAATCTCTATTTATTTAACTTTCGATTTTTAAAATTGATTTAGATTTTAGTTTTAAAATTATTTTAATTTTAATTTTTTAAAATATTATTTTAGTTTTTTTTTAAATATTATTTTTTAGTTTCTATAATTTGTTTAGTCAATAGAATATTTGTTACAAACATTGCTATTTTTCGTATTATTTTTCATATTTTTCTTATTAATTTTTCATAATAAATTTTTTGATGGAAGTTTTTTAATTTTTTTTTTTTCATATTTGATAAATTGAATTTAAATAAATAATATTATTGATCATGTCAATGTTGTTTGGTACTCCTCTTATGATGCTGATGTTTGGAAAAAATACTTTGATAACTTATGGAAGAATTCTGTTGAGCCTAAAATTAGACACTTCAAATGGTTAGTCATGTTGGACAAGCTGCCTATTAAGAGAGATTTATCTAATTCTGATATTTGTAATTTATGTAGAGTTCTTGAAACTAGTAGACATATTCTTTTAGATTTTATTTTTGGTAAAGAAATATGGAGAATGTTTGGCATTGTTTATCCTATTGATGTTAATATTCTTGATATTATTATTGGTCATATTAATGGTCTTCCTAAAGATACCAATTTATTTTAGAATATTTTGTCATCTAACATTCTTTGGCAGATCTGGAAGTGTAGGAACAAGGAAAGGTACCAAGGTAAGCCGAGGGATCTTACTAAGTTTTTTTTCGAAAACTCACTTATTTTAAAATTTCTTTGCAGGTGCAAGCTACTATGCTGATGGAGCAGGACAAGATGAGAAGGTTCCTTCATGATAGGCATACTACTTTTTTCTACTACAAGTTGAAGCATGGATACCAATGACGTAGAACCTTGGCTGATTTGGAGGCTTTTGAGCAAGCTTGCATTAGGTTGAACAAAGAAATCAGTAAGAAAGTAAATGATAGAAAAGAAGATTTATTCAGGCTGATGCAGATTCAAGAAAGTAAAAGTGTCGTTTCGATGGAGGGCCCCTTAGGTTGGACTACTTGGATGGTCAAGTACTATGATGTTTTTAGTTAGACAGTCCTTCTTCTCCTCTTTTTTGTTATGTTGTACAGCTGATGTTGTTCTTCCTTAGTGAGGCTTGGCCTCCTTGTTGGTTTTCGTGGTGGTACTTTGGTTGCTTTCTATTTTCTAATTCTCTTATATCTAATAAAAAAAAAAATTATGAATCTATTTAAAATATTTTAGTAAATATTATGTTACTTAAATTAAAAATTAATAATAATATAATTTTTTCACATTAGATTATATTTTAAATCTCCACTTTTAAATATTGTTTTTCTTTTCCTATTTATTTAAAAAATAATACCTTGTGATCTCCACATTAGCTCGTGTTGTGATCTCTATCTATTTAAATTTTATTTTAAAATTGACTTAAATTTTAGTTTTTAAATTATTTTAAATTATTTATTTATATTAGTTTATTTTTTATTTAAATATTATTTTTTAGTTTCTATAATTTATCTAGTCGATAGAATATTTGTTAGAGATGTTATTTTTTCATTTTATTTTGTTGTATTTCTCTTATTAATTTTCATAATAGATTTTTTGATGAAATTTTAAATGATTTTTTTTAAATTTTTGATAAATTAAATTTAAATAAATAATATTTATTAATCTATTTAAAATATTTTTGTAAATATTATACTATTTAAATTAAAAATTATTAATGATCTAGTTTGTTCAATATTTTGTATCTCCACTTTTAACTATTATTTTTCTTTTTCTTATTTATTTGAAAAATAATTACTTGTGATCTCCACATTAGCTCATCTTGTGATCTCTATTTATTTAACTTTTGAATTTTAAAATTGATTTAGGTTTTAGTTTTTGAATTATTTTAATTTATTGTTAATTTATTTTAATTTTTTCTTCAAATATTATTTTTAAGTTTCTATAACTTATTCAAGAAATAAAATATTTGTTATAGACATTGTTATTTTTTTCATATTTTTTTGTATTTCTCTTATTAATTTTTCATAATAGATTTATCGATGAGATTTTTTAAATCATTAAATTAAATTTAAATAAATAATATTTATTATGTATTTAAAAGATTTTAGTAAATATTATGTCATTTAAATTGAAAATTATTAATAATCTAATTTGTTTACATAAGATTATATTTTTAAAAATAATTTTATTATTGTGCACCTATTGGCTTATTGTTGTAGGCACAAAAGCATGCAACTGTTAGTTACTTTTAACTCCACAATAGCTTATTATTTAACTTTTGATTTTTAAAATTGATTAAGATTTTAGTTTTTGAATTATTTCTATATTAGTTTAATTTTTCTTTAAATATTATTTTTTAGTTTCTATAATTTATTTAGTCAATAGAATATTTGGTAGATACATTGCTATTTTTTCATATAATTTTTAAAAATTTTCTTATTAATTTTTCATAATAGATTTTTTTGATGGGATTTTTAAATGATTATTTTTTCATTTTTGATAAATTAAATTTAAATAAATAATATTTAATAATCTATTTAAAAGATTTTAGTAAATATTATGTTATTTAAATAATAAATTATTAATAATCTAATTTGTTAACATAAGATTATATTTAAAATCTCAATGTTCAACTATTGCTTTTCTTTTTCTATTTATTTTTAAAAAATTACTTTTATCTCCATAACTTATTGTGATCTTTATTTATTTAAGTTTTAATTTTTAAAATTTATTTAGGTTTAGTTTTAAAATTAATTTAATTTATTTTTATATTAGTTTAGATTTTTTAAATATTTCTTTTCAATTTCTATAATTTATTTAGTCAATAAAATATTTGTTAGAGACATTTTTTTTTACATTTCTCTTCTTATTTTTTTATAATAGATTTTTTTATAGAGTTTTTAAAAATAATTTTTCAATCACATATAAATTGAATTTAATTAAATTTAATATTTATTAATCTATTTAAAATATTTAAGTAAATATTATTTTTTAAAAATTAGAAATTATTAATAATCTAATTTATTGACATAAGATTATATTTTAAAAATTAATTTTATGATCGAGGACAATAGCTTTGTGTTCAACATTTTTTTCGTCCATGTCTTTTTCTATCTTTCATCATTTTCATTAACCATATGTAGAAGTTGGATGATTTTAAAAAAACTTCGGTAAAAAGTGAAGATCTAATTCGAGATCTTGAAATGCATTGCATATAGCTCGCAAGGCTTGACACGCGTATAACATTTTATGATACTTTCGGCCGGGTAATAGTCTATCTGCTAAAATAGAAATTTTAAATTAAAAAGAATAAAATGTTTATTGTAAGTAAAGATAAATTTAATATATTAATTAATAATATAATTTTTAATATAAGAATAAAATAATTAATTATTATTTAAATACATCAATTAAAACACAATATTGGTCAATGAATCTACTCAAAAATTACACACTTGAAGTATGATAATAATATCATAATTTGATTAGATCTTGAAAATATCTCCTATTTATTTATACAATAAAATAATTTAATAAATTAAATAATAAGATAATTTATAAAATTAAAAATAAAATAAATAAATATTATATTAAATTACTTACTTACATTTTAAGATAAAAATAATTTTATTTTAATAGAAATGAAACAAATTATTCAGATAAGATGTAATTAATATTTTAATTTACAAAATAATTTTTTTACTAAAAGTTGGATTTTTTTTATAAAATTGAATAAATTAATATTAAAATTTTGGTTGTAATTAAGTTTAAGTTTTAGGTTATGTTAATTGATATTAATAATTTTCTAAAACAAGATAGGTATGCAATATTGTTAAATTAAGAGATTCACAGTGTAACCTTAGTAAACTGAAAGATTATGAAATTTTCTAAAAGAAGATAGTTATCTAACCTTGGTCAATTAAGAGATCTACAATCTAACATTGGCAAACTAAAATATTATTTATAAAAATCATTTTTTTACCAATCATAAAAACCCCAGTTCATATTTTGTTGCATCCTAAAAAATAAATAGATTAATTTCAATGCAAAGTTACTAATCCCATCAATATAAATTTACTAATTGCATGAGTGTAAATGCATAATTTATTAGCACTTCAAATTAATAAAAAAAATTAAATGCACATTATAACTTAAAGTTGTGAATAGAAAGTGAATAAATTTCTATGTACACTTTCACTAAATACATTCAAATAAGAATACATATAGATTATTACATTTATTGCTTGATTTTTTCAAATTAAAAAAATTAAATAATTAATTAATAAATATATGATTTAGCATTGACAAATTAAAAGATTATTTGTAAAAATCAATAAAGTTTCTTACCAATACTTTAAAAAGCTCAATGTATATTTTCTTCCATACTTTTAAATAAATTTATTTATCTCAATACACAGTTTAACTAATGCATAAATGCGAATGCACAAATTCTTTTATAAATAAAAAAACATAAATTTCAATGCACACTTTAACTAAATGCATGAATGTTAATGAATAGAAAAACATTATATGATATTGCATGACTTTTTCAATTCTAAAAAATTAAATGAATGAATATCAATGTACAATCTAGCTAAATAAATACTTATTATAAACAATCTACATGGTATTATTTGCTCAAGAGTTTATTTCTTTGAAGAAATCTTTTGATACTTACACAGGTCATGTGAAGAATTTAGGAAGAAATTAAAGAAGAGGTTTTCTTCTATAGCTAAAATGAGGAAGGCAATGTTTGTTGGTGTTTTGGTGGTGCTATTGTTTCGTGGGGTTTATGGAGATTTACAAATAGATGAAACAGAATGTGCATCTTCTTTACAAGCTTTGGCACCTTGTATTGGATATTTGGAAGGGATGGGGAAAATACCTTCAAGTGATTGTTGTACTAATGTTAATGAAGTTCGGGCTAGCAATCCAAGGTGCCTGTGTCTTTTGATAAAAGATATATCCAATCCTTCTACTGGGTTGGCTCTTAACCAGACACTCATTATTCAAATGCCTACTCAATGTCAAGTGTTAGGCAAACTCTCTGACTGCATAGGTTTGTTTCCATGTTCTCTATCTTTTAATGATCCTAAAACTTAGGTTCATTTTTTTGTTGATGTATCTTTGTTTTTAAATAACTTTGGAATGTATGATTTTTATAAAATTCTAATCAAGTTTCTTTGGTATGAGAAGGCTCTCAAAAACCTCTTAAGTTATGAAAGCCATGAATGCTCTAATATGATTGTGTCTCAATATTGTCATCATAAATGGATTGAGATCTTAATATTAGATAATAATTAAATTCTTTCCTATTTGACAGATATTTTGAATTTAGCTCCATCTTCTCCTGATGCCAAGATTTTTGAAATGGGCATGATTCCTTCTCCATCACCCTTCAATGGTATGTATTTATTAATTATTGTGTAGATTAAGAATTGAATTTCAGATCATATAAAGTTTTATTTTTCTTTTGTAGGACCATCACCTTCCATATCCTCACCATTTGAGCCCATCAGTAACTGGAGTTTCAGGGTGCAACCATGCCTTTGGCTTATTGGATTTGTTCTTCTGACAACCTCATGGTTTATCTCATTTCAATTGTAGATGAGGTCACCAGCAGTTTTTTATGGTTTTAAATATTTTTATCAATTATTTATAGCCTATTACCAATTACCGTATTAGGAGTTTGTGCAACATCGAAGAGTCTCCTACAATAATTTTTACAATATTTTCTGTTTTATTGTGAATTCAAACATTTTGATGAGAATGTCAATTTATATTGACATCTGTATCAATGGAGAATGATATATCCTTAATTCTGATAGGGGAGAACATATTTAGTGTCAGTAGACTATTATATTTTGTTTAATCAACATCAATATAGAGTTTTTTTTGTGAACTATATGACAATGAGTTCTCCTAAATATTAGAATTATTAGAACATTTATGAAATATGTTTTCTTTTATTATGTGTGTGTGTGTGTGTATTTCTAAGATATAAAATTAAATATTATTGAAAATACAAATAAGATTATTTCATTTATTGGAATGGTCAAATATTGTTACAATTTTTGTGAACTATATGACAATGAGTTCTCCTAAATATTGGAATTATTAGAGCATTTATGAAGTATGTTTTCTTTTATTATACATGTGTGTGTGTGTGTGTGTGTGTGTGTGTGTGTGTGTGTGTGTGTGTGTGTGTGTGTGTGTGTGTGTCTATATATATATATATATATATATATATATATATATCACTTATTCATTCTTGACTTTCTCATTCAATCATGTTCTGTATTTTGAAAAGAAAAAAAATGATTTTGACTTAATTTTTTCTAAACAGATTTAAATTTTTTTTATAAGAACCTAATTCTAAAATAAAACAAGTGCCACATAGTGAAAATAAATTGAATTGATTGTAATTATACTATAATAATATAATATAATTCATATTTAATTAATATTTTTCATTATATTTTAAATGAAATTAAAAATCATAAATTATTATATATACATGCATCAAATCAATCAAATTGTTAGTATTGTTAATTAATATAGGCATACTTAAACTATAAGTGATGCATATAGACAAAATAAAAATAACAAAATTTGAAGAGTTGATTTAGTGGATGAACTAACTTAATCTTGTGTAAATTTAGATAATTCGATTAAGATGTTTTTCTCTTGTAATTTTTTAATGGTAGAAATTTAATGCTTGTGCATATGATTAATTTTATAAAATATAATTTTATCTAAAATATATAATATATAATGAATGAGATTAAGAATCTAAATCAATGTTAATAGGTCTATCAAATTAATAATGGTTAAATATTAAAAACAAATCATAGCCTTCTCTACTTTATATAAAATAAATGTCAATGCAAAATAACTAAGTACATATTAAAAAATATTATTGAAAGTAGACAATTTAGATTACTTTGGTCTTTAGTGAAAGATTGATTTGTAATTATGATAAAAATGTTAGCTACAAAATAAAAGAAATAAAAAATTATATTTAATTATGTTTGAATATACAAAATTATATTATATATGGATTATATAATAATATAATTTAAATTATACTATAACAAATGTCTTTGATAGATTCTCTATCTTCTTAAGTAGTTGGTGATCAAATATAGTCATAGATATATCTTTAGATTGATCTCATCATAGCAATCTATGTAATTTCTGTTCAATTTAGCAGTGGTAGTGATGTGTTGGTGGTGGTGATTCATACTTCCTTTTCCCTATCTTCTTGTGTGGTGTTTACATTAACTAAGGGGGTGTTTCTATGTTTTTGACCTGTTTCCCCTTTTGGTATGATAGATAGATAACTTATCAGGTTCCACTGTTGCATTTTGTCAAACAAATTACATGCATTCACTGTGTTTTAGTATGAGAAGCCAATTGCAATTATACTTTACCAACTGTATCACCTTTGTTCGCACGGGTTATGCAAATGGAAAATATAACACTAATATATACAATATAATTGTTAATAGATTTATTTATTAAAAATAGTTTTATAATTTAATTAAAGATTTTTTGAAAATTATAACTTAAAAAAATTTAATTTGATTATAATTATAATATAATATTATAATATAATTCATATTTTACTAATATTGTAATATTTTTCATTATATTGAAATTAAAAATATAATGAAAATTCATATTTTTATATATACACGCATCATGAAATATAAATCAAATCAATCAAATTGTTAGTATTAATCATGTAAATTTATTAACTATAAATATATTGAAATGATTTAATAGTAATGCATGATTTAATAGTAAAATAATTAATCAATGAAGCTTTCTTGATCTTGTGTAGGTTGAATTAATGTTTCCATTCAGATGCTTTAATGAATGAGATTTAAATCAAAGATGTCAAATTAATAATGACTAAATATAATAATAAAAATTCATACTCTTCTATACTTTTATATAAAATAAAATGAATGTTAAAGTGTCAATGCAAAATAATTAAATATATTAAAAAATATTATTGAAAGTGGACAACTCATCACTTGTAATCTTTAGTTAAAGATTGATTTGTAATTATGATAAAAATATTAGCTACAAAATAAAAGAAATAACAAATTGTATTTAATTATGTTTGAATACATAAAATTATGTTATATTTAGATTATATAATAACATATTTTAAATTGTACTATAATAAATGTCTTAGAGTATATAATTTGATATATTATAATATAGTTAAAATCATAACAATAGTATACAATATAATTTTTAATAGATTTATTTATTGAATATAATCTTATTTATTGAGTAGTTTTATAGTGAAAATGTATTATATTAACAATTCATTTATATAATGTTATTTAGTTGAATATTGGTGCAATATAATATAATTATTGAATACTTTGTGAAAAATGAATGCAATAATAACATTCTAAAAAGTGAAGTTAAAAATTTAATTTAGTTGACAGGCTATATGTGGGAACTTTGTATCCGTAAAATTACCTTTTTGGCCAACAAATTCGGAAAACTCTCAGCCCTTGCTCTTAAGTATTTTTTGACCACTTTTCTCTCACTCCAACTTTAACTCTATTTTTTTTTCCTATTTATTTCATTTAATTATCTATTATCTACACTATTAATGTTTGCTTTTTCTTATTTATTTATTTATCTCAATTTTTATTTTATTTGGATTGATAAATGGTCGAAGCCTAGATTAATTATTATAATATGTTAAGTAGAGGTAGATTCGAACCCAAGACCTCCCACATGAGAGGCTTGCAAGTTACCGTTGCCTTGTAGGCTTTTGCCTATTTATCTCCATTTTTAACTCTTGTATTTAATTTATAAATTAATCTATACTTTGAACTCTCTTTTTTTCTATTTATTTAGAAAATAAATTAGTTGTTATCTCCACTTTTAACTCATATTTTTCTTTCTTTTTATTTAATTTTGATTTTTAAAATTGACTGAAGTTTTAATTTTTTAAATTAGTTTAATTAGTTTAGTTTTTTTTTACTTCAAATATTAATTTTTTGTCTAGCCAATAGGTTATTTGTGGTAGGAGTTCCTTTTTTATTTTATTTTACTATATATATATATATATATATATATATATATATTTCTCATATTAATTTTCTAAAAAAATTTTATATAATTTTTTTATTCATATAGTTAAGTCAATAGATTTTAAATTAGTTTAATTATTTTTTTAAGTTTTAGTTTTTAATTTATTTTTTAAATTAGTTTATTTTTCACTTTAAATATTGATTTTGAGTTTAGCAAATAGGATTAGCAATTAAGATATTAGTATGATTGAAGTTTTAGTTTTTAAATTATTTTAAATTATTTTTATTTAAATATTGATTTTTATTTTAGCCAATATGATGTTTGTGGGAGTTGTTATTTTTTAATATATTTCTCATATTATTTTTTCATATTTATTGTTTTACAAAGATTTTTTTAAATGATTTTTTTTCATATATTTAAGTTGGTAGATTTTAAATAAGTTTTTTTAAAAAAAGATTAAAACTACTTTTTTGGTCAAAAATTTGTCAGAAAATTGTCATCCTTGCCATTAATTATTTTCTGACCAGTTTTATCTCACTCCAACTTTAACTCTTGTTTTTTGCCTATTTATTTAGTTTAATTGGCTATTATCTACATTATTAATTCTTGTTTTTTTCTTATTTATTTATTTATCTTTTTTTAAAACTGTTGTATTTAATTTATAAATTAATCTATATTTTGAGCTCTTAGTTTTTTCTATTTATTAAGAAAATTAATTAATTGTTATCTCTATTTTCAACTCATATTTTTAAAAAAAATTATTTAATTTTAATTTTAAAAATTGATTGAAGTTTTATTTTTAAATTATTTTAATTTGTTTAGTTTTTTTACTTCAAATATTAATTTTTAGTTTAGCCAATAGGATATTTGTGGGAGGAGTTCCTATTTTTTTACAATATTTGTTTATATTTTTCGTATTATTTTTTATATTAATTTTTGAATTTTTTTTATATAATTATTTTATTCATATATTTAAGCTAATAGACTTTAAATCAGTTTATTTTTTATTTTTTAGTTTTTCCCTTAGCTTAATTTTTAGTTTTTATAATTAATTTCAGTTTATATTTTTTACTCCACTTTATACATGTTATTTTTTTCATATTTTTCATAATAGATTTTTATGTGATATTTTTAAGATGATAATCTAATAGTATATAATAAATTAAATAAACAAATATTCTTTATTTGATTTATTACAAAATTAAATTTTATTTTACTTAAAGTAAAGACCTAAGCACAAAAGCTTGCGACTACTAATATGACAATTTTGAAAAGAAAATATACATTAAACTACTATTTTCAAATTTTAGATGTTCACTAATTTTAATTAAAAAATTAATATAAAAACAATAGCAACGATAGGTCCTTCCAAGCCTGGAATTTGATGGTCACCCCTGCCTGTCATATGATTTTTTATGATGGCAAAAAAAATTTCATGCCTTTCGTTCTACTTTTTGACACGCGGGGCATGTTGAAGCCAAATTGGCTCTTCACGTGTTCAACTTCAAGTATTAAAATTCATTCTACGCCCAATTTGTGATTGAAAATACAACTTGTCCCCCTAACTATCACATCATTCTTAAAAGAAAAACTAACTACATAGCTCAAAAATCAACCGAATGAGGAGCATGACGGCAAGTTGCTTCAAAATCTTTTTTTCAAACATATGCGGGGCGAAGAAAGTTAACTGCGAGTGGATTGACTTGTAGAAACAGCGAGCAAGTTAACTAGTGAATTGGCTTGATGCATATCACAATACAATGAATGGTCAAGATATAATTGGGTGGTCGTTGGTATCTCATCCCTTGGTTTTACTCATGGTAAAGGACCACGTGTCGAAGAAAAAGATTTTACTCACGAGTCGGGAGTCGCCTTCACGACCCCACCGACTTCATCGCCGTCATTCACGAATCTTTTCAAAGTCGCACGTGATAAATCTAATCCGATCAGGAGATTTGGCAGGTGCATTGGATAGGGCACGCGCCCTTTCCGTTCAACAGAAGCTTTAAAAGCAAGTCCGACTTACCTTGTTACCGCATCACAGAAATGAGAAGAGATCGGCTGGGGGAATCAAAAGATGAATGTGAGCTGCCTTCAAAGCGATTCATCGGCCAGCCTTCCAAATCGTAGAATATAATAATTTGTTAAACGTAAAATATTTAATTAAACCAAACGAAATACGAGATTATAATCTGTTCAAAATAAAAGCAACCAAGAAACAAACCGAAGATTTCAAAATCGACAGAAGTGCCTTGCTACTTGCAATTGCATTATTTGTACCTAATAAAGCGGATTTATCTCCACTAACCAATAAGTTGGTAAGATAGGTGCATCTTCGGACTCCATTGCTCAATATGCACCACTTTGGACTTGTCCATCATCTGTTCGACTTCTGACTAGGGGAAACGAGTCAGTTGTCTATTAACACAATGCTGCCACATTAACCTTTACCATCCCCCTCAATTATTGCATTAAAAAACCTTTGCGAAATAGTAGAAGAGTATAATTTAGAGGAAAGAGATGTGAGAGCGAGAGAATATCAAGATAATGAGGCACATTTGTAAAGAGAGATGGTACATAAAGAGAGAGATGGAGTAGGGAGGGCAGAGAGTCTAAGACGATACTATGGGGAGAGGGAGCGAGATATGGGGAGAGGGTGATGGAGAGGGGGAGAGAGATGTAGTAGAATTCAAGAAAGGGAAAGTTAGCTTGACATGAGATAGAGTTCAAGAAGGAGGATAATCAAGGCTCATAATAGATAGAGAATGTGAGAGAGAGAGATTAATTATAGAGGGGCAAGTGATAAAGAGAGTATTAGAGAAAAGAAGAGGGTGAAAAGACATGAGGAAGACATAGAGGGTAAATAGGGAAGAATCGATGGCGAGAAGGGGGCAAATCGAAGAGTATAATTAGGAGGAGAGAGATGTGTGTGTGTGAGAGAGAGAGAGGTAATTTGGGGGGACATATGTATGTATCTGTGTGTGAGAGGGTAATTATGTAATTATGCATTCCCTTTCACCTTCTCCTCCTATTTTCACTATCTCATGAGAATGGGATAAGGGTGATGGGGAAAAGCAAAGAGAGGGAGGGGGTTAGAGAGATGACATATAGATCAAGGAAGAGGATAAGAAGACCTTGGGAGGGAGGGAGATAGATACATATATAGACACACATACACACATATATGCACCCTTATCATAAACCAAAATATACTTTGAAAAGTAAAAATATATTTTTGACAATTTTATTAAGTTCATATGTGCATCAATTTTTTTTAATATTATTTTTTATATTATAACAATGCGAATTTTGAACTTAAGACCTCCAAGAAGGAGGCTTCCCCAATTCAACGCTAGACTGCGGGTGGGACTCGTGCACCAATTTTAACCAAATGTTTAAATCTAATTACTTGAATCAAAAACATATATTTTGATTGTATTTAATTATCATATATGTGAAATACAAATTTTTGAACTACACACACATATTTGTTTGTTTTTCCGAATGTTATAGATTATGCACCAAGTTTTTTTTATTTTATGGAGGCAACCCAACAAGGCACAAGGCCTACGAGCTACCAACTAGCGAAGGGCATTGTTGAAAGATTTAGGAATCCAATACAGGACCATGCGTGCTTGAAACCTATTTGACTTAGAGCTAAGGGCTGAGGAGCATCCACGCCATCAAAATCACCCGGGGCATGATCCCGACCTCATCCCTTATGGTGTTGAAGCCTTGCACTCAACAAGACTTGATCCATGGTGGGCTCTTTCTCAACTCCACCGGTAGACCAAGGACCCATTGACTATGCACCAAGTTTAACTATACGCTAAATATAAGATTTGATTCCATGATTTTTTTATTTTTTCCTCTTTATTTAGAATACAAGAGAGCTCACTTGTTTGACTTCTGTTTTAGAAATGTATTAAATCTTTTCATCCCAAAAATTTAGGAATCCTCATTTTGTTGACAAAATGAGTGAGATCCACTTTGGATGGAAGTGCAACACATGACGACTGTAATGTGCACCAAGTTCGTCAGTTGAGTACCTTTAGTTTTTCCACTTGTATTTGACCTCTCGTTTCACAAATAGAGCTTTTAAAATTTCGATAGCCAAACATCAAGTTGTAGAGGCGAAGTTGACTATTGTTGAGTATCTATGAAGAAAAGTCCTTACTCATCTAGGAAAGTTGTGGTATAAGATATGAAATTCCACCGAGTAAGGAAAGAAGCCATAGGCGCCGAGAAATTCCGCCGACTAACTTGTTTTTATTCCTACAAAATAGTCAACTGAAAGTGGTTGGTTCAATTGGCAACCTTCATATAATGGATTCGATAAACGTTGGAAACTTCATTACCGCTACCGGGTTGACTTTAAGCAATTTTTTTCCTTGTTTGGTGTGTACTCAGAGGCGAGGGAGACATTTGAATCCATTTTTAGATTGTTCTCCGTTCCCTTTTTCATGTTCCAAATCCACAGCAAGATAAGTCACAAATACCCCATAATCTATTCCTCCAATGAGAGGTTTTATCGTATTTATAAAAGTTCTTAACCAGAAGTAAGGGAGGGCTATCATTGGCCTTCTCCAACATATTTGGGTCAGAGGCCAATTCACATGCAATGCGACGAGCCATACTTGAGCAAAGAACAAATTTCCGGCCGTCCTTAAATACCATATATTAAGCAATAAATTAGGTTTAAAAAACAAATCTAATTTTGACTATTTAACATTTTTAGTATAAAAAATTCTAAATATATGATGTTTGATTTTTTAAGTGTAAATGAATACATCAGAAATAACATTAAATTACTTGTTATTTATTTATTTTTTAATTTTTTACATTTGTTCTTAGCTATTAAAACTATTCTTTTTATTTTTCTATAATAAATCATATATATATATATATATATATATATATATATATATATATATATATATATATATATATATATGAAATTATACAAGAGTATATATCTTTTATTTATTTTAAATTTTTTAAAAAATATTCTATTGTTAAAAATTAATTAAAGAAAAGTAAAAACATAAGAGAGAACATGAGGGAATTTTGAAGAGGATGTGTAAATATTTTGATTTTCACTTTTTTGAAGGACATGGGTCAGTGAGTTTGACTCAAAAACTACATAGTTAAAAGTTGTGATCGTAATATCACAATTTGACTTGTAGAAAATATCCCCTACTTATCAATTGGTGAGGGACTTTCTAATGAATGGTTCATAAGACACAACACTTGATGAAGGTTTTGCAAATTGGGGTTGCAAGAAGAGTGGGTTTAACCATGGAGGAAACATCATAGTTAAGTGTGCTCAAGCTATAGTAGTACTACAATGGGTGACCTCTTGGGAAGTCTCGATGCTTCACCTCTGTGAGTATCACCTAGATCTAATGAGTGTTAAGTGTTCCATTTATTCTCATGAGAGATGGATTCGTGTGAATCACTATTAATAAAACATGGGTCATTGAGTTTGACTCAAAAACTACACAGTTATATCCTGATAGCAATATCGCAATTTCACTTGCTATGACAAATATCTCATACTTATCAATTGATGAGCTTAAGGGGATTTCCAATGAATTGTTCATAAGGCATAACACTTGGTGAAGGTTTTGCAAATGGGGTTGCAAGCAAGGTGTGTTTAACCATGGAGGAAACTTTGTATCTAAGCACACGTGCTCGAGCTTGAGTAGTACTAGGATGGGTGACCTCCTGGAAAGTCCTATCGCTTCATCTCTGTGAGCATCACCTATATCCAATGAGTGAGCTAAGTGTTCCATTTATTCTCATGAGAGATGGATTCATGTGAATCACTACTCATGAAATATGGGTCAATGAGTTTGACTCAAAAACTACATAATTAAAACCTCATAACAATATCACTACTTAAAGCAACTATTTAAAATAGCTAATATAAATATGCACTACTGAAGGAGTTTAATTAAAAATATAGAAATGATACAATTTATTTTTAATAAAATATTATATTAGATAATCAATTACAATTATACTATATGATTTCAAGGTATTGTTCATAAACTATAGAAATGTAATCAATATTGGTTTAAACTTTAGATCACACACTCCACAAATAATAAGAATTAATCTCACATTCAATGATAGCCGGCAAAAAACACTCCCCAATAACTTATCGGTCCTTATTTAACTAAAGAAAACAAATGTTACAACAACAAAATCTCTTATTTAACTAGCACAATTATATTTAGGTGACCAACTAAAAAGAATAACCAAATCTAATAGTTGACATAATCCAATAAGCCCCATTGTATCATATTATATTTGCTTAGGGGTCCTTGAACCCCTAAGGACATAAAAATGGTGTTTCAATGGGCCAAAAGAGGTCACAGGTTACCGTATTACTTCTTTTGACCCATTCAACAATATTATGTGTACATAGAAAATATGTTCTAATGGGTCAAAAGGGGTCATAAGTCACCCTATGACTTTTTTTGACCCATTTGGTCACTTTATGTGTGCTTAGGGGTCCTAGGACCCCTAACCACATACATAATATGTTTGAATGTATAATAAGTGGTCATCAGATATCATATGACCCCTTTTGACCCATTGGATCACATTATGTGTGTTTAGGAGGCCCTTAAGAACATCGTTAATGTGAGTGAAAGGATCAAAAGGGGTCATAGAGTACTTGTTGACATTTTTTGTCACCCTTTAGCCCATTACAAATAATCGATCATAGACATTCTTTATGGGCTAAGTTGTGTTTGTTTTTACAAGAAAAAGTTGTGTATTTTCAAAATATTCTCTAGCACTTGAAAATATTGTATTTTTGAGTCATAGGAGTTCGACGTTAAATGAGTTAGTGTCGAATGAGCTTGTCTTATCATAGGAACACTACTTTACTCATTCGACATGGACAAGTTGAAAATGTTGTTCCTTTTCGTGCATCTAGCATTGAGTGAGTTTGGCTTACTGTAGGAAGTTGTCTCTACTCATTCGACATGTTTTTCTCATTCGATGCATACAGGGCCTGAAATTACAATGTGTTTTTCACCTTTTCACATGATCATAGGTCTTCTGAAGAGATAGAAAATCTTTTTATGACAGTGCAAAAGTCAAAATTGTGTGATTTTTACCTTTTTACAAAATCACTGGCCTTTATGAAAGAAGGAAATATTTAGTGCGATGGTGTGTAGGCCAAAAATGTTGTGTGTTTACATGCTTGCATTGACTTTTTCTTGTGACTGTGACAAGATATGAAATATGAATATTTGTTGTTGAATCACTTTTTGGGTGTTTTCATGTAACACAAACACTTTTCCTCCTTATGTTGCAACTTGCAAAGAGTATGGGCATGATTTTATTGGTTGGGGAAGCATTTATTAGCCCAATTTCTATTATTTCATGGATCAAATACACATGGAAATCATATTTTTTTCTACTTGGGTTGTATGTTCCTTCTAAAAAGTTCTTCATTTTTGGTTGTTTGATGTCACTTCTATGATTAATTGTACATGCGTAATCAAGTTTTATCTCATTTTTCTTGACTTGCAAGTCTATTGTAGTCAGAGTTTGAATTTTATTGTTGTAATTGAGTTATGCCCAATCTCTTTAAAAAGGAATCTTTGTGAATATTTTTAGGGTTCTTCTACGTTTGCATTTTGTAATAGCATTATACTCTACAACCATAATTCCTTTTCTTTTCATTAATGAAATACATATTTTACTTGTTCTTCCATTTAGCTATCTTGTGTAGATTTATGCATTGTGTTGGGTGATCTTTGCTATGTTCTTAGTTTGCATGTTGTGTTTAATATGTTGTTGAATATTTTCTTGTGAACGTGCTTTCTTGCAACACTTCATTAGTCCTAACCTTCAGACAACTTCTTCGGAGATAGATTGGAGTTTAGAACTATGTAGTTTGGTGTTTTATTGATGTTTAGTGCATTCATAAGTAGGTAGATAGTAAATGTATTTCAATCCAGTGCATAACCTTTTCCCTTTCAACATTTAAGTTTCATGCAATCCTTCTCCCTTTTCTCTCAAAGTTGTAGTTTAGGTTTATCTTGATTGTAAGGAAGCTAACCTTTTCTAGAGATTTAGCCTAAGTGCAAGTCCCACATTTGGAGGTTATTTTTATGTTACACAAGGTTGCTTGAGGGTCATACCTCAAGCATAGGTGTAAACTTCTGTGTCAATAGTTTTTGACACACTCGATGGGACACACAAGATTTTAGCTACATAAGTTAGTACATTAGCCAATTTGATATCTATATTCATTGAGAGTTTGGATGTTATTCTCAGTGCCATCAACCTTTAGAGGAATTCATCAAACACCATGGAGAATCCAGGGAATATCTACCAATTTCAAGCAGAAACAATGTTGGTATGTGAAGATAATTATTGATCTTTGTGATTTTCAAAGTTTTCTATGAATTTGTAGCTTATATGAATTTCCAACAATGAACTCATTTCTATGAATTTGTAGCTTCTATGAAAATATTCCTTATGCTTTGAAACAAGTATGATTGGGGGCAATAAGGTAATTTTTTGTAGAGATAGATGTCTTATGGGCATCCTCTTGATGGCTTTTTGAAATATCCCTTTACTGATTTTTATTGATATTTCCAGCCTCAAATCAGAACTTTAAAATCAAACAACCAATATTACAAAGATCTGCCAATTTTCCAATAAAACCCAAATCGGGTATGTCCAAATTAGTGCCAAAAACTTCACAACTTCACAAATTATTAATAAATCTGAAAATGGACATTTTTACAAAAATTTCAGCAGAATAACAGCCTACAAAATGACATTTCCAGATTTGTATAGCCTTTACACAACAGCTCACAAATGTAGGGCAAAACTATGCTCAATCGGGTTCCCGAAATTAACACAAAAATGCTCGAAAACACCACAAAACACTCATAAACTATCTCAGAAGTTTAATCACAACCCAATACATATATTCAGCTCTATTTTAACATCATAAAGTCTGAAATACAACAGCAAACCAAACTGATATGAAACACTCAACTGAAAACCCAAACTCAAACAAAAAACAACCCCGAAAACACCCACATCGGCACTATTCAGCACAAAGGAAAACTCTGTATGAGCATGCACATGGAATGGCTTCAAACTCCCATCCTTAGCCTTCCTAGAAACCTACAAACTCCTGTTCTTGGGTCTCCTTCTCCACAGGTTTGGTAGCCTCTGAAGAACAACAAGAAAATTAGCAAGAATCAAGATGTAGAATGAGCCCAAAATGCCTCCAAACCCCTTTTAAAGAGGGCATAACCCTAACTCATGTCCAAGAGGGGTTAATAAAATATAATTTAATAATAATTTTTATTTATTAGTCCATTGGTTTCCAAAGATTAACCCCTTTTTCCGAAATTTCACCTTTTTGGAGCCTGCCTGCCTTAACAAAGTTTTTTTTTTTTTAATTATTTGAATAGGGGACATGACAAGTCCTCCCCTCCCAAATATTGCTTGTCCTCAAGCAATGATGGTTGGAATTCTCAAGAATATGTTCTCCTTCCCAAGTTGCATCCTCTAGTGGTAATCCTTTCCATTTGACCAAATGCTCTATGATGCTCCTATTTCTCAACCTTTTCTCTCTTGTATCCAAAATCTCTTTTGGTATCAAAACTAATTTCCCTTCATCATCAAGAGGTGGTAATTCTGTAGATACTATGGTTTGCTGGCCTAGAACCTTCTTTAAGCAAGATACATGAAAAATATTATGTATTTTGCTGTTTGGTGGGAGCTCCAATTCATAAGCTACCTCTCCTACCTTCTTCATGATTTTATAAGGCCCATAGAACCTTGGCTTGAGTTTCTCTGCCCCACTTCTCTTCAAGGTGTTTTGCTTATATGGTTGCAACCTAACAAATACCAAATCTCCCACCTCAAAAGATCTTTCAATCCTTTTCCTGTCAGCATATATCTTTTGTTGGTTTTGTGCATGTTGTTGATTATCCTTGAGGGACCTTATTATGTCTTGGCTTTGCTTGATGAAATCACTTGCTGCGGGTACTCTGCTATCGAAAAGTATTAGATCAACAAAGGAAAGGGCATCATAACCATAAAGAGCATGAAAAGGAGGCATACCAATAGACATGTGATGAGATGTATTGCAACAATACTCCCCTAGGTGTAACCATTTCACCCAAGCATGTTGTTGATTTGAAACATAGTTCCTCAAATATCCTTCTATCCATTTATTAACTATCTCTGTTTGTCCATCTGTTTGAGGGTGATAGCTAGTACTGGGAGTGAGTTCAGTTCCTGCCAAATGAAAGAGCTCCTTCCAAAAAGAGCTGAGGAATCTACTGTCCCGGTCACTAACAATGTTTCTAGGCAAACCATGTAATCTAAAAATTTCCTTGAAGAACAATTCGGCCACTTGTGATGCCTTGAAATCAGATGTGATAGGAAAGAAATGTGCATACTTAGTTAGTCTATCTACCACCACATATATGCAATCCTTACCTTGAACCTTGGGCAACCCAGTGATGAAATCCATGAAAATACTTTCCCATTTTTGTTCGAGAATAGGAAGTGGCTGCAACAACCCTGCAGAAAAATTTTGCTCACTCTTGCTTTGTTGGCATACCATACATTCTTTAATGTGTTTAAGGACATCCTCCTTCATACCCTTCCATGAAAACCGCTCTCGAATTTGCCTGTATGTCTTGAAGTATCCCTGGTGACCAGCCAAAGGTGTGTCATGAAAGGCCCTCAATATCCTCTCCTTAGTTTTTGACCCTGGCACTAAGAAGATCCTGTTCTTGTAATAAATCAATTCATCAACAACCTTGTACCTGTTATCATCCACTAACTTATCCAAAATCTTGGTGGCAAATGAATCTTTAGCATACTCTAAAATTATGGAGACTTTCCAATCAGCAGAGATAGATGATAAGGAACACAAAGTGGGCTTTCTTGAGAGAGCATCAACAACCACATTATTCTTTCCTTTCATGTATTCAATATCAAAATCATAAGCTTTCAATTTGCTTACCCATTTTTGTTGACGATCATTCAAATCCCTTTGGTTCAAGAAGAACCTGAGGCTATTATGGTCTGTCTTTACAATGAATCTCCCACATACCAAATATTGTCTAAACTTATGAAGTGCATGCATGATTGCCAACATTTCCTTATCATAGATGGAGTACCCTTTCTCTGATTGATTTAATTTTTGACTCTCAAATGCTATTGGATGTCCCCTTTGAGTTAGGACAGCCCCTATACCTTCTCTCGAAGCATCACATTCAACAACAAAAGGCAAAGAGAAATCTGGAATTGCAAGCACAGGGCATGAACTCATTACCTCCTTAAGCTTATCAAATGTTTTTTGTGCCTCTTCTATCCAAACAAAAGCTCCTTTCTTTGTCAAATCAGTCAAGGGGGTAGCAAGCTGAGAAAATCCCTTGGAAAATCTCCTATAGTAGCTACACAACCCGAAGAAACCTCTCAACTGTGTAAGATTAGTGGGTGGAGGCCAATCCAAAATTGCCTGGATTTTTTGTTGATCAACCTGTACTCCTTTAGAGCTTATAATATGTCCCAAATATAGGATCTCTGTCAAACCAAACTCACATTTAGATAGCTTAGCATAGAAGGATTGCTGCTCCAAGATTCCCAAAACAGTGTCTATGTGCTTTAGATGCTCTTCCCATGTTTTACTGTATATCAAAATATCATCAAAAAATACCAAAACAAATTTTCGAAGATGCTGACTGAATACCTTATTCATACAAGATTGGAATGTTGCAGGTGCATTAGTGAGTCCAAATGGCATAACAAGAAATTCAAAGTGCCCATAGTGACATCTGAAAGCAGTCTTTTCCACATCTTCACTCCTCATTCAGATTTGATGGTAGCCTGATCTTAAGTCAATTTTTGAGAAGTATACAGCACCATGTAACTCATCAATGAGTTCATCTATGCGTGGTATGGGATACCTATTTTTTATGGTCTTCTTGTTTAGGCCCTGTAGTCTATACACATTCTCATTGTACCATCCTTTTTCTTGACAAGTACCACAGATGATGCAAATGGACTAGAGCTAAGCCTTATGAATCCCATGTCCAGGAGTTCTTTAATAGTTTTTTCAATTTCTTCCTTATAACCTCTTGGATGGCGGTATAGGGTTGTTATAACTGGTTTGGCACCCTGTTCTAACTCTATAACATGCTCAAAACCTCTATCTGGTGGTAATCCTGGAGGCAAATCATTGAAAACTATACTATGCTTATCAAGAATATTTTGAATTTCAAAATGGAAATTACCTTGATTCTTTGGAGAGCTTGTTGGTTGGATTATGACTCCTGCTGCCCATGTTACTTGTCCTCTTCGAAAAGTCCTCTCCATCCTCTTTGCAGAGACCGCCTTAGGTGCTCCATTCGATAACCCTCTCAATATGACTTCTTTCCCATTGGAATGAAATTTAAACTCCATAGTTTGATGGTTCATGTAATAGCCTCCGATAGAGTGCAACCATTGAACACCCAATACAAGATCTGTCTCCCCAATACCAACCACATAGAAGTCATCACATAACTCATAATCTCCTAAGGTCATCTTGAGTTGTTTCACCACCCGTGTGCAAGGCATAGTGAATCCATCAGCTACAGTAACATTGAATCCCTCAAAATCTTCTGCTTTAAGCCCTCTTTTCATGACAAATCCCTCATCAATAAAATTGTGAGTTGCCCCACTATCAAGAAGAACAGTCAACCTTTGCCCTGCTAGTACCCCTCGAATTCGGAAGGGATGGTATCTTGGGACTCCTGATAATGCTGCTAAAGTGCCATCCTTGCTGATTTCTTTTACTTTCTCTTCTTCTACCTCCTCCTTAGTATCATGAAATTCCTCATGCTCATCTGAATCAGATTCTGAAGCAACTTCAATATAGTGCACTTGACCTTTCCCCAAACATCTGTGTCCTGGAACCCATGGTTCTCTACAAGTAAAACAAAGTTTTTTCCTTCGTAATTCACTCCTAGTCTCTTCATCTTCCTTGAGGTCAAATCTATCTATCACCCTTTGACTGAAATCTTCAAATGTAGTTACCTGATCGTGACCTTGAGTAGTCATTCCATGATACCACCAATCATAGGCTGCATCTTCCAAGTGTAGACTTGCAAATTGAATAGCGTCACTCTCTTTCATGGGGTTAAGTGTGAAGAAAGTTTGTAATTTTTGTAGCCATGCTCTAGCTGAAATTTTATTTGTTCCATCAAAAGTAGGTGCTGTAAACTTTCTTATTTTATTTTTGAGTTCTCTTCCACTCGTGTCATGCTCCCTCCTATTCTCTTTCTTGGGCATCAAAGCGTTCATCATATCCACATATTCTCTAAAAGGAACTGAACTATGAAAGTCATCATCTAAGCCATAGTAAGTAGCTCTTAATGTAATCAAATTACCTGTAACCTCTTCCACTGGATTAATGGCTGGATTTGGTGCTGGTGGCTCATCTGCAGGCAAGAAAATAGATTTGGTTGATTTAGATGGTGTGGATCTCCCATTTCTCGGCTCCTCTGAAGTGCTCCCTTTCTCATTAATAGATGCAATTCCTTGTAATTTTTCTGTCAATATTTGCAAAGCCTCTCTAGTTTCCGCCAAGCCATCCACTGTTTGCTTCTAAGTATTTTGGATGTCTTGGAAGAATTTTTTTTCCATCTCATCTGGATCAGCCATACTTTTTTCTTCCTTGGATTTTGTACTTTTGCTTTCAACTGGGGGTTTGATCAAAATTTCTTTATTCTTTTCTCGCTGCAAATATCTTTTTTCTCTTTCACTTAGTTGCATGCAATCATAAAATATGACATGCAAGATCTGGGTAGTTATCAAAACTTGACATGCAAGATCCGGGTAGTTGTTAAAACTGACATGCAACTTCTACAAACCCTCAGGCTGGCAAGATCACGGCTCTGATACCACTGAAATGTCCCTTTACTGATTTTTATTGATATTTCCAGCCTCAAATCAGAACTTTAAAATCAAACAACCAATATTACAAAGATCTGCCAATTTCCCAATAAAACCCAAATCGGGTATGTCCAAATTAGTGCCAAAAACTTCACAACTTCACAAATTATTAATAAATCTGGAAATGGACATTTTTACAAAAATTTTAGCAGCATAACAGCCTACAAAATGACATTTCCAGATTTGTATAGCCTTTACACAACAGCTCACAAATGTAGGGCAAAACTATGCTCAATCGGGCTCCCGAAATTAACACAAAAATGCTCGAAAACACCACAAAACACTCATAAACTATCTCAGAAGTTTAATCACAACCCAATACATATATTCAGCTCTATTTTAACATCATAAAGTCTGAAATACAGCAGCAAACCAAACTGATATGAAACACTCAACTGAAAACTCAAACTCAAACCAAAAACAACCTCGAAAACACCCACATCGGCACTATTCAGCACAAAGGAAAACTCTGTATGAGCATGCACATGGAATGGCTTCAAAATCCCGTCCTTAGCCTTCCTAAAAACCTGCAAACTCCCATTCTTGGGTCTCCTTCTCCACAGGTTTGGCAGCCTCTGAAGAACAACAAGAAAATTAGCAAGAATCAAGATGTAGAATGAGCCCAAAATGCCTCCAAACCCCTTTTAAAGAGGGCATAAACCTAACTCACATCCAAGAGGGGTTAATAAAATATAATTTAATAATAATTTTTATTTATTAGTCCATTGGTTTCCAAAGATTAACCCCTTTTTCCGAAATTTCACCTTTTTGGAGCCTGCCTGCCTTAACAAAGTTTATTTATTTTTAATTATTTGAATAGGGGACATGACACTTTTGGTGTAAGGAATTAGATTTGACCATACTATTGTGCTTTGTAATGGTGGTATCATGTTGGTTTGTAAGTGAATCCCATCTTTTCTTATGAAGATATCTCCACCTTGTCTTCATATTACTTATGAGCCACCTCTTTGGGAGTTGCTGGTATGGTGTCAATCTCTACCTTTTGCTTTTGCAATAGCAAGAAGAAGAAGACTGATTTTATTAGCAAATAGTCCTCCATGACATGGAGGATGATAAAGAAGACCCCAAGGATAGATTTGTCCTTTAGGAAGAACATGTTGATATGCATTCTTTTCTCCAACCTATGCATATTACTGCAGTAAAGTTGGAAGATTTTGATGAAGAAGAGATCTTCTGGGATGAGCTGGAATTATTTTTCTTATCCATAGATTCAAAAAATCTTCTTCTTTATCAGAAAATCATGAGTTGTAGTAGAAAAAAGTGGCGATTCACCCCATACCAATAGCTCCCAAAGAGGTGGATCATGAGCAACTTGAAGATAAGGTGGAGACTATATCTTTACGAGAAAAGATGGAGTAGGATACCATCATTGCAGAGCACAATAACGGAAATCAAAGCTAATTGCTTAGACCTAAAGCCATCAAGAGGATGATCCATAAGACATCTAACTCTGTAAGCAGTCAACTTGTTTCCCCATTCATGCTTGTTTCAAATCATGATGAATATTTTCATAAGAAGGAGGAAGTATGTCTTGCTCAAAGTGATAATGTCCAATTGTTGGAGAGCATCTTTTTTCTCGACATTGGGAAGGTAGTGCAAAGTGCAACAATATGTTTGTCATACTTATTGTTATTTCTAGTTTTCCATTTGCATGAGAGAAACAATCAATTAGTAAGGAATGGCAACTATTTTAACAAACTTGTCAATGACTTTGTTTAATTCCAATTTCTCAAGAAGTGCACAAGCACAACTATTTTCCCTCTTGGAGATAACAAATTTTGATGTTTGTTCAGGTTTCAAAGTCACTAATTTTTATTTTGCAATAGAAGGCATCATGTTTTTATGTTTATGACTATGCCTAATGGATTTCTTCAGGCCACTAATCATATGCTTAGTAGGAAAGCACCTCCCTTGAGCCGCTAGAAATGTTGATGCACATAAGTTGATTGAACAAGTTAGTCAACCTAAACAAGTTGATGAACCCGAGAAATCTGAGCAAATTGAATCACCCAAGGAAGTAAGATATGAAGACATTAGCAAATTTGCACCTATTTTTCAATGAGGCTTGGTTGATTGTTCGATTGCCAATGGTTGAAACATTTCGTTACTATAATTTCATTGAAATTTTGACAAAATCTAGGGCTGTCTATTTATCAATGGACAACCCCAACAAAAATGAGCCCAATCTCTGTTAGGAGGTGATGTTAAACAATAACTAGAGAAAATTGAAACTTTGATGATTAGGAGCATTAATCAATTAGCTTGCCATGTCATCGACGATAGGCCTCGTCAAAACATTGACAAAACATCTTCGAAATCCTATGAGATTCCAATGATGTTGCCATGGCATTGATAAAAACTACCATTGATAGATCGATTAATGGTTGTTGAAACTTTGATGAGAACTCTAGTTTGTAAAAAAAAATCATAAGAATCCTATTTGTTCCATGAATCAGGGTTTACATCCTTCCTCTTTAGATGAACAACCTAGATGTCGCAAGAAATCTCCAATACCTGCTAAATCCAATAGTTATTGCATCTTTGCAAGAGGCCGAGGTAGAGACATGAAAACATGAGTCATCAGATTTGGAAATTATAGAAAAGAAGGAGTGGGTAGCATGAAAGGTAGGGACCCCTGCCACATGGCACAATTCCAAGTCTTAGAGCCTTATGAAAGCACTACGGAGTGAGAAAACGCTAGAACGATGACACATGACACCATTTACATTTTGTTTTGTTTGACATAATGGATGAAGATCTTTTAACCTTTCATTGAATCTCCATCGTTGATCTGCATATGTGCATATTGAGTTAACCTAAGTGCTAGATATGGGACCCTCTACCACATGGTAGAATTCCATGTTTTGGAGCCTTGAAGAAACACTAACATATGAGGAAATGTTGGAATGGCAATGCATGGAACCATCTCTAGATGGTCATATTTGCCAATATGTGGTAGAAATTAAATTTTAGTTATAGGCTAAGTACATATATTTTATAGGTGTCTCTATTCCAGAGAGTTTCCATGGAACCATTTACCATTTCTTACTTTGGCCTGAAATAGATTTTATTGTGGGTCACATATGTCTTTATTTTGGAAACTTTCTCTAAAACTTGGTGTCCTTCAAAATTTTTGCTCAAAATAGGATTTGGGTCATTGATTAAGAACCATCCAATGGTTATAAAAATAGAGTTTCTATATATTATATGATATATTATAAAATTAGGACACGTCAGTAAAATATTAAATGTCATCTCAACTTTCGGGGGTGCTACCCTTGAAATCCCCCATGGGGAGCTACCCCTCAATCCTACCCTATACTACAATAGGGAGTGCACAAGATTCACCAAGATTTATAGAATTTTAATACAATTGAAAAAAAATGGCAATAGAATTAAAAAATTTCTACTTTGAGAAAAGAATCGCCAATAATAATTAAATTTTCCCCCTAAAATAATGTTACATTCACCAAATTTTTATACTTTTTTTGAAGGGGGGTTTCTTAAAGTTATCCTTGATAATCAGCATATATATCTAATATAATAATATAGTGGATATAAATGACATAGAGTCCAACTTCAGGATTATTCTTGGTTTATCTTCTTAGCAATGATGGATGGTATTCCTGGGAGGCTTGAATAAAGACAAATAGATGGAAAATAGATGAGATTATTTAGAAAAAGACATCAATCAAGAAGGTCTTTGAATAATTTATAGAATTCTTAAAGAACAAATCATAATCCTTGTACCAGATCAAGCCTTAACAATGATATTAAGAATAATATTGATAAGAAATTAACCTAATGTCTCTTAATTCTAGCAGGGGCATTACAATGAAGAACCTAGCAAGTTTAATTAGTTTGAAGTTGAATAAGAAGGAAATAAGACCTATCCTTATCCTGAATTCCCAATAGGAATGTTCCAAATTGATCAACCACAAGGAAGTGATCAATGCACAAATGGATCATGCCATGGAGAATAGGGAGAAAGGAGGTCCTATGGTCTTGCTATTTGAGAAGCATGTGCTTAAATTTTGAAATAGATAAAAGACAAATACCTACCTTGAAGTAGGATAAATATGGAAAATGCCAATTTCTTGTGTTTGTGTACAGTTTTGGGGATCTCTGCAACCTATTCTTGGACTAGAAATGTTGAGACAAAGAAAACCCAAAAAAAAAAATTGTCCATTTGAAGGGAGGTTGACCTTGACCTAGATAGAGGGGCACAATCTTACCCTGGGGCACAATTGTACCCCAAAAAGTTGACATTGTCTTGCATTGCTCCTACCAAATTTATATTTGTGGATCCTGCATGTTCAATGAAAAGGGAATCCAAATCTACTATTTAATTTGATGTTCCACACTTGTGTATGTAAGAAAAATAGTTTTGTTGTTTGGATGATGGTGTTGCCTTGTTCAAACTTTGTTTTGGAATCAAACTTAATAATGGAATTGAAATAAGGAATGCTAGCAAGTAGTAGAAGTAAATCTAACAATGAAGCTATGATATTCAATAAATATGCAATTGTATTTGAAATGTAAACAAGTATATTGATATGAAAATTTGAACATAACATTAGCAAATGTAGATCAAAACCTCCATGATTGTATGCTTTAAATCCACCTTGATAGATGAATGAAAAAATCTTGAAGATGAACAAAGGATCTTGAAGGAAGATCACACCACCATAATGGTTAGATCTAAGGTTTTGAAAGATGAATCTTGAATACTTGAACCAAATCCCTTCAAAGGCTTGAATGCTTCAATCCTTGATCTTCAATGGAAAACTTGGATGCTTGAATGATAGAATGCTTGCTCACTTGAAAATAGATTCTTGATAATGGATTGTATATGATCTTCATAAAAATTAGTTAATAACTTTTCTCATAGATCGTGGATGCTCTTATGAATCATGGATCATAAAATGAGGGAAGAAGGCTTCCTTATATAGAGATCTAAGGCAAAAACTCCTACAAAAGGCCGACATGGGAGCATTAAATCCTAATTAATGTTAACCCCTAGGAATGGACCTAGATTAAATATAATTTAAGAGTCTACCATTCTAAAACCCAAAAAAGCCCACCTGGAAGTTGGAAAATGAAACTTTACAAAGCTTGATATCCCGAAACCTCTAGAAATTAAGAAATGGACCTGGGGTCAAGGATGAGGTCGACCCTGCTCTAGGTCAAGATTGAGGTCATCCTTGACCTAGGTCAAGGTCAAGGTTTTTCTTTACCTCAAAGGTTGTCCTTGACCCAAAAAGTAAAAGTCCTCAATTTCACAGAGAAAATTGTTAGAAATAGGCTAGAAATAGAGAGAGAGAAGCATAACAAGGGTAAACTACCAAATCCATGCAGAAACCTATTCAAGGAACTTGACATGACCCCAAACCATTTACTCAGAGGACTAAACATTGTTAACATGGAAGTGCTTCCAATTTAAGATGATAAATAAGTAAAAAGATTCCACAAACCAAACAGACCCTAAAGGAATGACTTATGAAAAATGTTCCCTCTAATTTGGAAAATAACTCTCCCTAAGATATGCAAGCTATGTATTTGTATTTTTTCTAGGCTAAAATGATTACTATGAAAAGAAAATAAATTAAGGTTCTAAATGAAAGATACCAATTACCTCTGTATGGTAACCACTAGAGAAGTACAAGTTCTAAAAAGAGAATGGTTGGTATATGGTTAAAAACTACATAAATTATTTACAAAAATAGAAATTCATGAGCAAGAGAGGTAAAAATACATAACATCCCTCATTCAACACCAAACATGTAACAAAGCAACATTATTTGGGAACCTTAAACAAACATTGTCATCGACTCTTTTCTTCTAGATTCAAACCATAAATAGACTCTGTCCTTACCTAGAATTACCCTCAAATGATCGAAAGATGTTTTCTTTACCCTACAACCTCAATTTCTCATTCAGTTATGTTACTTGGTACCCTATAATAAAATACAATGAAATCGTGATCAATTAGAATTACAAATGACGTTGAAAAGTTTCAAGATATGTTCTAGTTTTGTTGCATTGGTGAGTGTGTTATATGCATATTAGGATCTATAGTGTTATAACAATAAATTTAAGAAGACAAAGACTAGCATGTTACCAATATGGTTGCAATTAGAAAAGATCAATTTTAGTGAATGAAGGCATGACACATTTCAACAAAGAAAACAAATTATTACTTTTAATAACATCAAAATGTATTATGTAGCAATAGTCAGAATAAGGAACTCAGTGATAGAACTACAATGTAAATAGTGAAGAAGCATTTTCTATAGCCATTAAGCATCCATATGTCTAGCTTCTCTCCCTCCCATCCAAAATAAGATTCAACCACTTTGAATCAAGAATGACCAGGCAACACCATTCCATATGCATGGACAGTAGGTGGAGCTAAAAAAACACACCACATTTACATTAATGACATGTATAAAAAATGCAAACATGTTGCATTTTTCAGCTTCATCCGATGTCCTATGCATATGAATTGAGATTTCATATTGAACTAGGGCTTCCTTCTACATTTTCTGAAACCAATAGATTGACATAGTTAACATCTAATAATATCTTCAATAATTTAGTCCACTCAAGCATAATATTTTAATTTTTCTTTGAAACATAAATAGTAAAGGATATCCAAAATATTAATTGCCAATTTCTCTCGAATATGTTCATTAACAGGATCAACTCATAGATAGAGAGCAAAGTGTCTGATGTAGATGCAATGAAGAGTTTAAGTGTTTCTTCAATTACTTTAGAGACCCACAAAATAGAAATAAAAGACAAAAAAATTATCATTATTAATTGCAAGATTCTCAAGAAGATTGTTGGCATGTTCAAAAACAGGAAAAGTAAATTGCATGTATGTAAACACATAAATGAACATATGGATGCTTAGTAGCTATAGAAAATGTATGTAAACACATTTAACCTTTTCTTATCCTTTCAATCAAATAATTGAAAAGTAAACTGCATGTATGTAAACACATAAATGAACATAAAGTAAACACATGCAATAACACATAACACCAGATTTGGTAACCTAGATACCCTCCAGGAATAAGAAGGTAAAATTGGGGTGGGGATGATACCCACAAAAATCACTGTAGCAATAAATGTTTGACCACTTCTGATGGTTTGCCCTATGAAAGGCCTGCCCTGTTAAAGGCTTTACATAGTGTCAATAGTGACCTAATTAGAGGATTTACAAATACTTTACATGAAGTGTCACCCTATTAAAGGATTTACAATAGGCTATTAAACCCACCTAATACAATAGGATTTTCAATCACCTTCTTCAAAGGTTCTCGTACCTAGCTATTAAGCTAACCTATCAATATAGGATTTCCAACTTCTAATACAATGGTAAGAAAGTATTAGAACAATGAGCCTGACAGTATGCAATCTTTAACTGCTGGATTTAGGCACTTGATCTTCTCTCTCTGATGTGACCCTTGCTTGGTTTGATCTCTGGTCTTATCCCTTGTGTTGTTCTAGTCAACTAGATGTATAGTTGATGCTCTATTCCTCTAAGTCTTGCTCACTTCATACTAAATTTCGCTATAATCTCCCCATACACTGTTCTCATCCACATATGTAGTGGGGTTTTGACCTTCTTTTAAAGATTACGAAGACTTAGGGTTAGGTATGGATCTACAATTCATATTGAATCTCAAGTTCCCACTCATTCCTTGCATTTTTCTTATTGGTTGCATGCCTTCTCCATTTTTCTAATTGGCTACATGCTGATTGCATAGGAAATGTAAAAGATTCATCCTTATCCTTTTTCTCTTTCGAAATCCTTCTATGTTGGCTCCAAAAATGGTTTACATCTAAGTTTGTGAGGACACAAACTCATATGTTGATTCTGTGTTACTTGGCACATTCTGGACTATTGGTGCTTGGCACATATACTATCTTGGATTTCTTAGCACCTATTATACTCTATCTTACTTGGCACATATATGATTCTGGCTCACTCAGCATATGAAGCATTTTGACTTGCTCGGCATCAACTATGACTTGGCACCTGTATATCACTTGGCACTTATATACTGCTTGGCACCTGAAGTCACTCGACACCTGTTGAAATTCTAACTCGGCATGCATGGTGTACTTAGCTTCAATATAAAAGTGGTTAAGTGTGTTGACACTCAAATGTCAAAACTATCTAAGGACTAACAATCTCAACACTTGACTAAACATTACTAATCTGTCCTTATGAGTATCCTATCCACAAAATTTCATAATTTGTTCACAAATTGTTCAAAATACCTTAACTCCCCCTAAGCTAATTGTGCCTTGTCATTCTTGCAACTAAAATTTTGTGCTAAATGTGCCTGATACTCTTTGTCATTTTGTCCTATTCCTACATTCTGTACCTATATTCTACATCTAATCTTCTATATGCTTGTCAAAATTTTGTATCTCCCCCTCACTTTGTCTTATTACTTATCTTCCCCTTTTTTCTATCAAAAATTTATAGTATTCTCCCCTAAAACATATATCTCCCCATTTTTTGACACTAATGTTAAAGGGTTCTAAGGAGTAATACCATACTTAGCCAAAAAATTACTATTTACCTCCATTATTGTTTTCAGAGCTACATCCCAATTCTCCAAAGCAATGTCAAGTGACTTGTGTTGGATGGCAGTCTCTGCAGCAAGGTGTACAAGTCTATCAAGTGTAGAAAGATTTGGATCTTTCTTTAAAACTGTCTCAACATACACTTGTTCCTTGTGGAGGACTTCTAAGTGTGGGGTTATGGAGGATTGGATTTGCATCAATTTAGCCTTAATACTGGCCTCCTAAGATGTAAGTATAGCTAACTCCCTTTGAGTGTGAAGCGATTGTGCAAATTGTTTCTCACTTTGAGCTAGATCTCTAGGTAATTGCATGCTAGAGATTTTCAAATTTATTTCCAAGCTCATTATTCTTTGATTTGTTTCTTGTGTGAAATTGGAAAAGTCACATAGCTTCCTATACAATGAAAAAATGTTTTCAAGGACAACTTTGACCTTATCTATTTTCTTGGCCAACTCTACCTATTCAAGTGCTATTCCACTTGATATATTTTCATTCACTTTTCCTTGAAATTTTCTCTTTGACCATTCCATGAGTTTAACATTAGTATCCTAGTCTTCATTGGTCACCTAGTCAACTATATCTGATAGTTGCTCTATTATTGGCTTTGCTTTATCTGGTGACTACAAGTTGAAGGCATCCATAAAGATATTCTTAATGTCATGAAGTGCTTTCTTATATTTGAACTCTTTCGTAAGTACTTCCTACCTCATCCTTATGTCTAATGCATTTTGTATTTTAGTCATTTGAACCATTGTGATGGTCTTGGAATCATAGGAAGGAATCACAATATCTTCATCTAATTTAGGGTCTCCATGATGAAGTACCCTTGCCACTCTAGTTGAAATCGAGCCTAGGGTTGATAATTGCAAGGGGACGGCTTCAATGCTCAGCTTTTGAATGGTCTTTGTAGGAGTGTCAGTCTTTGGTAATTCTACCAATGTCTAAATGGTGGCCTACTCCTTTTCTTTTGAGGTATCCTTTTTCTCATTTGATTTCCCTTACACTGCACTCGGCATCTAAACTATATCACTTGTTGCACTTGGTGGAGGTGGTGGTGGAAGCATCAAAATCTTAGTGCAAGTAGCTATATATATGAAAGGTGGTTCCTTTGGTTTCACCTTTTCTTTTTGACCTTTTGTAACTCGTCAACACTCACCAATACAGGGCTTGTGCATAATTGTGCTTGTAAAGTAGATTGGTGAAGGATCTTAGAGAGATCCTCTATAGTAAGGGGATTTATGTTCTGAGTTGACTTGTCAAGAACATCCTTAATGATTATTATCTCTGCAGGTTTAGTGGTTACATGAGGTGCACTAGGAGGTGGCATTTATGTGTCTTGCAAACTTAGCTCATCTTCTTGCTATTGATCAGCTGTTTCCATTTCTTCTCCTTTAGCGGATTCCTCCTCTTCTTTCTCCTTATTCTCATCCTCTCCTCTTTCTTCCTCACCTTTCTTTTTCTCCTCTTTCTTTTCTTCTTCCTTCTTCTCTGTTTCCTTTTCTTCTACCTCTCCTTTTTGCTCTTCTGCTTTCTTTTCCTCTTCCTTCTCTTTGGCACTGGTTTTTGCCTTATTTATTTCCTCTACCTTATCATCAATAATATTATAAAAAATTTTCCACAATTGTGTGGATTTATTTACAACATCCTCTATCTTGTTTTGAAGGATGTTGAAGGCTCTATACTTTGGTGCAAACTTGCCACCATGTTTCTTGTTTGCCTTTGTTATTTGAGCCTTTGTCATGTTAGGCTTCACTTGAGCTAGGGTGAATTCTCTGATCTCCCTTTCCATCTTAAGACAATAATGCCATTTATTCTCAATTGTTTCATACAGTTCCTTAGGAATGGTATTGTCAAGTTCTAGAGGTGTGTTTTTAAATTCTGCCATCATGGCATACACAGATTCCTTTACTTTATTATGCTCTTCCCTAATAAGCTTATTGAAATTAAGAGACTTTAAATCATTCAAATCTACATTTTTAATCTTGTCACAAATTTTATCAATTACAGATTTTGGAGGACGAATTACCACTTTAAATTGGCTAATGTCCTCTAATTGTGTTCTCTCTTCATCATCTGTATCTAGTTGTGCCACATACCTTCTTCTCTTCTTGGGCTCTTCAGTAGGCTGTACCGTTTCTTTCTTCTTCTCTTCTGATGCCTCTTTAGCCTTTTGAATAGATGCTCTTGTAGTGGCTCTTGTTGCTGGAGCTGGTTTGGTTTGAGTAGGCTTAGTAACCTTTTTAGGCTTGGCCTGAGCTGTAGGTGAGTTTTTTCCTTTCTCTTCTTTTTCTTAGTAGGTGTAGGTGCTTCCTCAGCTTCCTCTCCCTCGGCACCTTCCTCCTTGTCTTCTCCTAAGTCTTGTGTTAGCTCTACTAGACCTTTCCCTTGCTCTCCTTCTTCTTCACTTCCTCCTTCTACTTCTTCTTCTTCTTCTTCACCTGCTTCTCCTTCAATGGTTGCTCCAAATATATTCTTTATCTTTTTTACCATTTTATCTCTCTTCTTAATAACAAAAGCTATTTTTAATTTAGTCTCAACTTTGGAATTAACAAAATCATATGTCCCAAAGTGAGGAGCCTTCTTGTCTATCTCTTCTACTAGCAATGTTGTGATTTCTCCTGAGGCTTCATCTACATCAAGCTCATATCCTAATGGCCTTAGCCATCTTACTCTTGGTATTGTTGCCTGGATGTAGGTGTAGTCAATGTCAACCAAGAAACATATGTCATTGATATGTTGTTCTACTAATGAGACTGGTATTCTCATTCTCTACTTCATGGACTTTTTAAAATCTTCAAAGTAACTAGTCATCTAAGCCTCAAAATTATCTCCCATCCGATCAATGAATTCATTAATTTGTGTGATTGCAGACTTGTTGGAATTTTAGTTTACCTTCCCAATTGAAGGGAATTCTTCCATCACATAAAAGAATATGCAGACTAATACTAATCCAAATTTACATTGTGCTCCCTTGGATCTTCTTATAGCTCCCAAATTTTCATTAATTTGCTGAAGCATTAGCTTTTCCAGATTATAGGTATGATCTTTCTTCACCAACTTGTAATCTACATCAACAACTATGCAGGGTACAATGCTTAGTTTGCTAGATTGATAGAATTTGTGTGAAATTATTCTCACAGAAAAGTCAAGTAGGGGTTTAGTTACAGTGTCTATCGTCATTCCCTTATTGTTCCATTTTGCTCCAGTATTCTTCTCAATGACCTCCTTTCTATCACTTCTCAAGGTCTTTGGCCAATCTAGGGTTGGGAGTCTTGTAAACCTATGCACAGTCCTCTTTGTAATCTTAATAGGTCTTGTCTCCAGCTATAGACAACCATCATGAATTTGACTCAAAAGAATGCAAATCTATTCTATCTTAAACACCGTAGGAAAAACTAGGGTTTTGGTCAGACCCTTCTTCTCAACAATTTGGAACTCGTCTTTCAATATCCCGTTGTCACATAACTTATCATAGGCATGGAAGATTTCTAGATCACCTATGGCACCAATTTTGTAGTTATAAAATTTTCTTACATCTTGAACCATGACAACATTAGGTGGAATGATGGATAATGCACCAGCTAGGTCATTTTTGTAGGCAACTTTGGGGATTGACCTAAATTCGGGCTGTTTGACCTCACTGCTAACTAACTCAATCTCATGATCTTCGTTTGCTTTGGGGTTTCTTGAACTAGAGGCCATTTTACCAAACTAGGGTTTAAATGTATTAAAACTTTAACTTCTACGTAGCTCGGCACTTGATAAATACCTTTGAATCAATGAACTTGTGCTGAATTACTATTGGAATCTATGCAAATGGTTGTTAGATTGCTGCTTGATCACTTCTTCACTCTTCTTGTCTTTTCTCTGTGTTTGAATGGTGTGAAAATGAATGAAATTCAACCTTATACCTATCAAAGACTTATCATTAAATGCTTCATGCATACAGTTGTGAACTCAGCACTTGAAGGATTCAATATGAATAAGCTCCCATTGTATTTCATTTACTCAACCTCCACCAGACTTCTACTTCACTCAGCTTTGACTAAACTCGGTCGCTATTAGAAACTCAACATCCATTGGAGCTTTACTCGACATCTAAGGGTAACTCGACAGCTTCTTCAAAATTTTGCTTGGCATCTTTTCTCATGCTGATTTCTTCTCTAAAGTACTCCTTTGTTCTTTGGGATTGATGTATGATATAACTTTGTATATCAGTCCCATACACCTTTCTTTTGCTTAGTTGGATGAAGTGTGATCACTTGACCTCTTGGTTGAAGTGATCTTTCCATTTGATGTGCTACACTCACCTTTCTATTTCCAAGTCTTGTTCATTTGACCTCTTATTTGTTCAACATCAACCTTCTCTTTTCCTCTGTTGACTTCTCTCTTGGGTGCTTTTGACTTTGTTGGGCAATTCCTGTTGATATGTCTAGTCTTCAAGCAACTAAAACATGTAGTTTGGCTTAGTCATTTGCTGTAACTTCCTCTAAAATGTGTCCTTATGCAATTTTCAGGAATGTTTCCATACTCCTGACAATAGTGATAGCTATACCTAGTATTGTAATCCCAATTGTAGTGATGACCATGGTTGTTTCCTCTTGCAGGCTGATTAGGTGTCCACATAGGCTTTGATCTGCATTCAAATGTTCTATGCCCATATTTTTTGTAGTTGTAGCAGTGACCTTCAAATCTTGGTGTCCTTATAGTCTTGGTTCTACATTCCTTTGTTTGATGTCCTAACTTTTTGCACTTGTGACAGAGGCTTGCATTGGTAGGTTTATCATGTTGATGACTGTTCTTGCTCTTGCACACATTAGAGGTATGCCCCTTTTTACCACAAAAATGACAAGTAGGTTTAGTGTTCTTACCTTTGTTACTCCTTTCTTTTGTAGTCTTGGATGATTCTCCTTGTTCAATGTTGGTGTAACCAAGTCCTGAAGTATCATTACTAGCCCTTGGTGATTTCAGTAGTTGCTCAAAATACTTGATAGTCTCATTGGGTTTGTTGAAGCTTTCTGCTATCTCCTTCTCTCTTTTCAATTCATTCTACAATTGTTCATTTTGCATCTTCAAGGTGGAAATCTCAATGTCCTTCATGTTTATCTCATGATGAGCATTCATCATCTGGCTTAAGGTGTCTAGCTGCATGTTTGAGATCCTTTCAAACTCAATTATCTTTTCCTCCAGTCTATTGGTAAGATTTATCTTGTCATCTTCTATCATGGCCTTGTCTTCAATGGCTCTCTTCTTTTGTTCAGTCACTTCACAAAGAATTATGGCTTGTGATTCTTGTTCAAGCTTGAGTAATCTAATTTCTTCAACTTGTGCTCTATTTTTCTCCACTAATTATGCTATTGCTACATCAAATTCCTTGGAATCTCCATTGGAAAACACTTGTGTGGTATCAATCTCCTTGTAGTGTATGTCATTTTCAGCTATTGTTATATCCTTCCTTCTTTTTAAGGACTTTCTCAATTCTTCTCTGGCTTCTTCCACTTTGTGTAGAGCTAGGTGAACATCAATCACCTAATTGTCTATGATCTTCCCAAGTTTGAAAACTTCCATCTTTATACCTTTTCTCTAAGTTGTTAGGCTTCTCCTTGTGAGAACCTTTGCTCTGATACCAATTGTTGGAATGTTCAAAAATGGGAAGAGTACTTCTGAGAGGGGGGGTGAATCAGAAGTACCACACTTTTAACCTTTTCTTATCCTTTCAATCAAATAACTGAAAAGTAAACTACATGTATGTAAACATATAAATGAACATAAAGTAAACACATGCAATAGCACACAACACCAGATTTGGTAACCTAGAAACCCTCCAAAAACAAGAAGATAAAATTGGGGTGGGGATTATACCCACAAAAATCACTGCAGCAATAAATGTTTGACCACTTATTGATGGTCTACCCTATGAAAAGCCTAATTACCTTTAATTAAGCCTTTGTCTTTGTCTTTATTGTTAACATCAAGCACCAATCATTTTAGGAAAAATATGACTTAAATTATACAACTTGTGGGAATATCAACTTTATCTACAAAAGTTGTCAACAATACTTCATAATACTTCACTTTGAAACAAGTTCATGGTTTAATTTTATGACGTTGATATTTGATAAAAATTGAAAATGTTGCATATAAGTTTATCAAAGTATTATCTTCATTACAAGTTAAGGGTCTCGTGAAAAGTTGTCATTTCAAAACCTTCAAATGTTTATATTGTCCTTCAATATTGAGAAGGTTAAGATTAATTAAATGTGTTAATATGTTTTGGGATATTACCTCATCTTACATTTAATGGCAAATTTGGAAGTGCAGAAATGAAGAAAGGTTTCAAAATATCCCCAAAATGCTTAATGAGATTTTTCGAAGTCTCAATTATTTTAAATTTTTTTTGCAGATTCAAATGACCATGAAAATCAACAAGGCTAAATTCAAAAGGCTGCTCAAGGATGATCATGCTACCTTTTTTGCGAATGAGGTTAATCATGGATACTTCTGGAGGCTGCACTTGGATAACATACATGTTTTCAATCAAACCTTTAGTAGGTTTAGCAATGAGATTAAAAGAAGACCTCACAATGCTTCTAGTGAGATGGTTTACATGCAAAATCAAATTCAAGATCCGAAAAGCATGGTGTGGATGGATGGCCCCTTGGGCTGGGTAGCTTGGGTGGATACCTAGGCTGATGAGCTTTACTTGGTGTCATGGTTTATGATTTTGTTCTATTTTTTCGTTGTATATACTTCATTTTGATAGTGTGAGGATTGGCCTCTGAGCTTTGATACTCTGTGATCTTTTGTAATTTTGATCTCCTTATTTCTAATATAAAAATATTATTTTTTAGTTTCTATAATTTATCTAGTCGATAGAATATTTGTTAGAGATGTTATTTTTTCATTTTATTTTGTTGTATTTCTCTTATTAATTTTCATAATAGATTTTTTGATGAGGTTTTAAATGATTTTTTTTATTTTTGATAAATTAAATTTAAATAAATAATATTTATTAATCTATTTAAAATATTTTTGTAAATATTATATTATTTAAATTAAAAATTATTAATAATCTAATTTGTTCAATATTTTGTATCTCCACTTTTAACTATTATTTTTCTTTTTCTTATTTATTTGAAAAATAATTACTTGTGATCTCCACATTAGCTCATCTTGTGATCTCTATTTATTTAACTTTTGAATTTTAAAATTGATTTAGGTTTTAGTTTTTGAATTATTTTAATTTATTGTTAATTTATTTTAATTTTTCTTCAAATATTGTTTTTAAGTTTCTATAACTTATTCAGGCAATAAAATATTTGTTATAGACATTGTTTATTTTTTCATATATTTTTTGTATTTCTCTTATTAATTTTTCATAATAGATTTATTGATGAGATTTTTTAAATCATTAAATTAAATTTAAATAAATAATATTTATTATGTATTTAAAATATTTTAGTAAATATTATGTCATTTAAATTGAAAATTATTAATAATCTAATTTGTTTACATAAGATTATATTTTTAAAAATAATTTTATTATTGTGCACCTATTGGCTTATTTTTGTAGGCACAAAAGCATGCAACTGTTAGTTACTTTTAACTCCACAATAGCTTATTATTTAACTTTTGATTTTTAAAATTGATTAAGATTTTAGTTTTTGAATTATTTCTATATTAGTTTAATTTTTTCTTTAAATATTATTTTTTAGTTTCTATAATTTATTTAGTCAATAGAATATTTGGTAGATACATTGCTATTTTTTCATATAATTTTTTAAATCTCTTATTAATTTTTCATAATAGATTTTTTGATGGGATTTTTAAATGATTATTTTTTCATTTTTGATAAATTAAATTTAAATAAATAATATTTAATAATCTATTTAAATTTTTTTAGTAAAATTATGTTATTTAAATAATAAATTATTAATAATCTAATTTGTTAACATAAGATTATATTTAAAATCTCAATGTTCAAGTATTGCTTTTCTTTTTCTATTTATTTTTAAAAATTTACTTTTATCTCCATAACTTATTGTGATCGCTATTTATTTAAGTTTTAATTTTTAAAATTTATTTAGGTTTAGTTTTAAAATTAATTAATTTTATTTTTATATTAGTTTAGATTTTTTAAATATTTCTTTTCAATTTCTATAATTTATTTAGTCAATAAAATATTTGTTAGAGATATTTTTTTTTACATTTCTCTTCTTATTTTTTTATAATAGATTTTTTATGGAGTTTTTAAAAATAATTTTTCAATCACATATAAATTGAATTTAATTAAATTTAATATTTATTAATCTATTTAAAATATTTAAGTAAATATTATGTTTTTAAAATTAGAAATTATTAATAATCTAATTTATTCACATAAGATTATATTTTAAAAATTAATTTTATGATCGAGGACAATAGCTTTGTATTCAACATTTTTTTTCATCCATGTCTTTTTCGACCTTTCATCATTTTCATTAACCATATGTAGAAGTTGGATGATTTTAAAAAAACTTCGGTAAAAAGTGAAGATCTAATTCGAGATCTTGAAATGCACTACATACAACTCGCAAGGCTTGACATGCATATAACATTTTATGATACTTTTTAGCCGGGTAATAGTCTATCTGCTAAAATAGAAATTTTAAATTAAAAAGAATAAAATGTTTATTGTAAGTAAAGATAAATTTAATATATTAATTAATAATATAATTTTTAATAGAAAAATAAAAAAATTAATTATTATTTAAATACATCAATTAAAACACAATATTGGTCAATGAATCTACTCAAAAATTACACACTTGAAGTATGATAATAATTTCATAATTTGATTAGATCTTGAAAATATCTCCTATTTATTTATACAATAAAATAATTTAATAAATTAAATAATAAGAATAATTTATAAAATTAAAAATAAAATAAATAAATATTATATTAAATTACTTACTTACATTTTAAGATAACAATAATTTTATTTTAATAGAAATGAAACAAATTATTGAGATAAGATGTAATTAATATTTTAATTTGCAAAATAATTTTTTTAATAAAAGTTGGATTTTTTTAATAAAATTGAATAAATTAATATTAAAATTTTGGTTGTAATTAAGTTTAAGTTTTAGGTTATGTTAATTGATATTAATAATTTTCTAAAACAAGATAGGTATACAATATTGTTAAATTAAGAGATTCACAGTGCAACCTTAGTAAACTGAAAGATTATGGAATTTCTAAAAGAAGATAGTTATGTAACCTTGGTCAATTAAGAGATCCACAATCTAACATTAGCAAACTAAAAGATTATTTATAAAAATCATTTTTTTACCAATCATAAAAACCCCAATTCATATTTTGTTGCATCCTAAAAAAAAAAATTGATTAATTTCAATGCAAAGTTACTAATCCCATCAATATAAATTTACTAATTGCATGAGTGTAAATGCATAATTTATTAGCACTTCAAATTAATAAAAAAAAATTAAATGCACATTATAACTTAAAGTTGTGAATAGAATGCATAATTTCTCTAAGACTTAATAAAACAAATGAATAAATTTCTATGTACACTTTCACTAAATACATTCAAATAAGAATACATATAGATTATTAAATTTATTGCTTGATTTTTTCAAATTAAAAAAATTAAATAATTAATTAATAAATATATGATTTAGCATTGACAAATTAAAAGATTATTTGTAAAAATCAATAAAGTTTCTTACCAATACTTTAAAAAGCTCAATGTATATTTTCTTCCAGATATATATATCACTTATTCATTCTTGACTTTCTCATTCAATCATGTTGTGTATTTTGAAAAGAGAAAAAATGATTTTGACTTAATTTTTTCTAAACGGATTTAAATTTTATTTATAAGAACCTAATTCTAAAATAAAACAAGTGCCACATAGTGAAAATAAATTGAATTGGTTGTAATTATACTATAATAATATAATATAATTCATATTTAATTAATATTTTTCATTATATTTTAAATGAAATTAAAAATCATAAATTATTATATATACATGCATCAAATCAATCAAATTGTTAGTATTATTAATTAATATAGGCATACTTAAACTATAAGTGATGCATATAGACAAAATTAAAATAACAAAATTTGAAGAGTTGATTTAGTGGATGAACTAACTTAATCTTGTGTAAATTTAGATAATTCGATTAAGATGTTTTTCTCTTGTAATTTTTTAATGGTAGAAATTTAATGCTTGTGCATATGATTAATTTTATAAAATATAATTTTATCTAAAATATATAATATATAATGAATGAGATTAAGAATCTAAATCAATGTTAATAGGTCTATCAAATTAATAATGATTAAATATTAAAAACAAATCATAGCCTTCTCTACTTTATAAAATAAATGTCAATGCAAAATAACTAAGTACATATTAAAAAATATTATTGAAAGTAGACAATTTAGATTACTTTGGTCTTTAGTGAAAGATTGATTTGTAATTATGATAAAAATGTTAGCTACAAAATAAAAGAAATAAAAAATTATATTTAATTATGTTTGAATATACAAAATTATATTATATATGGATTATATAATAATATAATTTAAATTATACTATAACAAATGTCTTTGATAGATTCTCTATCTTCTTAAGTAGTTGGTGATCAAATATAGTCATAGATATATCTTTAGATTGATCTCATCAAAGCAATCTATGTAATTTCTGTTCAATTTAGCAGTGGTAGTGATGTGTTGGTGGTGGTGATTCATACTTCCTTTTCCCTATCTTCTTGTGTGGTGTTTACATTAACTAAGGAGGTGTTTCTATGTTTTTGACCCGTTTCCCCTTTTGGTATGATAGATAGATAACTTATCAGGTTCCACTGTTGCATTTTGTCAAACAAATTACATCCATTCACTATGTTTTAGTATGAGAAGCCAATTGCAATTATACTTTACCAACTGTATCACCTTTGTTCGCACGGGTTATGCAAACAGAAAATATAACACTAATATATACAATATAATTGTTAATATATTTATTTATTAAAAATAGTTTTATAATTTAATTAAAGATTTTTTGAAAATTATAACTTAAAAAAAAATTAATTTGATTATAATAATAATATAATATTATAATATAATTCATATTTTACTAATATTGTAATATTTTTCATTATATTGAAATTAAAAATATAATGAAAAATCATATTTTTATATATACACGCATCATGAAATATAAATCAAATCAATCAAATTGTTAGTATTAATCATGTAAATTTATTAACTATAAATATATTGAAATGATTTAATAGTAATGCATGATTTAACAGTAAAATAATTAATCAGTGAAGCTTTCTTGATCTTGTGTAGGTTGAATTAATGTTTCCATTCAGATGCTTTAATGAATGAGATTTAAATCAAAGATGTCAAATTAATAATGACTAAATATAATAATAAAAATTCATACTCTTCTATACTTTTATATAAAATAAAATGAATGTTAAAGTGTCAATGCAAAATAATTAAATATATTAAAAAATATTATTGAAAGTGGACAACTCATCAATAGTCTTTTATCTTTTTGCCACCCCACAAGATCTTCACAAGTTTGACCATCTTATCACCTTGACTGCACTAACTCCTTAACTTAACCATTGATAGTTTATAATATTGTTAGTTCTAAATGTGATGTCAACTTAATTGTGCTTTCCCAAAGTGGGTCTACCAAGACATGTGGCAAATCCTTGCTATGTCTCTATAGCTAAAGATCAAGCAACTTCCTATAGTGACAAAGCGAGAGACGTCAATCTTCTTCCATTTGACAGTCCCAAAAAAATCATCAATCTTGTCGGTGCACCAACCAATAGAAACATGGTCCTTTGCCAACCTGTTTGCCACTAACCCACCACATTGTGACCCACAAAAGGAAAGGACCCAACTACCATGCATCATCTCATCATTTTCTCGCTATGAATAAATATCGAGCAACTTACCTTAGTGACAAAGTAACCACCATTGATATGTTTGCATTATATGGTAGAAGTTATAAACTGAGAACATGTGGCCACCTTTTTAAAACTATCAATACTTTGACCAACCAAAAACCTTTTGTATGCCAACTTGGATTGACTCACCACCCTGTCACCCTGCAGCCCACCAAAGAACTCAGACCCATAGAGACACATGTCATGACATCGCTATATCGCATGAAATAAAGGTTGTACAACTTCCTATAGCAACAAAGTGATGACTGTGGATGATCCTTGATCTTATAGTTGGGAAGTTGCATGATGAACTGGTGCATAAAAGGAAAGCACCCACCATGCAAAATCATACCTTTACCAGTGAGAAACCAATGAACTGCCAACTCATGCTTTGACAGGAAGGGGGGGGGGGGGGGGGCACCAAGATCAAAATCAAACAATTGCTATGTCACATGAATTAAAGTGCTCACAACATTGCATAGTGACAAAGTGATAGCCACAAATCATCTTTGATCTAGGAGATTTGACGATGAACAAAAGCTTGTGGTGCCGAAAAAACATAACTTAGAAAAAAAAGGAAATACAACAAGGTTTTATTTTTTGTTCATTTTCATATTTCCATTGGCTTTTAAATATTTAAAAGTGGGAAGTAACCATTGAGTGGACCTAACATTTGAATTCAAATATTTGGTGGGGAGGCAAATATAAAATTTGCAAATTAATGCCTAAAAACCTTGGTTGGAGGGCTAATTGCAAAGGGCTACTAGGAAGTAACTAGCCAGTTTAGAAATTGGTAGAGAAAGGGAGTTTGGGGTCTTTTTGATTTTTCATTATATATCAAAACTAGGTTTTTTAGACCATATTGAACTTCCTTTAAGACCTTGAAAAGAAAGGAGCGAGTTCAAGAAATTTAGGACATAGAAACCATGTTGGGAAAAGAAGGCAATTTTTGGGTGTTGTAAAGGGCCTCATTATAAAGTTGAGAAAAGTGTATTAGGTGGAGTTTGGTGATGATCAAAGGAATCAAGTAGACATGTCTACATCATCATGGAATAAATGATAGTCATTAGTGACTATGGTGAAGTTCTAGCTACTCGATGATGGGACCATATATTGGTGTTTAGTTTTATCTTCACTTGGTTTCGAGAATCCTTTCATATTAGCTACTTAATGTCACATGAATTAAAGTGCTCAAAACTATGCATAGCGAGAAAGTGATAGCCATAGATCATCTTCAATCTAGGAGATCTGGTAGTGAATGAAAACTTGTGGGGCCAAAAAAAGATAACTTAGAAAAAAAAAAAGGAAATATAACAAGGTTTGATTTTTGTTCATTTTCATATTTCCATTGGCTTTTAAATATTTAAAATTGGGAAGTGACCATTGGGTGGACCTAAAATTTGAATTCAAATATTTGGTGGGGAGGCAAATATGGTAAACAATTTTTAATAAAGTTTGCAAATTAAAGGCCAAAAACCTTGGTTGGAGGGCTAATTGCAAAGGGCTACTAGGAAGTAACTAGCCAGTTTAGAAATTGGTAGAGAAAGGGAGTTTGGGGTCTTTTTGATTGTTCATTATATATTAAAACCAATTTTTTTAGACCGTATTGAACTTCCTCTAAGACCTTGAAAAGAAAGGAGCAAGTTCAAGCAATTTAGGATAGAGAAACCATGTTACGAAAAGAAGGCAGTTTTTGGGTGTTGTAAAGGGCCTCATTATAAGGTTGAGAAAAGTGTATTAGTTGGAGTTTGGTGATGACCAAAGGAGTCAAGTAGACACATCTACATCATCATGGAATAAATGATAGTTGTTAATGACTATGGGGGTAAGTGCACCAAGTTGTGGTGCCAAAAAGATGACACTTTTTTTTTTCAAATTTCAATAGCACATATGCACTTTTAAAAAAGAAAAAATATTATAAATGGGCTGCATACCCATAGCCCATTCACTTTCACTTGTTTTTCCTACTTCTCCTTGCTGTAGCGTGCACGCAGATTGCAACAAACCAAGCTTTTCACCACTTGCCTTGCAAATATGCCTCCTCACCATCAAAGTTTAAGATCATGATCATGCTGTATGTTATCTAAATTCCTTTTTGCATTGTTTGATACATTTTTTATATTGTTTTTTAGGTTTTTTACAATTTTTCTTTAGATTCATTTATTTATTTAGATTTCAATTGATTTATTATCAAGAAATGTCAATAATGAACCAACAAATCTCCAAAAAGCATAAAACCCTCAAGAAAATCAAAACCAAAAACCTCCACAAGAAGAACAATAAATCCTGCAGCTTAAACCAATTGCAAGACCTCCTCCTAGAACACAAGAAAATATAATAAATGAAGTAGAAAGAGGAAAAAATGAATTAGAATGACTTATTGGTCGGTTGAAAGAATGTGAAAAAATCAATCTGATGAGAGCCGAATTGGCATTGTCCCTCGAATCCATTAAGACCCATATAGCTTCTGTTAGTGGTTAGTTAGATTTTTGGCGGGTTAAGAGGGATGAACAAAAAAGATATTATGTGAATAAATTGTCATATCAAGATGTTAAAAAGAAAAAAAATACCAAAAGGTACAATATGTGCATTATTTAGAAAAATCGGTGAACAAAATACTATTAGAGAGGGTACTAAACGGTTCCCCATCCATTGGTGCATACACGATGCTATTAGAAATAATTTTTGGGATAGATGGTGAATGGTTTTTGATGCCCCTCCTTGCAACAATCATGAGGTTCCCATGTATTTTTTAAAGAAATTTTATTGTGAATTTGTCCTTGGGGAGATCGCCAATTATTTTGATATATTAGACTCCCAGGGTAGAGGTGGGGGGTCATCATTTGAGAGGCCGAGGGCACGTCGTGACCCTAATGTAGTTAGGGCACCTATGGTCAAGCCATAGGGTGAGCATGTGACTATTCCTTTAGTTGTGAAGGAACATGTAGAGGCTAGCACTCTAGGGACCATTAATGCTTTGACACAGACCCTCATTCATTGCATGAGTCCATTAGTTGAGGGGGAGCCTTTTGTGCGTCATGGTCACATGTGCACATCATGCAGATCCTTATGCACATTTGGCACTCATGCTAGAGATGGTGCGGATGATGGACTCGTCACTGATTAGTTCCTGAATGACACATTTCACATTGACACACAGGTACATTACACTTATAATTTACTAATTTGATCACATTTCATATATATAGTGAATGATTAATTAATTAGCATCTATTGACATTGTTCCAAATTCAGGGTTAGAGTGTTGGCGGACCTAGTAGTGATCCCCTGGCCCCATTTCTCATCCCCTCGACGAGTCCAGAGGTATGTATTGATTTAATCATTTAAATGAATACATATATTTATTAAGTAATCATATGAAGGATTGACAAAAAAATTTATGCATGTGCATCAGTTCTCTATAGGACCATCGACATTCACTACAGACTCCAAGCTTAGATGAGACACAAGCTTCATAGAGGTACATTTGTTTCATGTTAATTTAATTCATTTGATTATAGTTGTTTCATGTTTCATGTTTCATGTTACATTTAATGTGTATTTTATGACATGCAACTCTTCACATCGGAGACTCCTCCTCAGCTTTGGTAGTCTTTCGATTGTGGAGTGGTTGTATCTATGGCTAGTTCACAGCCATTGATTGAGGTATGAAAGAATTTTCTTGGTTTTAGTTGTTGGTTATAATACTTAGTAACAAAATTTCTAATGTTATTTATTAGTGATTATATTGATTCAATTGTTATAAGGGCTTGTCACACCTAATCGTCCATGAGCCTTCGAGGTGGACTTGCAGAGTGACTATATGATGGCGGTAAGAAAATAATTAATTTTGTGTGTACATATATTTGATTTCAATGTATAATAATTATTGATTCATATCTACTTTTTTTGTATCGCTCAAGTTAGAGAAGAGCCTCAACAAGAGGAGAAGCGAGCGTGTGAGGAGGGCCCCATCATCACCACCATCTCCCTCCACACAATGACCGAAGGCCTCTAGAGATTTGTTTCCTTCCCCTCATGGGAAGGAGAAGATATAGTTGAGAGACATGTACATGTATAGGAATCAATGGACATATATGTTGGATTTTATGTCAATGGACATATTCGATATACATTTGATGTATGTATGACATTCTATATTTGATGTATGAAATTTATTTGATGCATGACATTATTAGACTTATGCCATTATTGGTTAATATATGATATGTTTGTTCATGTACAACATTATTGTTTATCATAATATATTATGTGTTTGTAAATGTACATGACATTATTGGTTATCATTTTATATTATATGTTTGTTCATGTATGAAATTAAATTAGATATGTTTGTGTATGACATTAAATTAGATATGTTCATGTATGACATTAAATTCAATACCTAATTAGTTCAAAACTTTGACAGAATTTTGATTAACAATAAACTTTATCATTGTTTACGCATAAGTTTATCATTTCCAATATGTCATTGTCATATGATTTATGATCTTGTTCATGTTTAAAGTTTTTCTTCTCTATCATTTTTTTATCAAGTTTAATTCAATACCTAATCAGTTTGAATTTTTGATACAATATTGATTAGCAATAAACTTTATCAGTGTTAAAATAGCTATTTTATCCCCTTGCTTATGTTTGAACATGGTGTGGGGCCTTGTGTTATCTCCTAGCTTAGGAGAGTGGGTTAGTAAGGTTCCATGGTTGGGTGGAAAGTCTTTTATCCATTGAGTATTTTTCCAAAGTTTTCCAAGAGCCTTGGATGATCTTTCTTCACACATTCCAATTTTGCATCTTTTTTTGTGTGTGACTAGATGTTACAACATTATATTTTTGTATCATGACTATGATATAATACTTATGTATCCATTTTGTATAGAGATCATGTTGGAGGAGAAAAATGTTAGAAGTATATGAAAACATGATATATAATTATTACTTGCTCCTTGTAATATGTATATAAACATGTGCTTAGTTGCAATAAAGAAGAATGGGTATATCAAGATGATTGTCCTTGGTATGCTTATGTGATTTTTACGATATCTAATTGTAATAATGGATTTAATTATTTATAATGAAATCTTGTTCATATATTTATGATGGTTTTTACTTATGGGAACTTATGTATGCGTTTCTAGTAGTGATGTTTGGGAACCTATAAGAACTTGGTTGTTGAGTTAATATAGAATATTCATATATTTAATCAATGATATATATCAAAATATTTAATGTTAGAAGAATTGAAAATGAAATGTATGTGCTTCAATTTTGTGTTAAAAATAGAATAAAATGTATTCCACTTTTACCCTTATTAGTTATGTGATCTCTTAGGTTCCCTGCCAGGGGGATACAAGGAAGAATTACTCTCTAGATTTATTAGATTACTAGATGGATTTCTTGTAATATTTTGGTTATTGAAATTGAGACTTGTGATGCCTTTGCTTCTTTAGGTGTAGATAGGCCACAAAAATTACAAGCAAGTTAAATTTACTACTAGTCTATTTTACTTTTTAAATAACTTATATATATTAGAAATAATCATACTTCAAGAGTGAAAACAAAACTATTACATATAGCCAAAAAATTATCATTTTTAATTTATGTCATTGTCATATTGATTTATGATCTTCTTGTTCATGTTTAAAGCCTGCCTTCTATGTTATGCATCTAAAAATTTATCATAAATTATTATTACAAACATATAACAAATTTGAAACTGAAAACAATACATTACATTAATTCCAAGGTTTAGTTATGATGTAGAGCCTAATATGTTTCTCAAGGTTTCATTAATTCCATATGTTAGATTTACCATCAAAGAATACCAATTGTAATGGGCACTCACATGTATTCCAATGCATATATTTCCTTATATGCACAATTGGTCAATGTTGTACCTTATAGAAGATATAATTTTATAGGTAGAATGATGCAGAGGTTAGGGTACAATAAGCACAATGTTGATGTCAATCCAACAAGACAGATTATACACCCAAACTTCTACACCTTGACACAACAATAACACTAAGGGATCATCATTAATCCATACAACTTTACATAGCAAACTTGGCTTCACACCCATGAATGGTGGATTCTCACAAATAAGGTTGATCAACATGTTAAGGGGTTCATCTGAACACTAAAACCAAGGAACCATGGCCAAACAACAACCCACACACGAATTTCATAACTCTGTCCTCATAATGGAACATCTAGACTACTAGCCCTTCCAAAGACAAATTAGGCAAAAAGTACCATATCTTCCAAAAGATTGTAGGAACTAATTCACATTCCAAGTACCCTTTTTGAGTTTGTTATATCCTCAAAAGGGCAAGTTCTGAAGTCATTTACAAGCCTTCCAAAATTGGACTGTTATATAGGCCTAATTACCCCAATTAAGTCACCTTAACAAAGGAAGTATCAAAAATCTAGTGAGAAAGACCAAACCAATGCATCCAACGATTAGGTTAGGACAAGGGGAGGCAGACTCCAAAGTTTCACTTATTGGTTCAAACCCTGAGGCATTCAAATTAGCAAATTCCATAATGCAATAGAGTTGTCACATGGTAATGCCAACTCATTTGTGAAAATTCTGTAAAGTAGATCAAATGCATAAGATAATCTTATCAAAACTTAAGAGACAAGGAAACAATCAAACCCCCTATAGTCTTGAGTTCCTATCAATCCAAAATCATGACAAGAGGAACATCATTAATAAAACAAAAAAAAAAAAAGGGGGTACGATTTCCTTAGTAATATTTGTGTGTTTCAATATGAACTAGACAAAGGATATAATTGAATGGTTTAGGAGGTTTGTATGGCATGCTATTCAATCCTATTAAAAAATACTTTGCTTCTTCTCACAGATTTTCCTATTTGTGTATGTGTGCAAGTCATAAATCAATCAATCTATCACCATGGAGACTGGATATCTATGTATATGCTAGGATAGGTCAAATGGTCTAGCAAATTGTGTTATTGATAAGTAGGCTTAGATCTTTTTTCACAAGTCAAATTGTGATATTACTAATGGAATTCAAGTGTGTAATTTTTTAGTCAATCTCATTATCCCATGTTTCAAGAGTAGTGGGACACAGGAACCCATCTCTTGTGAGAGTGAATAGAACACTTAGAGCTAATTGGATCTAGGTGATTCTCATAGAGTTGAGGTACATGGACTTCCTAATATGTAACACACCCCAGTACTACTCTCGCTTGAGCACACTTAACTATAAAGTTTCCTCTATGGTTAAACCCACTCTTCCTGCAACACAATTTGCAAAACCTTCACCAAGTGTTGTGCCTTACGAACCATTCATTAGAATTCCCCTTAAGCTCATTGATTGATAATTAGGAGACATTTCTACAAGAAGTCAAATTGTGATATTGCTATCAAAATTCAATTGTGTGTTATTTGAGACAAATTCATTGACCCATGTTTCATGAGTAGTGGTTTACACAAACTAATCTCTCATGATAATGAATAGAATACTTAGCACTTATTGAATCTAATTTATTCTTAGAGAGGTGAAGTGCCAATACTTCTTGGGAGGTCACCCATCCTACTACTACTCCAACTCAAGTGCGCTTAACTAAATAGTTTCCCCAATGGTTAAAACCACTCTTCTTGCAACTCCATTTGTAAAAGCTTCATCAAGTGTTGTTCCTTATGAACCATTCATTAGTAATCCCCTTAACCTTGTTAATTAATAAGTAACATATATATTCTACAACATGTCAAATTGTGATATTTCTATCAAGATTCAACTATGTTGTTTTTGAGTCAAATTTATTGACCCATGTTGCATGAGTAGCGGTTTGCATGAACCCATCTCTCATGAGAATGAATAGAACACTCAGGACTCATTGGATTCCAACTTATCAATTAACACTCGCCAATCCAAACAATACACTACACCATCCCCTTAGCTCCTAGAAGTAGTAATCTATATGCCACACACTAACGATCATCACAACACAAACCAAATGAATTGCAAATCCCAAATCATGCACTATTCCAAGTCTTCTACCATGCTTTATGCTCCCAAACCTTAATTCTAGGTCACCAACAAGTTATAACCAAAATATAGTAACAATACCTGACATATTTCTCTATCACTAGCTTGCAACTAGTCTTTACTAAAACATCTGTAACTTACTCAAATCATTACATAAAGTATTGCAATTGTAGACATAAGGTCTATACTCATCTTGTAACACATATCCAAGCTCACATATCCATGAAAATTGTACACTATTTGTATTGTCCTAATCATTGACCTTAAAACTATTTATTTTGATAGGGGTTACCCAACCACCCAGAGCTAACGGAGCAGACAGTTTGATCCCACAATGAAAGGTGAGAGAGATTTGGCAGTTGGCAACTTTGTACTAGCCAACACTACAAGTTTCAGCATCACCCAAGATGGCATTGAAAAATCAAAATGAAGTATGATCTCCAAAAAGTAAGAGAGGTTAGTGTAGGTCTCTACAACATGGTCCTATAGGAATTGGAATCACATCCATACCTCACACGAGCTCCAAGATATTCCCCGTCAAAGATCGTAGCTCTATGGCATTTAGTGGCCCTTAGGGACATTTCAGTTTGGCATGCTCGAGAATGTTCGAGTGCTAAAAAAGATAGGATAAGATTAGGGATATGGTTTACCCAGCCACCCAAAGCTAACAGAGTAAACAATTTGATCCCACGACAAAAGGTGAGAGAGATTTGGCAGTTGGCAACTTTGTACTGGCCAACACCACAAGTTTCAGCATCACCCGAGATGGCATCACAAAATCAAAATGGAGTATGATCTCTAAAAAGTGAGAGAGGTTATTGTAGGTCTCTATAACATAGTCCTATAGGAACTAGAATTGCATCAATACTTCACACGAGCTCCGAGATATGCCCTATCAAAAATTGCAGCTCTATGGCATTTAGTGACCCTTAGGGGCATTCTAGTTCAGCATGCCTAAGAACTTTCGAGTGTTGAACGAGATGAGACAAGGTTAGGGATAGGTTTTACTCAACCACTTGGAGCTAATGGAGTAGACAGTTCGATCCCGCGATGAAAGGTGAGAGAGATTTGGCAGTTGGCAACTTTGTACTGGCCAACACTACAAGTTTCAGCATCACTGAAGATGACGTCGCAAAATCAAAATAGAGTATGATCTCTAAAAAGTGAGAGAGGTTATTGTAGGTCTCTATAACATGGTCCTATAAAAACTAGAATTGCATCCATACCTCACACGAGCTTTGAGATATGCCCTATCAAAGATTGCAGCCCTATGGCATTTAGTGACCCTTAGGGATGTTTCGGTTTAGCATGACTGAGAACGTTTGAGCACTAAATAGGACATGATGAGGTTGGGGATAGGATTTACTTGGCTTCTTAGAGCTGAAAAAATAGAAAGTTCAATCCCACGATGAAAGCTAAGAGAGATTTGGCAGTTGGCAACTTTGTACTAGCCAACACTACAAGTTTCAGCATCACTCGAGATGGCATCGCAAAATCAAAACGGAGTATGATCTCCAAAAAATGAGAGAGGTTATTGTAGGTCTCTGCAACATGATCCTATAGGAACTATAATCACATTCATAACTCGCACGAGCTCTGAGATATGCCCTGTCAAAGATCGCAGCCCTATGGCATTTAGTGACCCTTAGGGACGTCCTGATTCGACATGCCCAAGAATGCTCAAGTGCTCAAAAATATGGGATGAGGTTGGGGATAGGGTTTACTCAGCCACCCAGAGCTAACAGAATAGACAATTCAATCCCACGACCCTTTTTTGACTAAGTTAAAAATTTGAGCAACTTTTACAACTTTCAACAATGCAACTTTGCACAAAAAGTGCAATTTTTACATTTTTCATTTGATTCAAATTCTATGACTTGGAAAAGGTTTAGAAATAGTAAAATAACTTATTTCCAAATGCTCAACCCTTCACCAATTCCCAAACTCTTGCAAAGTTAGCATTTTTGCAATTTTGCTTTGACAACTTTTGCAATTTTTTGCAATTTTTGACATCTTAACTCCTAGATGCCTAAAACTTAACCTAATGACCTGAAAGACCTTTATAACCTTCTAAGAAACCCAACCACTCCTAGGAATCCTAAATCACAAGGAAAACCTATCACAAAGACAACTAATCACTAGTTGCTCTTAAGGGCATCACAAGGCTTATTTGGCACAAAACCCCACAAATACAAATAAAAACTAGGGGTGACTTCCAAGCATGGAAAGGATCTATTTAGGTCCAAAATAACATGAATCCAACATTAGATTCAAACTATGTAAATTTCATTGGCTAGTTGCTTCACAAACTCAAAACTAGGCTTATAGCCTTGAACATGGAAAATCATAAACATCTCCTCAAAACCCAAAGAAAATAATCATTTATTTGGATACCCTTTTTGGTTTTATACAACATACTAAAGCCTTGGGATCTCAAGAGAAGTATGCAGCAACTAAGTTTTTTAAGGCTCACTTAGGAATGTAGGCAATTAGGCATCCATTAAGAAAGGAAGTACCCTACCCCTTGAGAAAAACTTCAATCCAGAAATTGGAACATGAGGGGGATCAGGTAACATGATCACATACCAATTTTCAAGCCTCGAAACCTTCTCTGTAGCGATTTATGGAAGATGTTGCTACGAATTTCTAGCATGCACATGGATCTTGCATGCCTAGGGCATCAAGTTTTTCTCTCTAGCCTCATTATTTTGACCTAAAACAAAAAGGAACTTAAAAAAAATTTTCCTAACTTGGATTCTGCCAAGGTTCATTAATTTCCCATGGTCGAATCTCAAGATATGAGGGAAAATAGATGAAACCCTAGGTAATGGCACAAAATGGGGATGTCAATTTGTAAAATGGGAATATCTTGAGTTGTAGAGTGAATTAGAACCTCATTCCAAGTGAAAAAGAAAGAAGATTCACAAATCTATCCAACCATACTAGGTATCCATACTTATATGTGATCAACTTGACCAATGAGCTAGCGTTTTTCATGAGTTTGAGTATAATAATCTATATTTTGTTATGATTGAGTTCAATATATTAGTGTTCTTGTTGATTAGTGTTGAAAATTATTAGTGTTAGTTCTTATAAGTGGTTGTGACCATTGGAGGACATCTATTTAAGGTTTCCACAAGAGGAGGAACCCATTGTATGGATGGGTGAACAACAAACATTGAATAAAACTCATAATTTCTACCATTTTCTCTGTTGTTTCAATTTTGTATAGTCTGTATAGATTGGTAGGAGTAAAATTTTGGTATGGTTAGATAGAGGATTGAGTTAGTGTTCCATTTCATTTGGTTTGAAGTCTTTATCTTATCTACAACAAAAGTTACATCAATTTTTGTATAGGTTGGTTAGATTTACCCTAAATTTGAGGGTTTCTTCAAGATGGCCTCCTAACTTGCAATTCCACCATGGAATTTCAATGCCACTTTGGGGAATGAAAGTTATGAGAAGTTACTTCAAGATGGAAGAGATTCAAAACTATAGGTGTAGGTTACCTATTTTTACCAGCAAGCCCTAGACTGAACATTGCTATATGTCTAGTCTAGATTTGAAGAAGAAAGAAGGTTCAGACTTCCAAATTGATTGATTTGACCTAGGTGAATGGTGTAGGAGGATTAATTGGATGTGAAGAAGAGTTTCAAGGGGTGGAGTCAAGTCTGTGAACCCATTTACTCATACTTCCTTTGTAACCCAACCTAATCTGGCCAATTAGGTCTATGAAACAAAGTGGGTGTTAGTTGGTGCTAGAACAAAGTTAGAGTTTGATCTTTTGGAATCTCTAAGATGTGGTTAAAGGGTGTCTAAAGAGGTGAAAAGATAGTGTGGCCCTTTGCAAAGTTTGGGAGTTTGATTGAGAAAGCTAGGATTAGCCCTATTTGAAATGCTGGTAACAATTTTGCAAATAAGTTGTTGGGGGTTTGAGAACTTTAAAGTTGGGTTTTTTTGAGAGATTAGGTCCATAGAAACCTTTTCTATTAGGGAAGTTGAGTTTTAAACCCATCTAGGGAGAGTTTTCCTTTTTAGGCCTATTGGAGAACGAGAGTCCCTAACAAGTTTTGATTGATCTAAGTCAGTTGAGAACCCTAGGTTTGAGGGTTGGGCATGTAGAGTGGAGTCCAATTGTAGGGTAGAATATGGTGGATCAAAGGTCCAAATACAAACTCAATCAAATGCACAATTGAATCTAGTGACCAAAAGTGCGTTCAATAAGTGAAATGGTAAATTATCCACCAACAAGTCTTATGATGTGATCTGATAGCCCTATAATATGAAATCCAAGGTACTTGAATAGGTTTCAGACTTTTTTCAATGGTTTAGACACCAAAACTTCAATATTCCTCAAACTAGGCCTAATAGCATGCCTTGTAGCCCTGCAGTAGCACTCACAAGGATTTTTCTTCAACTTTTTCCAAAACACTAGGAAAATAAATTATATATTTGAGTACCCTTTATGGAGTAAGTTAACATACCAAAAGGATAGGGTAGGTTTCTTTGGAATGTATATGACTGTTTTCATTGTTTCTTAGATTTTTAAGACCTAATTCTCATGCATTTACAAAGGAAGTGCTAAATATTCTAAATCCCATGATCCAAATATTTCCATAGTGTCATAAATAGGTTCAAATGAAAGTAATATAAAGTCAATTTGACTCCAAGAGGTTTCTAGGTACCAAAGCCCCAAATTGTGCCCTTAAAACCCTTAAATTTAGGGCTTCCTCTATGTCAAGCTTCCCAAAGTTTCTTGCAACAAATAAAGGTTGGAACACCTTGTATAAAAAATTTCTATACACATTCCATCATAAAATAGTGCCCTTGTTTGGCCAAAACTCTCTAACCTTCAGCCTATCCACCAAATTCACTTAGTTTCTTAGTCTTCTTTATGGTGATCACCACATAAATTAATCAAACTTGCATTTCCAATATTAGTAAGATACTATACAGGTTAAATTGATATTATGTATGTCAATAATATGCCATTCTATGAGAATCAAAGTGCTACATTCATAGAATGACATTCATACTGTGAAATCTACACAAAACTATCTTAAAATCAGATTTTCCAAAGATTAAACAGTACCAAAATGATTAACAATATTTAAGGTATTTCTACCTATTTCCCTAGATACTAAATTCCCTATAGGTCTTAAGGACTCAAGGTTTATAGAAACACAAAGACAATACTAATGGATCAACATTAATCCATATAACTTGACACTTAGCAACTTGACTCAACACCCAAGAGTGGTGGATTCTCACCAATAAGGTTAATCAGCATGTTTAAGGGGTTCACCATGACACTAATACCAAGGAACCATGGCCAAACAGCAACCAAAACTCAAATTTCTTAACTCTGTCCAGATAATGTAGCATTTTAATTAGGCTACTAGCCCTTCCAAAGACAAAATGTGCAAAAAATACAATATATTCCAAAGGACCTTAGGAACTAATTTTAATTTCAAATACCATTTATGGAATTTGTTAAATCCCCAAAAGGACAAGTGCTGACACCAATGACAAGCCTTCCAAAACTGGACTGTTCTACAGGCCTAATTCCTTCAATTAGGTCACCTTAATGAAGGAAGTACCAAAAATCCAATGGGAAAAACCAAACCAAAGCATCAAACAGTTAGATATTGAGAAGTTAAGGTAGATTCCAAAGTTTCACTTACTAGCACAAACCCCAAGGCATGCAAATCCACAAGTTTCATAATGCAGCAGAGTTGTCACATGGTAATGCCAACTCTTTAATGCAAATTTTGTACAACCACCATCATATCCAGCCTAGAAACCACCAAAATCATAAAGTACATATGACAACCTCCCATTCCACCAAAAATTAGAATTTTCCAATGGTGGAAATGGGAGAAATCAACATTTTTGTTCAAAACCCTAAGTAGTGAGGGTTTGAAAGCAACTTTCACAAAAAACCTTATATCTTGCACCTCCCAAAATTTCAAGAGCTTAGAGTGTGCTCATTTGAAAGGTGATTCAGCAACCCTCAATAAAAACTAATTCTCTAGGCCCCTTGATACATATAGTCTGTACAATGTATGGAAAAATAGTCTTTTTGCAAGAAAATGATGGTTTTCTTTATTGATTTCAAAGAAAAAGTACATCTATGTCTTCCACCTGCCTATAACGGCTTATGAAAACCTTCCTCCAACTAGTCCAACTGATTTTCAAAGGTTGTGACCATTGGAGGGAACCATTACAAACAATAATCCTTATTATATGCATAAATGATACATTATTGTTCTAATTATGTAACTTTTTTTTTTTATGACTTTATTATGACCTCTAAAGATACTAAAATCTCCTAAAACTCCTACTAAGACCTTAAGAGATTACTAGACCCCTGTGACCTCATGAATCAACTGGTTTATAGAAATACCAAAGTTTTCAAGGGTTCACACAATAGGGTCAAATTGCAAGAAATAAGCAAAAATGCTAAAATCAAACTTGAAAAAGGCCTAGAAGACCTTAGAACCATTTTTTTTGATAGGAGAAGACCTCATGACAAATTAGTCACCCTCTAGTAGCACAAAAGTCATCATAGGGCATCATGGGGTATTCCACAAGGATCTTGCACTACACCACCTTCCTAAAGGATTCATGAGCAAGGCAATAAGGTTTTAGGATGTTAGGAATAACTTCATGATGTTATAAGCCCATTTGTAAAGGCTTGAGGCTCATTTGGTAATTCTATAAACCATGAGTCCCCAAGGACTATAAAGCATTAAGTAATTAGGTAATAGGTGGAAACACCTTAGACTAGGTTAATAAGGGTCCTATAATAGTTTAGAGGTCCTAGGTAGTCAATTTCAATAAAAATTGCAAATGCAATAAAAAGTTGCTAAGCAATTTTTGCTTAAAAGTTGCATATTGCTAATGAACAAGCTTGAACTAATTATAACTATTCCCTAGGTAGTTGATTGATCAAACATGCTTATAAATATATGATCCAACCTTCCCAGCAGAACAGGTTGGTTGATGTATAGATTTTTGCTAATTTCAATAAAATTTACTAGTTTTTTGGCTCAAAACTGTTGCATTTTAATTTTCCCACGTGTTGTACAGATTGGGAAGGGTGGTTGAATGGTCTGAGGAGTAACTTGGTTGACTTGGTTAATGAAAAGATAGAATATGAAACTAAATCTTTAACCTTCCATGACTTGGCTAATGAAAGATAGCTAATTGCTTCATTTGCTTGACATTAAAGTATAAAAAATCTAAAATCTTATATGAAGAATTGCTTCCAATCAGTAAAAATAAAATCAACATCTGGCTGAAGAGATGCATCAACATGCACAATAACTACATGTCAAATACCATGCTACTTAAAAAAATAGATTTCAATAATTGAACCTCATACAGTTGGAGAATTACAAATTCAATTTCAAACCATTTCCTATAGCTATAGCTTAGCAATCCTTTAAGAAAAAGGGTTCAAAGTTGGAGAAATAAAATGTTGAAACTACCCCTAACTTTCCTGCTTCTATTGTTGAGCATTTTCACTAAGGGGATAGGGTTGAAAAATTTATATTTTTATTTCTATTAGAGAAAATTCCACTAGCAATTTTACTACTAGGTTAGATATTAGCAAGTGTTATAGATTTCTTAAACTTAAACTACCAACTTTTACTTTTAGTGTTATTTCTTGGGATAATTTTGTTATGGAATCAATACATTGGATATATATTGCACTCTATGCCTAATAGACCAATATAGATAATGCATGATATGAAAATAGTCAACTATTTCTTTTACTACATCTATCCTTCACATACTTCATTAGATTTAGTCAAAATAAACTTTTTCAAAACTATCTTCCCTAGAAGAAATTTATACTATTTTTTTAATTTTACATTGAACATTCTTAATAGACCTCATCAATGTTTCAAGCCTATTACAATTTAGTTTGGTCCCAGACCAACCACATTATTGTTGGAAAATTTGATCCAAGAATCATGGTAAAACATCTATCATTTTCTCTTAACACTAAAATTTCATATAATATGGAAATAGTTCAGCCCTTTTAGAGCCTAATGTAGATGATGTGTACTAATTTACTACAACAATTCTAAGAAGCTTAATCTAATTGTTGAATGGATTTCTCATAAATCATTATAGCAAGTAAAGACACCAAATGATGAAAAAAAAAAATTAATGAACCTTTTGAACACCATTGCACTCTTTCAATAGTTTTTACCTCCTCTTATACCCAAGCAAGAGAGACTATTGCTATAATAGATTCTAAAACAAAACCCACTAAAATCATCCATTTTTCAAACTTTGATGTTGGCCATAGGGTGAAGGGGAATGCATAATCTTTGTTTCGCTGAGAGATGTTTTCTACTCAAACAAGACAATTTTTATAGAGTTAATTTTGTATCTCTTGGATAGACTATCACACCTAAAGAAAATCCTAAAATTATTTCAATGTAAAACTAAATCATTCCTATAAAAAACTACATCATCCCTATTGAAGATAATAAAGATAAACCAATTTTAAACAATGTGAGAACAACCATTTACTATAGAAAAATCAAAATTCTATTGTAGAGTTATAGTGTATTTCAAAAAAAGAAGCAACAACTACTAGTAATTTCTTCCTTGTTGGTTGGCTTCAGGGCAATGATATTGAATCTTTGATCACTTATTTATAACTTCCATAAATGTACTCTTAGGTCATCTACCGATTTACAAGTTTCACCATCAGTGAACAATAAAAGATATAGTAAAGTATGAATGTGAATAACAATTCATGATAAAAATCAGTTAACTCGGAATGGAAACACTAAGCATGAATAATGTCTTGATCCTTGTTACATCTCTTTTTAAAAATTTGGTTAGATGTCTTTCATAAATATTGTGTAGGAATTGAATTCAAGTACTAAAAATACAAGCATCATCGGATTGATGATTCAAATCAATTTCATTTGAAATAAAAAAATGCAAAATAAGAATGCTAAGTTATTAATTCTAAAATGGAAGAATATCTATTGCCTTGTGCCCCCAACTAGACCAGGATTTTTTTTTAGCTTGTTCACATTGCCATCCATTTCTCTCCATATAAAATGTTATATTTATATAATACAAGGTTAATCATTGCCATTTCATGCTCTTAGGGCCCTTGATCCGATGAAATGGATCCTCTACATTAAAGAGATCAGTATAACTGTTAAGTAAAAGTATTGAAAACTATGACTATTATGTGGATGTGCAAAATAGTGACTTTGATTAAGTTTTAACAAATGCTCTAGTTAAAACAACAAGCAATCATGGGAATTAAAAAGCAACATTAAGTACATAATAATAATAATAAGGAATTATTTAATTAATGCAAGGGCGCTAAAAGAGCATACGTTTGGAGTGTGATAGAAGTTAAGGAACAGACCATAGTCACACGGAAGTTGAAGAGGCGCTTAAAAGAGGGTACTCATGAGGCGGCAATATATATATTTATAAGGTTGTGGCGAAGTATATAAAGGTCCCACGTGTCTAACTTCCCTTGATTGTTTCAACTATTTTTATTTTACTTCCTATTAGATTACTTTTATTTTTCCATCTCTTCCTTAGAAATAATAATAATAGTTGGCATGAGTAGATTTGTACTATGCATTATCTTTAGTGCTGAGATTGAGATCATTGTTAGAGGAATGAAGATAACTCAGAGAAAAAGAGGCATCATTTCTAGGTTCTCTTACTTGTTTTAGAATATACTAACTATATTTCATATTGATCAACTCTAGAAAAAAATTGATTTGAAAAGAATTATTTTCTACGACACTGCATCAATACGTTAAGAAAGGACACATGAGAGTGTTTTGTTTTCAAATTTGAACCCAAAACACATAAGGCAATAAAAATTGTAAGAAGGAATAGAACCAAATAAATGTAATATCCTTGTTTGTTCTTTTTAGGGCATCTAAAGGACTAATGTCCTACTTGGTTACAAGTAAAGCACTTACCAATGAACACACTAGACCCTCTTCCACTAGACCTTCCTCTGCCATTGGATCTTCTTCCCCTAAATGTCCCTCTATTAGTAGACTTACTTTTAGCATTTGAACCACTAGATTCCTCCTGATTTTTATTAAAAGATAAAAGCATGTTAGTCATAATATCATTATTGGTAACAATGTTCCAAATGCAAAGAATTATTTGTTTGAGCTCTAGAAATGATCAAGCAGCTTACTAAACATGGCTTGATGAGTCTTGGAAACTTCTCCCATTGTATCCTTGCTTTTGCCAGTTTGAAGTTTCTGGTTACATGCACACAATCATGACTTTACATCACAAAGCATTCACATTCTAACAATTTTCATGTTCTGTCATTACATTTTTATCTAAACAACAAATTCTAAACATTCACTTATTCAAATAACTAATCTAAAAATGGGTCATATTAAAGAGTCTAATATAAATTCAAATAATGTATCTAGATTCTAAACAAATCAAAACATAAAATCTATGATTTAAACTTATCTCATCACTTACACATCATAACAATACAATCCACCTTGTCATGTGGACAGTCTTGGGGGAGAGGTTGCAACATTGTATTTGGATCCAATTGATCACACTTTCTCTCTCTCCCTCTGTCCCTATTCAATCTAATGAGCCAACTGAATCTGCTCTACATTTTAATGTCTCAAGTATTGCCTCATGGTCTAACTTGTGAACATTCCAAAGAATCTTATTATGTGGTTTTCCACCATATTTTATCAAGTGGACATTTGATGTGACAACAAGGTTTGAATAATGAAGAATCTTCCTGTCTGTTTTCCAATCCTTGAATAACCACAAGTTAGGGTTCTTCATAGAATATCATCTAAGCATGTGCCAGTTACAACCACTGCACTGACATGGTACTCTAAACCTTCAACATCTATAACTGAGTGATCGAATTTTTGTTTGGCTTGGACACAATGACATAAATAATAATCTATCCCTTCTTCATTTTCTTCAGGTGCAATAACAACAAAAACATGGCCTACAATGACAAATGTACAAAATGCAGTCATTGATTCAAAAAATACTTAGGTAAAAGTTATAAAGTTACATATCAAAATTACAAAGATATATAAATATATATATTACCAGGTTGCACTAGATCAGACAAGTGATCAAAGTCAATAGACGAATCCATCTATACCATTTCCAATGCTCTTGGGGGACGATAGGTGTCAATTGGGTCAAAAACTCATATATCCCATTTGTCAACCCATTCAGTCAACTCACAGTCATCCTAATTTTTCTCTGTACATGATGGACAATAGCATGCCATTTTTCATGTGTGGATACTCCATGAACCTACATCAAAGCTTCTAAAAGAGTTTAACTCACTAGATCTTATTAGTGTGCAACAATCTTGATATGGTGCAATGTTAGTATTATCTATCAATCAAACAAATCTAGGAACCGTAGACTCACCTTCCTTACCTAGACCCATTGTAGCGTTACACCATTGGACGATGGATTTTTCATTTGCCAATATTGCTCTATCTTTTTACTTTAGTTTTTTACAAGCTAAGGCTCTTTTGATGCATGCAACTGCATCATCGTGCTCTCCCTTTCCATGACCAGCCTCTATGAAATTCCACATATATTGAATTGTACACAACTTGTGCATCCTGCTCAACTAATAGAACATCTGTGCATTCTTGAATTGAGATGCGCAATTGTCTGACCAAATAATGTGCTGATGATATGTGATGCCCCTGTTATCCAAATCTCCATAAAATAGTTGAAAACAACCCCGTACAAACTCCGTAGAATGTGATCGATCATCGCTAATGTAAAAATGGTACTCCCTGAAAATCTTCTTGTCATCCTCTGTACTTGTAAATGAATGCATGAATGTTATGTGAACAAATATGAAAACCTGTTGAGAAGTATAATACTTTTCTTGCACCTCATTTTGTGGTTGTAGTGTGTAGTTCTCTGCGAAGTCTACAACTAAAACAATGGTATCTAGTGGAAACCTATCCTTGCACAACTTGAATTGCAAATCCAACCATCGAGCTCTATGTGTATGCCTTTCATACTCATAAATAAAATTTTCATGAATTTTTGTAATGAACTCATACATTGGAATCTTTTCAATGACTAAATCACATCTTTTGCCCTATTTCCCATCTTTTAGAGCATATGTCACTGTCTTAAATTTTTTGTAATCTACTATGTCATTTTCAATTGTATATGTACTATCCATATGTTGACAAGTTGATAAAAGTTGCAAAGAACCACAAAATAAGCATGTACCATCCAAGCATGATGTCTTGTAAAATTGTTGGCCATCTCCTATTTCAGATAAAATGTTGGATATGAATCCCCTTGAAGATCTTGGTAGATCATTCGTGTCACAATCCTGCAAAACAAATATAGAATGCAAAAATACACATATATGCCAAAAAACATCAAAATGGTTAGAAAATTCAATATGTATCCTACAACAAGAAGTTGTGTGTGTGTGATTTATCTTCACATAAAAAGGTTTACCCATCTCAAAAAATGTTTGAATTATTCAAATTTGAGAATACATACCAATAAATTTTACAAAAATTTGTGTCTGAGTTGAGTCCAAAAAATGTTTCGCATGTGGGTCACGATTTTGGCTACCAATCCTCCTTACAACATCTCTTTGATTAGGGAAAATACGTGTGTTATTTTTCCAAAAAATTCCAATCAATGATTTCAAAGCTTCACTAATTTCTTTATCCTTTCATGATAGTCTACCGCTAAATGTCCATAACTCATTTTTTGTTGGATCTTCCAATGTCTCATGCCTTAGCATGGCTTTCCTTAGAGTACCTCTACCAATTTTTAATGTTTTTCTTGTCTTTCTCATGAGTCGAGCTTTCTTCATTTGGGTACTTACTATTGTCGATGTAAGTACTCATCCTGTGATATTACTATCTTTGGTACATGACTTAGAACCCACTTTGTCATAAGCACTCATTAGATTCTTTACAATATTTTTTTCATTTGAATCATCCATCTTTCTTAGCCCAAGAATCTTCGTGATAGGCCTAAATTTCAAATTCCTCATCATTTCAACAAATAATTGGCATTGACCTATAATATTTAATTCTTCAAAAAATAATCTCTACATACAATTAATTTTTCTTTGACAAGTAAGCTTGCTAATCTTGTCAGGCATTGGTTTTAAAATGTTAGTATCAATATCAATCAAATATTTTGGTTTTCTAAAATGAATTCTAGAAGGTCTTATAATCTCTTCCATTCCCTCAACATTTTCAACATCAACATAAGGTTGAGTGTATTGCGTACCTTGAACCAAAGATGATGTGCCTTGGCAATAAGATGCAAAAGATGGAATATCACCTACTTGATGTGTTGATGTTGTGTCTTCAACATAACATGATGGAGTGTGTACATCGTCGGATCTACAAATTAGTGTCTCTTCAACATGAGAGGATGATGTGACTCCAACATTGGAAGATGTTGTAGCTTTACAATTCAATTGTCTTTTTGAGTGTAATAGTTTCATTCGTTCTCTTTGTCTTTCCAATTATTCCTCTTTGTTTCTTTGTATTGGTGGTTCTTGATCCTCTTCGAAAGTCAATTCTTCATTATTGCTTTGCAATTTTCTTTGTTCGCATAGTAGTTTCATTTTATCTCTTTTAATTGCCAAATCTCTCTCCCTATCTTCATTTTTTTGAGTTTTTGGTTTCTTCCTTGGCATGATGATGATTTCTACATGTCAAATTATTCAAACATCTGAATTACTTACAATGTGTAAATTACAAATCATTCAAATACATATAAAAATTACAATTATTTGAATGAATACACAATATATATCAAACAACTTGTCAAATTTCTAACCATTTTGAAATAACATTTCATTCAAACATAAAAATTTCAAAAAATTCACTATACATTGAACAACATTTCAAATTATAATCAAATATGTATCTATATATCAACAAACAATATTTAAAAAGGATTGCACTAACCTTTTCTATACAAAAAATATTCAAAAAGTCTTCAAATTGCGTATCCAATGATTGAATTTGGTGTTTGCTAGCTTCAAAAAGTCGTCAAATAGTTTTTGCTATGTTGAAACCCATGTTTTCTATTGAACCAATAGAATGCACAATAGACCAAAAGTAGAGATGGATGAAATGGGACCCAAACTTGCTTTTTTACCATTTTTGAGTGATTTGACATAGTGTGCATGCACTGTGTCAAAACACATCTCTCCCTATCCCACCATCCCCCATCCCCTACTCTCTCTCTCCTCTCCCATCCACATATGTTTGCTATTGGTGTTTGCTAGCTTCAAAAGGTCTTCAAATAGTGTTTGCTATGTTGAAACCCACGTTTTCTATTGAAACAATAGAATGCACAATAGACCAAAAGTAGAGATGGATGAAATGGGACCCAAACTTGCTTTTTTACCATTTTTGGATGATTTGACATAGTGTGCATGCACTGTGTCAAAACAAATCTCTCCCTATCCCACCATCCCCCATCCTCTACTCTCTCTCTCTCCTCTCCCATCCACTACTCTCTCTTAGTCTCTCTCTCCTCTCCCATCCCCTACTCTCTCTCTCACTCTCCCTCTCCTACTCCCTCTCCCATTGCCTACTCTCTCTCACTCTCCTTCTCCTGCAACCTCTCGTATCACCTACTCTCTCTCTCCCATCCCCTACTCTCTCACTCTCTATCCTCTCCCATCCCTTACTCTTTCTCTCCTCTACCATCCCCTACTCTCTCTATCTCACACACTCCCATCCTCCCCTCTCTCTCAGGCTACTCTCTCTCCCATCCCCTTCTCTCTCTCTCTCTCTCTCTCTCTCTCTCTCTCTCTCTCTCTCTCTCCCTCTCCCATCACCTACTCTCTCTCTCCCACTCCCACCATCTACTCTCTCTCACCCTCTCTCCTCTCCCATCCCCTACTCTCTAGATCTCTCACACACACTCTCATCCCCCCTGTCTCTCCCTCTCCCACTCTCTCTCCCACTACCTACTATCTCTCTCTCACACTCTCTCTCTCCCACTCTACTCTCTCTCTACCATCCCCTACTCTCACTCTCTCTCCCATCCCCCTACTCTCTCTCACACTCTCTCCCATCCCCTACTCTCTCTCTCTCTCACACTTCCATCCCCCTCTCTCTCCCTCTCCCACTCTGTCTCCCACTACCTAGTCTCTCTCTCCCATTTGCTACTCTCTCTCTCTCTACTCTCTCTCTCCCCTCTCCCATTGCCTACTCTCTCTCACACTCTCACTCTCACTCTCTCTCTCATTCTCACACTCTCCCTCTCTACTCTCTCTTTTCCACCCCCTACTCTCTCTCACATTTTCACACTCTCTCCCATCCCCCCCCCTCTCTCTCTCTCTCACACACACACACACACACACACACACATTTCCATCCCCCCTCTCTCTCCCTCTCCCATCTCCTACTCTCTCTCTCTCTCCCCCCTCTCCCATTCCCTACTCTCTCTCTTTCACACACATGCACTCCCATTCTCCTCTCTCTTTCTCTCCCTCTCCCACTCTGTCTCCCACTCTGTCTCCCACCACCTACTCTCTCTCTCTCCCCCATCCCCTACTCTCAATCTCTCTCTCCCATCTTGTACTCTCTCTCTCTCCCCACCCCCTACTCTCAATCTCTCTCTCCCACCCTGTACTCTCTCTACCACCCCTACTCTCTCTCACACTTCCTCTCTCTCCCATCCCTTACTCTCTCTCTCTTACACACATTCCCATTCCCCCCCTTTGTCTCCCTCTCCCACTCCCTCTCCCACCACCTACTCTCTCTCCCATCCCCTACTTTGTCTCTCTTACATACACTCCCATTCCCCCTCTCTCTCCCACCACCTACTATCTCTCTCTCTCACTCTCTCCCTCTCTACTCTCTCTCCCATCCCCTACTCTCACTCTCTCTCTACCACCCCTACTCTCTCCCATCCCCTACTCTCTCTCTTACACACATTCCCATCTCCCCTCTCTCCCTCTCCCATTGCCTACTCTCTTTCTCTCACATCCCCTACTCTCTCTCTATCTCTCTCTCCCCTCTCCCATTTCCTACTCTCTCTCTTTCACACACACACCCATCCTCCCCTCTCTCTCCTCTCCCATCCCCTACTCTATCTCTCACTTTCTCTCCCTCTCCCACTCCCTCTCTCACTACCTACTCTCTCTCTCTCCCTCTCACTCTCACTCTCACTCTCTCCCTCTCTACTCTCTCTCTACCACCCCCTACTCTTTCTCACATTTTCACACTCTCTCCCATCCCTTACTCTCTCTTGAGCTACTCTCTCTCTCCCCGCTCTCCCATTCCCTACTCTCTCTTTCACACACATGCATTCCATCCTCCTCTCTCTTGCTCTCCCTCTCCCACTCTATCTCCCACTGCCTACTCTCTCTCTCTCTCCCTCATCCCCTACTCTCAATCTCTCTCTCCCATCCTATACTCTCTCTCTCTTCCCATCCCCTACTCTCAATATCTCTCTCCCATCCCATACTCTCTCTCTCTCTCTTACACACATTCCCATTCCCCCATCTCTCTCCCTCTCCCACTCCCTCTTCCATTGACTACTCTCTCTCTCCCATCCCCTACTCTCTCTCTCTCTCCCCTCTCCCATCTCCTACTCTCTCTCTCTTTCACACACACTCCCATCCCCCCTATCTCTCCCTCTCCCACTCCCTCTTCCACAACCTACTGTCTCTCTCTCTCACTCTCTCCCTCTCTACTCTCTCTCCCTTATCCCCTGCTCTCTCTCCCTCTTCCCTCTCCCATCCCCTACTTTCTCTCTCTGCCACCCCTACTCTCTCACACTCTCACACTCTCTCCCATTCCCTACTCTCTCTCTCTCACACACACACACACTCCCATCCTCCTCTCTCTCTCTCTCTCCCTCTCTTGCTTCCTCTCCCACTACCTAATCTCTCTCTACCATCCCATACTCTCTCTACCACCCCTACTCACTCTCTCATACTTCCTCTCTCTCCCATCCCCTACTCTCAATTCTCTCCCCCATCCTATACTCTCTCTTTGCCACCCCTACTCTCTCTTACACTTCCTCTCTCTCCCATCCTGTACTCTCTCTACCACCCCTACTCTCTCTCACTTCCTCTCTCTCCCATCCCCTACTATCTCTCCCCTCTCCCATCCCCTACTCTCTCTCTCTCTCTCTCTCTCTCACACACACACACACACACACACACACACACACACACAGAGCCATTACCCCCCTTTCTCTTGCTCTTGCTTTGCAACTCGTCTTCCTTCTCTATGCACTAATTAGGTCTCAATAGTGCCTGCACACTATATTGTGCATGCACTATTGAAACCAAAATTCAAAAGCTTTAAATAGCACGTGCACGCTATAGATAGCACGTGCACGCTATAGCACACACACGCTATTCAAAGATTTGCATTGAAACCAAGCCTAAGGCTTAGTTTTGCCTTGGAGATCTAACCCAAAGGTTTGGAGCTTATAAACAGGTTATATGACATTGTAGGTCTCTGTGTTAGCTATAAAACCATATAATCTATTTTTAATTTGAACTATATCAAGCCTTTCATCTATAATTTCTTTTGAATGTATGTCCATTTTTTATCAAAAACCACCATGTACTAATTGGGCTATAGATTTTAGCTCGTTCATCAAATTTTGCAACAACTTAATTTTTTAGAAACTAGACTCCATTCTACACACTTTGAAAAAAAGTAGTTTTGATTTTAGATTAGTTTTCAATTATTTCTAAGGGGAGCACACAAATATTTCACATTTTTGGGATGTGTCTAGTTAAAAAATTCATTAAAAAAAACACATTATAAAATTACCTAAAAAATTTGGGATAAACTACATAGTGTTAAGTAACTTTTGACTAGAGCGATTAAAGAATTTCAAAAAAAAGGTTAAAATTTTAGGGGGGCCACACTTTCTATTGTGTTATTTTTTTTGGAATAAACAGTACCACTTTTTGTGGCCCCCTTTTTTGAGGACCTAAAACTAAATCATTTTGAAAAAAAAATTAGTAGTTTAGAAACTAGATTCAAAGGACTATGACTTTTTTCTTTTGTCATATCTTAAAATTTTGAGTGTAACTATCTTCAAATTCTTGTTGACATTTAGAAATTATTGATTTCAAGAAAAAGGTGTCCACTTATACCCCCCTTTTGGTACCACAACTTGGTGTACTTACCCATGGTGAAGTTCCAACCACTCGATGATGGGACCATATATTGGTGTTTAGTTTTATCTTCACTTAGTTTCAAGAATCCTTTCATATTATCTACTTAACAAGGACAGCCACATGAAGGTGGAAGCTCATTTTATTGAATCATTATAACCACATAACATTCATTAACATGACATATAATTAATTAATATGTATAAACATTCATTTACAATCTCAAACATAACAAACTTAGTTTATTACTTTCATTTTTGCTTCCTCTACCAAAATTTGCATTTATCTAAGATGTTGCAATCAAGATTTTTCAATTTATGATTTGTATGCATCATTAGACATGAACATTGCTACTCCCAATTTAAGAAAATACACATTGGTATATTATCCCCACTTCCTACCAAATCTAGATACTTTCAAGCCAAGAAGTGTTTCAAGTTCATCTTCTTCTCTCTTAAAGTTCTATAACTAATTTCACTAGTTCTTCCTTTTAGCAGAAATAATTGGCTCAAAATCCTTCTTTACATTCACAGTTACCTAAACAAAAAATGGAACTTCCTTCAGAACATCTAATTTGGCTAAAGCTATTCTTGCTTCATCCTCAATAAGGTTGATCTTCAAATTCTATAATTAGGAAACTTTGAGATAGTTGATTGAAACATGTTATACAATAGATATTGACACTATTTTTCAAGCTACAATATCAAGTTCATGAATGTATACATATGGCATCAGTACAAAAGTTCTTTCTAGCTAGGATAGTTTTAGCAGTATAATACCACAAAAACCATATAAGAAAATGCACACAATAAATAGAAAGTCATGTAACTGCAAGTAAGCTGATATTTCATTGGATAGAAAGAGTCTAAGATATACAACCCAGAGGTTATTTATGGTCACTAAGGTAAGCTTTGGGTTGGAACTTAAAACCCCTTGTTACCACCTCATTATCCTTCTTTACAATCATAGTAACCTCACAAACTAAAAATGGAACTTCCTTCAAAACATCTAATTGTCCTCATCATGTAGAAATTGTATCCACATCAACCAAAATTTGGCTAAAGCTATTGTACACTATTGTTTCATCCTCAATATGGTTGATCTTTAGATTCTATAACAATTTATTGAGTTGATCATTTCTACTAGGAAACTTGTGACAGTTTCTTGAAACTCCAAACTGCTATAAAATATATACTTATACTATTTTTTTAAATCTGCAATGTGAAGTTCATGAATGTATAATTATGACTTTGGATCCAAACATTCTTTACAGCTAGGAAAATTTTAGTAGTATAATACCACAAACACCATACGAGAAAACACACAATTGATAGAATTCCATGTGACTGCAAGAACACTGATATTTCATTGGATAGAAAGAGTCTAAGATATAAAATCTAGAGATTTTTTGTGGTCACTAAGAGAAGCTTTGGATTGAAACCTAAAACCCATAGTTACCCCCTCATTACAAGTATAGGTATTAATCATAGAAACTTAGCAAAATCTTGCGATGACAACAAATTGTATGAACCTAGAATTTTAGTAATATTTCCCAAGGAGAGGTTTCTTGTAAATTAATGTGAATAGATGTATAGATAAAATGTGAATTGGAGTAAAGATGTAAAGGAATATTTTTTGATCATTTTTTGAAGAAGCAACACAATGAAGGCTACAAAATAAAATTACAATGATAAGAAGACAAGGCGGAAAAGCATACCTGAGCTACAATTAAGTAGTTATGGATGCTGTCAAAGGAACACTCGATGAAATGTTGGTTTCTCCCAAAGAAAGGATGTATGTATTGTGATATTGGGGGAGTGCAAATTTGGAAAAACCCTTCTAATGGAGACCAACGTTTCTCTTTTCCTTGAATACAAAACCCCTCGACACACTTGTAATCCAATGGATACAAAATGAGATGTTTTCTTTTCTTTCTTTTTCTTTTATATCTCGAAAACTTTGAAATTTCAACAATTTATATCCCGACAACTTTGAAATTTCAACAATAAACTAAGTGTCATAGAAATTGCAATGGAAACCTTAAGTTTTGTCAAAATTTTGACAAACTTAAGTTTGGTCAAAAGTTTGACCTTTTCAGGATCATATTAAAAAAAAAAGTGAATTTGACAAGCCAAAGTGATTTGTCATTGAAAATTTTGGTCAAAAATTGAGGCCTAATGTACTAGTGAGACCCAGACATAGTGTACAAAAATGATTTATCTCTAAAACAAGGGTTTGAACATCTGAGTGGTTAGAATATTGTTAAGAATATGTTCTATATAGATTTAACAATCATGAGTGGAGTAGAATCATTCTAAGCAAAATTAATGAAGGTATGTTTTGGGTAGGAAATATCCTTGTCATGATTGATAATGAAATGATTCACAAACTTACTGGTCTTAGTAATGAATGACACAATCTTGTTAATGAGAAAAATGTGAAGAAGTTTGGAGAAAAACCTAAAAACCAAGTATAATGTTAGGAACATGTGAATTGACCTAATAACTAAAATTTATATAAGAGTTATTAGCAAGATTATAGGGTACAAGATGAACTACAATTTTAGATTGAACTTTTTACATTCGAGATTTATCCATGTAGCTTATGTTATGACCGTTAAGAAGGAGAAAGTCAACATGTGTGAAATTGTGAAACAACATTTGCTAGATAACATGGAGAAGTTGAAGAAAACAAAGGATGTTCTATTCAGATTTGAGTCTTTACTAACACATCTATTCTTTCAAGTAATCAAAAGTTTCCCTAGTATACCTAACTGGGAATGGGACAATGATAGATGCACAATGATTATGATAACTCACTATTATAGAAAGCAATCAAATGAAATCACAACTGATGATATAACAAGGATAATGCAGATTTTCCAATCAACTATGAAACAAAGATTCATAATTCCACCTACTCTAGATGAGAAATATAAAAATATTATTTTCTTCATGATAGAGATAAATGTTACCTCTATGGAGGCAATGGAGCCTAGAGTCAAATTCATTGACCCTATGGTTATGAGATGATAGAAGAGTTGATTGAAGGTTATGCAAAGGTCATTTTAGAATCTAACAGAGATCATGAATTTCCTATATGGGGCACGTATGAGGAAAAGGTCAAGGAAGTTCATAGTGAACTTCGCATCAAAGACACTAAGAATAAAGTTGATAAGAAAATTGATGCAATTCTAAAGGAATTGGGTATGACAAGGTAAGATTAAAGAGGTAGTGGGAATGGCTATGGAAATGAGGGCTAGTGGTCAAACATAAGTGTTGATGGCTAAACCCCTAGTAGTTGAAGTTGGGACTTCCGAAGGAGTCACAATTTTAGGAGAAATAGTGAATGCACTATATACTGCAGTATCCTAAGTACAACCTACTATTGTACAACCAATACATAAGGAAAAAGATGAAGAGGGAATTTTTATAACAAAGGTTCATACAATAACCCTTCCTAGCACTAGGAGGTCTGTGAGGTTGACAGAGGTGAAACAAGAACAAGCTTAACCACATCCTGAGAAGAGAACCAAGAAAATGTTAAGTGAACCAGGAAAAAGAAGAAAATTATTACAAATAATTGAATTAGATGAGTCTAAAGAAGATGAAATAGAGGAAAAACCATTAGAAAAGGTAGAAATAGAAGTGAAGAAACTCTTTGGTAAGAAACCGTGGAAGCCAAAGGTTGAGAATCTAAATGTTCAAATTATTGATAATAGCAATTTTGTACAGTTGAAAAATCTATGATTTGTATAGTAATATGGATAGGTTTTAGATTTAGGTAAAAATAGGTTTTGAGGGGACTTGAAACCCCTCACAACTAGCTAAAACATATTTGAAAAAAGTACCCTAGGTTTTACAAGGACTTGGAACCTAAAGAAAATAGTTTAACAAAAGCTAGAAAACAAATAACTCTAGGAAAACTAAGACTAGCAACCCAACTAGAGACCAGAACCAACAATCAAACTAACTCTTTGATAACCTTTGCTAATTCCTTACCAGCCTCCATAGTACCTTGAAAGGTTTCTTCTATAGTAACACTAGAAGCACCAACCAAAACTTCCTTAGTACTTTGGCTAGTTCTTTTACTAGGGCCACTCGAGATTTTGATAGCAACAACAGAAATAATCTGCTCATTTCTTATTTTACCCATACTTGCAGTGGCAACACATAAACTATAAGTGACATTTTCCATACATTTCCCACTATCCTTTACCAATTGGCATAATTCCATTCATAGGCCTTCAACCTCTCTAGGATGTTACCTACCTGATTCTCTAGCTAAAATATCTTTATTTTTTCTTCATCCAGTTCTCTCTGAAGCTCTCCCATTTTTTATTAAGTAAAATAATTTCATTATAGAACCAAAAATTGACTTGGAGAGAAGCGTTATCTTTTAGCTTAGCCTTATGGAGAAAAGAAAACTTTTTTGTATTATCATCTTTAGCCTCATCATCAGACCTTTTCTCCGAATTGGTAGTCACTTCCTAGGTACCCTTCAGATGTAACTGATTTTCATTATTTAAACCCTCTTGAGCCTTCATCTCCTTCTAGTTCTCCTTATTTAGATTATTCTCTTTAATTACAAGAACTTTACTCTCTACATTCTTCTTCTTCTCGGTGTCCACCATAAGCTTGACATCCATTAACTTCATTTTAGTAGGTATAGGCCTTTCACTTTGAGTCAAAATTTTCTCTTTCTACCTAAAGGTTCTAAAATTGACTCTAACTCCATAGTCCGTTATCTTCTTTCCCCATCATTTTTAACCAAAGAGATACCTCGACTACCAAAATACCCATCCAAATTTGAACTAAGATCCCTACTTTCCATTTCATCCTTTGCATCTTCACTTTTCTCAGACTCCATAGCTTCCCCATTAGCCTTTTTGGTTTTCTTAGCCTTGTCACTACAACCCTCCTCAGCTTTGACAATGTTGCATCTAATTTTCTTAGCACTCGTCTTATGAAGAGGCTCATTCCCAACTGATTTCCTCTTCTTTTCCGCTATAGGTGAAAGGTTTGTTGCATTTTTTCGATAGTAATTTTCAATCAACAAAATAAGCCCTTCGTGGAGCACAAGCCTAATATCTTTCTTTTTATGAGCCTAAAGAGTATTGAGCAAATAAAATCTCAAATAGTAGGGAAAGGACAACCTACCTATACTAAAAATGGTTCAAAAACAAAAAATGGAATTTATGAACCCTTTTCAATCTTCCATCCAAAATAAAATACTCACGAACACAAGATAAAACATCTTGCCATATTACCTTAATCTACTCCAGGACATAGAAATCCCTGATATTCACAAGCTTCTTTTCCTCATCTTCATTTTTTTGAATTTTTTTTAAAGCAGCATTAGATATTTTTTTTTTCTATTTGAATTTCAAGCCCTCCATAGGAATACCAATAATCTCTACTATAAACTCCTCCATCAAATCCACTATTACCCCATGAAGAGTAACCCTCTCCTCAGACTAGTTCTTGAAGAAGTAATCAATAATGTGGGGTTCAAAACCTTACAATTTCTCAATATATGTTGTCACTTTTCCCTTCTAGAGAATCTCCCACACCACACATTTCACTTTCCATTATTTTTAGCTAAGAGGCTCTAGTTTCCTTGGCTCCCACCCATAATGCACCCAACTCTGTAAATTCTATAAAAAATGGTAACTTTTACAGAAAAAAAAATATGATTTACCTCAAGAAAGCTATTCACCTAAAAAATGTGCCAAGTTCTCTTGATAATAATGAAAAGGTACTTCCTCAAAATACGATAATAGTCCATAATAAAGCCACCTCTTTTCATAATAACCCACAAATTCTCACATTATCTTTCCTTCAATTTTATTATTCATGTCATAATTAATGATCACCATAAGATCACTTTCCTTGTTAAGATTATCATTCTGTGTCAGCTTTTCGCCTGTGTACACTACTTTATTAGCTATCTAGTTAGCCACCTTATTGCCTTCTTAGAAGTTATGAGATATGAATACTTTCTCAAATTTGTTAATAAAAAATTTAATTTCCATAATACTTCCATCAATATTCCATGTCACCGTATTCTTATTATTATGCATATTAATTATTTTTAATGAGTCTCTTTCCAACCATAAATTCCTATAACTAGTTTCCACTGCCATTTTGACTGTGTGAAGAGCAATAATAGCCTCTTCTTTATGGCTAGTCAAATGACCAATAGGTATAGCCACAACATTCACCAATCTTCTATAATGATCCCTTAGGACTCCACCACACCCTACTCTTCCAAGATTTTTTTTAACAAAGCCATTGAAATTAGCTTTCACCCAACCTAGAGGAGGGGAATTCCATATCACACCCTCTTTGTGTTCATTTTGTTTAGTTTTAGTTGGTGTCATTTTCAATGGATTTATAATATGCACATCATCATTGTTATAAAGTTCTCTTTGATTTCCCTGATAATATTTTGTCCCACCACCCAATTAGGAGCTTCTTTATTTTTGAAGATTATATTGTTGTTTTCTTCTAGATGCCCCAACATAGATGGGGGAGAGATATATTCCACAGGAAACCAATGTCAAGTTTTCTCATAGGACAATTCCAATTCTGAAAACATTCATCAGTATTACTAGGTTGGACCCACAAAATATTCCAATATTGGAAGAGTAATCCCCACACCTTCTAGCTATTGCTACAATTCATAAAAAAGTGTTTAATTTCTTAAATTTCCATCTTACACAGGGAACATCTATTCACTAAATAAATACCTCTTTTTTGAAGATTATCCAAAGTAAAGAATTTAGTTTGAAGCATAGTCCAAAAGAAGATATTTATTTTTGGAATAATACCTTTAGCCCAAGCTTTAGCCCATAGGGGGGATTGGCCTTTTCCTTAGATCTAAGCACAAATGAAACCTTGAAGAAACAACTAGGTTCTATCCCCCACACCATAGTATCCTCCACATTATGATAAAGGTTATAAGAATTGAGTGAGATTTGAATACTAGAAAAACTATGGAAAAACTCAACAATATTTACCCACCCATTGATAGTCTAGTAGTTCACCACATAATCTCCAAAAAACTTGTTTACATCTTTTTATAGGAGTGATATCATCAAATTCATCCAATAATGGATGATCCAAAAGCCACTCATCTTCCCAAAATATAACCTTTCTTCCATTTCCAACTTTCCACTCACAACCTTTATTTAGAACATGTTTAGATCCTTGAACCGCTCCCCAAATAGTAAAGGAATTTGAAATAATAGGGTAAGAAAGAAAGTTGAAAAGATGGAGCATTATAAAGGTACTTATGTTTCCAAATTGAAATCCATCCTTTGTCATCATGGTACACTCTCCATCCTTATCTAGCCAATAGGGCTCTTTTCATACTTCTATTGATTTGATACTCAATCCTCCTTAAATCTTAGGTTTACAAAGCTATTAGAGCCATTTTTTTCTTCAATACTAGACCACACAAAAATTCTTTGAATTTTATCAATGGCATCTACAAATTTAGCTAATATTTTCAAGAGGCTAAGAGCATAGGTAGGGAGACTTTGAAGATAGACCTTAAGTAAAGTAACTTTGCCTACTTGACTCAACATGTTTCCTTGCCAACCAGCTAACTTCTTGTTGAATTTCTCCCCTAAATCTTCCTAAAAGGATTTAGAAGGATTAAGTCCCAAGGGAAGACCAAGGTAAGTACTCATAAAGGAACCTATAGAACACCCCAAAATGTTAGCAATTTTCCTTTGCCTACAAACAAGAGTATTAATAAAAAAGAGAGAGCTCTTATCCCCATCAAAAAATTGCCTTGTCACTATAGAATACATATTCAAAGCCTTTTTAAGACTCCTTGCCTCCTTTACATCAACTTTTCCCATAAAAATAGTATCATCCATGAATTATTCATGAGAATAGAGAAGCGGTTGAGAAGTAGGCCTAGTACCTTGAATTCCCCCTTTCAAAAGTAGACTTACAATATACATCCCAAGAATATTAGCCATAAAAGAAAAAGGAATAGGGGATATAGGATCACCTTGTCTCAAACCCCTTGAGGGTATAAAAAATTCAGATTAAATCCCATTAACTAAGATAGCTAGAGAAGAAGTAGTAACAAGCTGCATTATAATCTTAATATTTAGATCACGAAAACCAAATGATAATGACACCTTTTGAAGAAAACTCCACTCAACTCTATCATAAGCTTTAGCAATATCCACCTTCATCAGAAAACCATGAGAGTTAGAGATAGATAAAGAATGAATATTTTCATGTACAAAAATAATAGAGTTTAGAATTTGCCTTTCGAGGGTGAACTCATTCTATTGATTAGAAATGATATTAGGAAGGATAATCAAAAGATGTAGAGTAAGGACTTTAGAGATAATTTGTAAAAAAAATTAAAAAGGCTAATAGGTCTAAAAATTTCAAGGGAATCCGCTCCACTCTTCTTTGGGATTAGACAAAAGAAAGTAGAATAGATCTCCTTAAGCATTCTCTTGGCTCCAAAAAATCATTTCACTACATCATAGACATCTTTACCCACCACTTCCCAATGTTTGTGGAAGAAGAACATTGGAAAACCATCCAGACCTAGAGATTTATCTCCTTCAAAGGAACAAACAGCTCTATGAATTTCATCCCTAGAAGGAATAACTATTGTCATTTTGTTATTTCATTAGTTACAGCTTGAGAAATGGCTTCAAGGAGCTCCATCTGTCTAGTACCATCAAAATTTGGGTCAATAGAAAGAATGGATGAGAAATAAGGCACCATTTCTCTAGAAATTTCATTTTCATTAGTTATTTTATCCCTTCCCTTGGATAGGTTGGGAATATGGTTCATAGCCCTATGTTTCAAAGTAGTTTGATAAAAGAATTTGGCTTTTTGATCACCTTCTTCAAGTCAAATGGACCTTGATCTCTACCTCCAAAAGGTTTCCTCTTTAGATAAAATATCATGGCACTTTGGAAACTTTTCCTATTCTTCCATAACTAGTTCTTTTGAATAACCTTCCACCTAAATTCTGTCTAGGATAGTTTGAAGCTCAATTTTCAGATTATATTTTCTCTCAAACATATCACCAAAAGAATTCTTGTTCCATTCTCTAACCCTTTTTTTAACATTCTTGAGTTTATTGGCAATACGAAATAAAGAAGTACCTTCAATCTTGATATTCCACCACTTTAGTAAAGAATTAAAGCGTGGATGCTATATCCACATTTTCTCAAACCTAAACGGGAAATTCTTCCTAGCCTAAAAAGGCTCAACCTTAAATAGGAGTGGAAAGTGGTCAAATGCAATATTTTGAATAGCTAAGAGGGAACAAATACAATCATTAGTCCAGTCTGAAGAGATAAGGACTTTGTCCAAGGAGGATTCAATGCAATCATCTCTAACTCTTTTGTTACTCTAGGTAAAATCAATTCCTTGGAGGTCCATATCCATTAATCCTTCTTTATTAATGAAATCCATCAAATCTAATCTTCCTTCCAATTGGCTAGTATTTACTCCTCGCTTTTTTCATGTTCATAGAGAGGAACATTAAAATCCTCCAACATAATCCACTTACCATTGCAATCTAAACTCTTAATCTTAGATAAAGAGTCCCAAAAAAAATTTCTAGCATTTTTTTTATTTGGAGCATATACATTAACTACATACCAGTAGTTACCCTAAGATAAATTATGGATCTTGACCACAACAAAGTTCTTATTGGCATCCATCAACGTCTACAAGAGAACATAGATTTCTTCCACATGACCAGGGTGCCTCCTGAGGCTCCTTTAGAACTACTAGCCATAAGACCATAGTTATTAAAAGATTTCAAACTTTCAGCTTTACCTTTGTCCATCTTTGTTTCCTAGATCACCATAATATCAGGTTTGTGATCCCAAACAAAATTTCCAACTACATCTAATTTATGGATGTTATTCATCCCCTTACATTCCATGATATAATATTCATTGTCTTTTAGGGGTATCATCCAAAATAGTTGCTTGCTTTCCATCGGCAATATTTTACAAACTTTTTGTTTCTCTCTTATTTTTGGAAGTCTTTCTACCTAATTTTTCTGGGGTTCCAACATCTAGCTTTAATTTTAGAGATCTTGTTTCTACTTTACTTCTTCAATTATCTATTCCTATCGACATGGTAAGATATTTCATTTTCTTTTGAACCTTTTTTCTTTGTCCCATTTTCTATTTTAAGTCTTCCTTACCTACTTTTTCTTCCAGTCAATTAGGACAAGCAGGTTCAAGAACATCCATGGACATCTCTTCACTAAGAGGTTCCAATAGTGGGGAATTTTCTCCATACAAAGAATCCTCCACAAATTTATTCGAAATATCTTCTAACTGTCCTTTCCTTTCCTCTAGAATTTATCCTTCCTTAAACTCCCCTAGACCATCCACACTACACAATTCCTCATCATAATTCTAGAAAATAACCATTTGGTTCTATATCCTTCCTAATTCCTCAATTTCTTAAGGAGATGGTAAAAGAATCATCTCATTCATTATCTTATTTCCTTCCTAATCTTGCATCTCCTTTTGATTATCTTTAGTCTAAGAACTGAGGCTTTCTTTAGTTTTTTGTCCTTTTGGTAAAGATTCTCCAGTTACTACTTTAGGTTTCCATACTCTTTTTGGAGGCTTTTTTTCAATAGTCACCACCTTTTTCTTGGATTTTAGTTTTAGCAGACAATTTTTAATCTAATGACTAGTTTTGTTACAGACAAAACAAGCATTTGGGAGATCTTCAAAAATAATCTCTTGTACCCATTTTCCTAGTTTTGAGTTAATTTCTAGCTTCTAAGGAAGATCCTACAGGTGCACTACTTCAACATAGATCCTACCACATAATAGTGTAGATCCAGAAGCAATCATATTATCAATAGCAATAAGCTCTCTAAAGGAACCAACTATCCCTTTAAAAATATCTTCATGCCAAAATTCCAAAGGGAGTTTTAGGAGTCTTACCCACATAGGAGTAGTGAGAAAGAAAGCATCTGAATAGTCCATATTTGGGTCCCATTTTTTCACCATTAAGAAGCTATTTCCAAATAACCATGGTCCACCACTTAAAAACATATTTAGATCCTCCTTACAAGTACATACAAAGGAGAAACAACCTTTGGAAATTAAAGCAATATCAACCTAACCTCTAATGGCCCATTTCCTTTTAATCATATTCCTTGGAAATTTCCCAACTATGGTTAACTCCATAGAAGAAATAGAAAAATCAACTATTGGGTACAAGACAAAAATTTGGAACTCACCTTTTTCCCAACAAGATTTTGAAGTGACAGGAGGAAAGGGTGACTTACCTCTATTACAAGAATCCGTAGCCACATTCTCTACACAACCATTGATAATCCCCATAGCCAAATTCCTACCCAAAACTTCTACCATTTTTTTTAGAGTGAAAATGTTGGAGTATATGGATAGGTTAGAGTTAGATAATTCTATTGTAAGATATATAATATTAGTAAATAAGAGGTTTGAAGACATACAAAAGGATATACCACAGGACTTATACAATAGATTGATAAATAGAAAAAGAAGAGTTGTTGATGAAGATAAAGAAATTAGAGAAAACTACATAAAAAAATTATATGAACTAAACAATGATGATGACATGGAGTAGATAATGAAGGATGTTAAGCCCTTGCTAAGAAAAAAAAGGATATCAATTCTTTTCATGGGTGAAGATTGTGAGGAATTGAATAAGGAGACATAGTAAGTAATTATAAAATTCATGACTTCTACACCTAGTGTTGTGCAAACAAGAAAAGTTTTAGGGGGAGCAATCCCTATGGCAGAAGAGAAGACATTACTAGCTGAGTTCGCAATAGTGAGTGAACAACCTACAAAGTCTATACTAGCAGTTATATCAGTTGTTGAGGTAGCCAGGGATATATTAATGTTAGAATCAATTTTGCAAGTGATCATTGGTACTAATACCATGCAAGTGGACAATACAAAGATCACCATCGATAATAAAGAAGACCTTTTCAAGGATTATGGATAAGCTATTGTTGACAATTTGGTTGATTACACTACTTTTGAAAATGAAGAGGAAGATGAGGAAAATAAAAAGGAGGAGGATAGAAAGAAAGAAGAAGAAAAGTTAGAGGTGGAAAAGAAGAGGAAATTAGAAGAAGAGATTGGAAGAAGAAGACATGAAGAAAAAGGAAGAAGAACTAAAGAAAGCATAGGAAGAGGAAAAAAATTAGACAAAGAAGAGAGAAGCAAAAAAGAAGAAGAACATGAAAATGAGAAAAAAGAAGAGGAATAAAGGAGGACACCTAATAAAGGTAAGATGCCTTTAGTATTATCTTTGGAGAATTTATCAGATGATGATGATCACCTAGGCATGATATAATCCTTAAACAAACTATTTGAGAAGAACAAGAAAGTAAAGAGATTGGAGAAAACTTTGGGAGAAGTATCAGATAAATTGTAGGAATTCATATCTATTAGGATAATGAAAACTAATCCTCAATAGAGAAAAGTTGAGCTAATAAATTCTTTTGATAGTGAATTACTTAGTTGGCAGAGGTGGCAACAAATTGAACTGAAATAATACATGATGCACAACCATTTGATACTTTGTTTACTAATGTAAGGAATGATTTGTAGACACTTGGTGCTTGCATCTAGGAACTAAGGAGATGTCTAGAGGAAGGAGGAAAATTGTGTGGTTAGTGTACTTTTCCTTACAATTATATTAAAGACATAAATAATGAATTTGGTGCTAAGTTATGTATATGAGCAATGTTAGTATGCTAATAGAAAACAAATTTAAATAAAGCTTCTACAAACTAAACAAAATTCATAAACTTCAAGATAGACTAAGATGAGCTCTCAATTGAGAATATGAGCCATTAATGGGCTCTCTCAATGAGAAGCTCTCTTTTTGAGTAGCTTTGTCTAAATAGATAGGATGTATGCTCAAGCTTATGCTTCAAAAAGGGCTTCAAATGGAGTTGGAATTTGGGTGGGAGTGTATGGTTTTGATGTAAAATGGCTTCTCAAAATGGCATTATGACTTTAATTCATGGATTGTGTTATTTTGCAAAGGGGAAGGATCCAATTTATAGGCAAGAGGCTTGAGGGATTGAGGGCTAAGATGCAAGGATGGGAAAAAGCTCATGGAGGGCTCAGATTGCATGAGAAGAGAGCACATGGATTGTGCTTCCTTATAGCCAATCAAGGAGTGACACATGTTACATGGTGAGAGGATGGAGGAAAGGGGAAGGATGAGTCAACAAAGGAGGCTCAAGGGATAAAATCTTCATAAAGACCCTCATAATGACTTGTAAGAGCAATAAAAGGGCTTGTAAGAGTCATTTATGACCTAGTGGACTTCATAAAGTTTTATGGTTGAGATATTTTGAGGGTGATGAGAGCAATTTTGACTTGGACTTGATTAGGAAGGTTTTAAGCTTGTTTAGGCTTGTGCAAATGATTAGAGGATGGATTAGGATGGTTTAGGATTAGCTTAGAGATAGGCAAGTGGATGGCATTTAATGAGGGTGGGTGAAGGAGGAGATATTTGTTAACTTTGGCTTGGGTTAGTAAGTTTTAACCCATGTTTAGGGAATGTGACAAGGTTAGGAGGGGATTAGGATTAGGTTTAAAGACATCTTCTAGAAGAGTCTAGACTTTGGATGAGGATAAAGACTTTCTAGAATAGTCTAGAATTTTCTAGGATGAGGATGAAGACTTTCTAGAAGAGTCTAGAACTTCTTAGGATGAGGATAAATTAGATTTTTAGGAAATAAATAAAGTTTTATTTATTTCAAGGGTTTGGGTTGAGGAGATATTTATTAAAACTTTTTTAATAAACATGAGGATTAATATTTAATCTTAATTAAATATTTTGAGTTGGGATTAGGGGTAGGAAATGATGGGATTAGCCTTTAATCAAAATTAAAGAAGTAATTTTTGGAAGAAGTTATTGGTCATAAGGAAATTGGCCAAGTTTTGGGCAAAAAATAAATTTTTTATTTATTTTAGGATTTTTGGTCAATTTATTAATTAAATAATTTATAAATAAGGAAATAATGTTTAAATAAGATTTAAACATTTTTGGGAGGGATTCCTTAATTAAATATTTTTAATTAAGATAAAGGGATTTAATGGCATAAAAATTAATTAATTAATTAATTAATTAATAAATGATGATGTCATCAGGAATTTTTTCAAAAAATAAAATACTTTATTTTTTAAAGGATTTTTAGGTGTCTACATTTTGCCCCTCTTTGATGTGATGCTGCAAGTGGCATGGCATCAAAGATAAGAAAATAAGATGCCCAGGGCTAGAGCAGAAGAGGAGAGAATGGACTGTGAGATGCAACCTCAAGAAGGCAGCGGGGAGAGAAAGCGAGGCTCGGTGGCTTGTTGAAAAATACAAGAATCTGGGATGAGCAAGAAGACTCATATTGGCTTAAGAGAAGAGGTTTAATTAGCTCAAACTCTCACTATGGGAGAATTATAAAGGAGAATCAGATGCAGAAGAGGAAGCAAGCTTAAGACTTTAGGGAAGGTGGAGGATGAAGGAGCGGAGCGCTATAAAAGGAATCCAGGATGGGGAGATGGATGAGGGGATTAAAAAAGCTGATGCAACAGGATTTCAAAGAGTCAGATTGGCGGAAGATGGGTTTCGGAGATCCCTAGGACTAGGATTGTGGATCTCGAAAGATGAGGTTTGGTGGATTGATTGGATTGGTGGATCCCTAAGACTAGGATTGTGGATCCCTAAAGCTAAAGTTGAGGAGTGATACAAAGAGATACTGATGCATAAGCTGGGGTAGGAGAGATGGATGTTGGATATGGATGGGGGATAATGGAGATGAAGGAAAACCATTGAAGCTTTTTGAGCGGGGGGATACTTCAAAGAGAAGTACCACCATGTAGTTGAGCACTAGATTTTCTATAGGACTATTGGTTAATTTCCAAGGTTGCCAAGATCATCAAGGCCTTTTCACCAACCGTCCAAAGGACTGACGAACTGACTCAAAAAAAACACGCAAGGATTGCCCCAGCATCACACATGAATCCTAGAGGAAGCGGTGTGGAAACGACACTGGGTAACCCACAAGCAGAAAAGAAAAACAAACGAAACACCTGATCAAGACCTTACGCTCTAATTGCCCCATTCACAGCATACCATGATATGGAAGATCGTGGCAACCTTGAGGAGGGAACAAGGAGATTTCTTGGAAAAGATACTTCAAGACCCAAAAGGGAAGATCCCAAATCAAAAGAAAGTGAAAATCCAAAAGAGAGCCGCTTGCCAAAGAGATGGGTAGGATGAGGTACTAACGGACCAAGATCAGACATGAGGAAAGCTATATCCTGCAAGGACCTATCAGAGAGCACCTAAGCTGGTGGATTTGGATGAGTGACGCGTCTGGCAAGCTGAACTAAGAAAGATAACACTTTGGTGACAAGAAATCTAGCTAAAGGATGCATTGGAATAGCTAACCAAGATGTGCGATGGGTGCAAGATGTTGATCAAGGATGAACTGACACGAACGCTGGATAGATACAATGGTACTAAGCTAAAGAGGATGTACAAGCTGACAGACCAAGATATTTACAAGCTGAAGCTAACCAAGATAGTTACAAGCAGGCAAAAGCTCAGGATGATAAGATAGCGGGATGGTTTGATGTTTTGCAAGATGCGAAAACTAAGGGTGGGGTGATAGCGAAAGATATGGATTTGGCAGGATGCATCCAATGATGATGAGAGATTTTGTGACCAAGGATAGCTAGAGGAGTAGGATGAGATGGCTGGATAGGATGGTAGATAGCTAGGATTATGATGGATATAAAGAGATGACATTGGGTTTGCATGAGGATAGCCTAGAGCTAGATACCAATGAAAAGGGAGGATGGACAAGACAAGATCTCCAAGGAATATAGTGCCCCCAATTAGAAGATAACATGCGGAAGGAGGTCTTATGATGGATGTGATAGGATTGAAGCTAGGATGGAAAAAGCTGAAGGGGCTAGGGAGATGGATGATAGCTGAGATGATTGGTTGAAGCTGCATAAGATTAGTGGATGGTGTGAGATGGAAGCTGGAGGATGGAGGATAGGTGGATAGATTGGAAGATGGAGTTGGATGTCAAGAGATGACCAAAAGCATGAGGGTGATGGGCTAAGCTAGGGATGGCGGGATTACACATGACACTTGTTTGCCAAGTTTTCATCATGGTACTTGTCCAAGGCGCTTGAATTGCCAAGTTTTCACCAGTGGACGCTTTATTTTTCTTTTCTTTTTTGACTTTGGACTTAGCTAGAATGATTTTGGCTTTCTTCAGCTATTTTGGCTTTTTTGGGATTTTTCAATGGCTGTTGGAATGTTCAATTTTGTTGCTAGCTGTTGGTACACCGGATGTGTGATTTATGCAATAGATCGGATTAGATGGGATTGATGGTAGGAGATGGAGGGATAAAAATGCTGGAAAGGAGCATGAGATGGGGATGCTTTCAGGAGCAACATTGGCACATGTTGGAACGGGTGTGAAAAGAGCATATGGGGGATAGATGGTAGATGCGGGCGTGATGGAGGATTTGTGGAAGCATGCTTGGGGATATAGGCACCCAAGATGGAGTTAGGAGATGGGGGACATGAGTCACTAGATGAGGGATTAGCAATGGTGGATGCCATTATGCATTGGGTTTCAAATTTTTTCTTGGGGATCCACATGGTTTTGGATTTTCTTTTCATAGGCTTTTGCATTGTTTTGCATTCTTTGATTGGATTTTGCCTTTTTGGAGTATGTCTTTTAGAATAGACATATGATTGCCTAGGATGTGGATTTTTAGCTTTATGCATTTTGAAGTTGGCATTCACATTGCTGTGGTAAGCTTTGGGAAGATGGTTAGGAGAAGCTTTGTGAGATGGAGAGGATATGAAAGAGCATGTAGGGGGATGATGATGGATGATGTGCCCTGATATGTGCCTTTGTTGATCTTGCATAGAAATGGATGGAATAGGATTTTTATGATGGCTGATAGGAGGATGGAGGATGGTAGATTTTGGGACATAGGGACCCAAAATGGATTTAGCGGATGAAGGGGGGATATGGTAGGTTGTTTTGGGTTGCAAAGATGGTGGAGGGGGGATGACATAAGATTTCTTGAAGGAGTGATGGGAGGCTGGCATGGTGGGCTTGGAGATAGGCTTGGTTTGGGGTTGTGGTGTACCAACACCTTTAGATGGTGAGCCTTTGGATACATATCCAAGACCATGAAATCCTAGATTTTCTTGTGCAATAATAGGCTCTCTGATTCCTTGCTCTTGTGGTCCTAAACCTTGACCTTGATAATGCCATCGAGTGAGCATTTGAACAAGTTGAGGAAACTTTTTGCTTGCATAAAATGGTAGAAGTGATTTATTAGGTGTATTGCAATGGGGAGATACTGTTCTTAATTATTCTACTGAGAGAGGGCCACCGTGGATGAATGTAAGTGAACCAAGAGGGTAGATTATAGATGGTGGAATAGCTTGGATAGGTGGTAAGATGGAAGCATGGAGCGGGGGAGATGGAAGGATAGGATCTTGATGTAGCTGGTGGGATGACAAGATATCTTGTAGTGGAGGAGATATGGCTTGAGGTTTTGGAGATGGAGGAGATGGTGACTGCACTATGGATGGAAGACATGGTATGATGATATCTTCATTTATGCTTTGGGGGATGTCAACATGCTTTTGGGCAGGATCTTGATAGGATTGGTTTGGAGTGGATGGTGCGATAGGAGGTGAAGGGATGGATTCTTCAAAGGCAGTGGATGGATAGATGGGAGATTCAGTAGTGGAGATGGGTGAGTAGAAGATGGATGCATAAGGGTCATTACGAGAGATTTGGGAAATGCTTGGAGGTGATGTGGATAGGATTTGGAGGGATTTGATAGGTGCTGGGATTTTGATGCTTGCGGGAAGTGGAAGGATTTTAAGCAATTTGATGGATGGTATGGGGATGATAGCTATGGGAGATGGAGGTGATATTATAGATGGGGAAGCTTCATCACTGACTACTTCACATGGTTGGATTAGATGACATGGCTTATCGACTATTGGAGGCAACTTTTCTTGTATTTCCTCTAGGAGATTCCTTGGAGACTCGTGTGTCGAAGGTGGAGGTGGATTGACAAGAATAGCTAGTGTGATGGGGGTGGAAGATTGGAAGCTTGGTTGATGGGGTGATGGAGGGGAAGCTGGAATATCAGATGGCATGACTAGATAGTTTGGAATAACTCTTGGATTTTGGGGGATGCTTGGGGGAATGTTTCTAAGGCTTTCAATATACCCGTCATAGTCAACAAGATTTTCATCATCATTGGAATAGGAGGTGGCGGGAGCAAGGACAATGTGACCAAACACATCATGATAGGATTGGCACTTCATGCTTTGATGATGAGTTTGATGGGGATGGGGTCTTGCGTATGGATGAAGACGGAAGCTCATGGTTGGATTTGGGTTAAGCATAGATTTTGGATTGCCTGATGAAAGATTTCCTAGGGAGAGTCAAAGTTGCATGACAGACCTAAGGAGGATTGGCTAGAGATTTTTGGCTTTCCTATGGATGGAAGACTTCAAGGGCATGCTGTCAAAAAGTGAGAGTTTTGCTTTCCTATACGCTGGATTGGTGGAGATTGTGTCAACCTAAGAATAGACTAATGATCCTATGGGCATGACATGAGATTGATCACTTGTGGATCCCAACCTTTAGCTCAAGGTGATGAGGGATAACAGGTGACAAAGCTAGATTACCCTAGACAAAGCTCTGTCAAAAGGATAACCGTGGTGAGGCTGGTGGATTGGTCGAATTGATTGGATAAAAAATTCTAGCAGAATGACAACAACTCTCTAAAGGCTTGGGTGTGATTTTGGATTGGGTTTCTAGATGGCTAGGGGGGGATGATTTGGAGAGACTTTGGATTTGGGATTGTTCTAAAGCAAGGAACTAGATAGATTTGGTTGCAGCGGGTGAGCTTGGATGATTTTCTGATGAGGCAGTGACTACGCTAAGTATGCCTTGAGCTGGGAGATTTTTGCTTTTTTGGGATTTTGACCAAAGTTGGCAAACATTCATTCAAAAGCTATGAACAAATAAGCAGACAAAAGTTTTGAGCAAGCACGTCAAACACACCAACATCCTAGGAAGCTTTCTACAAGGATGAAATTTGTTATAGCTAGGGAGTCCTCGATATACGCAAGGTACGTGAGGCCCAAATCCATAGATGAAACCAAAAAGATGTCACACAGCCGAGAGGAGCGGTAACCCACTTCTCCTCTTTCACTTCTCAAGGGTATAAAGTTCCTTGAGGCTTAGCCCGAGTGACAAAATTTTGATCCCAAGAGAGGTGTCTTTGGATTCACCTCCCGATTTTTATACTCCGTCGGAACGCTGGAGTTGAGGTCGTCCCAAGGTGTGATGAAATCCCCAAGCAGGCCTCCTAAAAAGTGTAAAACAAGACCAGATACATGATCTTGGGCTTTAAAAGACACGCGTTGATTCCAATTGATGATTTAGATTTTGTAAGCTATGATTGAAGACACTTGTGATTATGGCATACAATGTTCATTCCAATTTGACAGGGTCATTAGCATAATGAAAGTTGAGAGATCGTCAACATAAGAAATGTGAGCGCCATTGAAAATGCGTCAAAACCATGCGATGTTCATTGATTTTTAGGCATTCAAGATTGAGTGTGAGTTTATTTTAAGCCCAAAACAAAGATGTGTGAAACTCGATTGCCAAGCGCACGCCCAGAGGCCCTCCACGTCAATAGTTGTTCAATTTTAGTGCCCAAACTTGAAGTGTGATCGATTTAATCTAGAGTTTTGGTCATTTAAATTTTTTGATAAAGTTAAAGCAAATGTTCAAAGACCAAGTGAGTGAGTTAGATTGTGGAACATTTAACACCTTTTTCAAGTAGACCCATCCCCATAAATGGTGCTGAGATTGCAACCAATGGTTGAATTGATGGGTGATTAGAAAAGAGGTGAGTCCAAGGAACTACTCAAATTGATTTTTGAAAATTTTTATTTAACTTAACAAAGTCTCTTAAATATTCAAAAATCAAACTTTACCTAAATTGCATGTGGAAAAGAGATTTGTTTTGTTCAATTTTAGAAGCTCCAAATGAAGTGTTTGATATTGCAATGGTTAATTGATCCTTGGCATTCAAGATTGGATTTGTTGTTTTAATCATGCATTCAAAGAAAATTTGATTTTAATCCATGGCATTCAAGAGTGTGTTTAGCAACATGCATTCAAAGACAAGTGATTAAACATTCAAGTTTTTTTCCTTTGAGCATTCAAGATTGAGATTTTGTGTGTTGTTTTAAGAAATTTGAAGTGCTTTGTTTTAACCTTAGATCATTCAAGATTGTTTTGGACTCAAAAGTGAAAATGACTCTTTGGACTTTGCTTTTCATTCAAGATTTTGTGTTCTAGTTTGCATGTTTTAAGCCCAAAAATGATATTCCTAGATTGTTTTGATGCATGAAAAACCTAAGAAACATTCAAGATTTTGCAATAAGACATTTGTTTGGAACAAATAACAAAGCTTTTAGGACAATTTTTGGCAACCATTTAGGACTCTTAGTTTTCATGAGATTTTTTAAAAGAACCTTAGTGTGCACTTAGTGTTGATTTTGAACCTTTTGAAATGGAAACTTGAAGTTCTTTTTAAATTCCCAAAAATGAAGTGTTCCTAATTTTGCATGAATGCATCTAAAACCTTGATGTTGCAAGGATGCAAATGATTAGATTGGTTTAGTTTCACTTGTTAAAAGATTTTTTCTTTTTTTCAAATTTTTAAATTTTTAATGGATTTAAGTATGATTTGGGGGTTCATTTTAAGCACTAAAAAGAAGTGTGTATGATTTTGCTTCCTTAAAAAAAAATGGCCAAGATCTCCCACAAGAAGAAGAAGAAGAAGTAGATGGAATAAGAAGAATATAGACAAGAAGAGGAAGAAGAATTTCAAGTTCTTTGTCCACCTATAAGCTTGAAAAATTTGCAAACACTATGAGATAGATTATGAGTTCCTTTGTCTTCTTCATGCTCATGTGGACCTACAAAACCAATTTATACAATCCTACCAATCACAAAAACAAGAAAAATTAGCCAAAATCATCAAATGACATACAAAACTTGACTAAAAAACCTAATGAAGATGACCCATGCGGGGTCCCAATGAACTACAAGTTTTGAGAGACAAACCACAACATCTGAGCACCAAGATAGAAGATCTTGAGGTAGAAATTGTATGAGTTCATGATGACATCAAAATAATTGAATTGAGAAAAGAGAAAGTGACAAAGAGGTTCTCTTTGCTAAGAGAGCACCTGACTTTGAACATAAGAAATGTGGAGAAGAAACTTGAGGAATGTCATATGAAAACTTTGCATCCTATGGCCTATGTGAACTACTCAGAATATCAGAGGTACTTAATGACACCTGGCAAAAGGAATTTGAGAGCTTGAAGACAAGCTTTATAGATTGTGTTTCAAGAATTACAAATTCAACATTAGGGAATTGTAACACATTTTTTTGAATTGTACATAAATTTTGGCACCTCTTTTATTGATGTCAAAGGGGGAGAGAAGAGCAAGGAAAATTGTATAGTTATATATATGTTGAGAGAAGTGTAAGGAAAAATGTATAGATCTATGAAAGGGAGAGAAAATATTGAATGTATGGAGAATAGTCAAAAGGGGAGTTCTATAATATAATTAGGAGATAGAAGGAAAGATGGTTAAAATGTAATGATCCATAGTTTTCAAATTCTGAAATTTTGTTTAGACCAATTTTTGTAAAGTTTTGAAGTTGTAATATTTTTTGGGACTTAGCCAAATTTATCATATGTTTCCATCAATGCCAAAGGGGGAGATTTTTTGCAATTTGGGTAAGGTAGAAAATGGATGTTGTCATTTATGGAAATATATATTCTGTATGAAGAGGGAAGACTATAAGGAATGAGTTATGACATTTATACCTAGAAAATTGTCTAAGTATCACTTAGCTTATCTAGCAGAATAGTTAGATTTTTTATCAGCGCAGTTCACAAAAGTCATATTGGCACACATTCTCTTGAGGAAAGATATTACAAAGTTTGAGGATTCTATAGCTAAGTCCCTAGGACAATACAACTAGTATAGATAGAGTTATGATCAGATTACTAGTTATAACTATATACAAGCAGAACATAGTATAATAGAGAAATGGATATTTTGAGTTAAAAAATTATTTTATTTTTGAAATAATTACTTAACCAATCTAGGATGACATACTAGATGTTAACCCTAAGTCAACAAAAGATAATTTTGTATTTCATAAAATGTATTAAGACATGAAGGCCGACTAGGCAGTAATATTGTAATTGTAAAGGTATTAAGAAAGATTGTACTATGCAAAATTACATGTAAGTAAGTAATGTGAAAAGGTAATGTTTTGAGATGTGAATTCTAATGTATGATCGCGTAAATGAATTTTTTTGGTGATGAACAACAAAGGAAAAGTTAGATAATAAAGATATCAACAACAGTAAAGAGGTTTTTGTATCTATCTCTTTGTATTGAAGAGCTACATTGTATATTGCATGTTGGGAAATGGGCTCATCTTACATATATTTTGTATTTGTATATTACAACTCATAACATGGTTGAGGCTTCTAACAAGGTCTAGTCCTCTAGCAAAGACCAAGATAATTACAAATGTAATAGACTCTTAATAGAATCAATATCTTTCACAAGATACTTTTGATTAGTGGATCATTTTGTAGATAACATCCCCACTGGGGTTTTCTCTTGGCCAGGGTTTCCCTAGTTAACAAAATATGGTGTTATGAGTTTTCTTATTGCATAGTTATGTTTACTATTCAACATAGTTAGTTCACTTTCATATGCAAGTTATAAGATTGTTAATAATATCCAATTTTGAGCTAAAGTTTGTAAAACACTAATTGACCCCCCCCTATCCCCTCAGTATGTCCTATTTCTAACAAGGCTACCTTATCAAACATTTAGTATCCTAGCAGTTTTGGAGACTGTTGTGATGCGGAGCCTAACCAGACTCAGAGGTTAATTTTTTCCCACTTCATTTATCCTGGTTCCCCCCCATATTTTACCATTGGGATTTGGGGGCAGTACCTCCAAGCTCTAGGGATGAAATGGCAATGCCCCTTGCAAGTTCCTAGGGTAGTGACCTAGGTGGGGTCAAGGGGAAGCATCTATTGTGGGTTGTTGGGGTCAATGAATTATATTTTACAATTTAATATTGTAAACGGTTCTAGGAGTTATATATTTCTATTGGTTATCTTATTCTATCCCTAATTTTGTAATCAGAAAAATCATGTATAAAAAGACTTTGGGTTAGGGATTTTATGAGGTATGAGGAGATTGTAGCTTCTTGGGCAGTATTGAGTTGTAAGAGACCACATATTGTAACCAGGTTGTAGTCATTGGATAATAAAAATATTGGACAAGATGTTGGTGGATGTAGCCTAGGGATTGGGTAAACCATGTTAAATCTTTGGGTCTTGTACATTCTCTTTAGTGTGATTTATTACTTTTATATATTGGTTATATTTGCAAATGTAATTTCTATTTATGTCTCTTTAATTGTAACAAAGATATGATCCAATGATTATGTGTTGCATTCATGATAGTGTTTGTCATTGATGTCAACATACTTGTTATTCTATGAAGACTGATAAAATAGAAGATAGAGATTGGTTTCATGTAGTTCAAGGATTAATGATCAGCTTATGCACACTTGGGATTATGTTCTAGATGCTACAACTAAGAACACATGTGAAAATATGATCAATGGACTGAGTTCTAAAGAATTTGGTGAATGCAACTTTTAGAAAAAGTTTCTAGAAAGAGGGCATTGTTGTTTGGATTTTATCTCGTAACAGAAATGGAATCTCATTGAGAAAGCTAACAAAGAGGTTGAAGACATGTTGAAGATGGCTTGGTTAAACATACATGATCAGATGTTCATCACATGAAATTTATGAAGATTGTGAGCAAACATATTGCTTATAATTATGAAAAGATGTAATTGTATAATGTAACATATATTGTAATATTATAAGGTGGTCCTATATTATTATTATAAATTGGGAAAGCCTCAAGGCTGACTCAATATTTTTTTTTAGGAATTTGTATATAGAGTGTGATTATGTATGTGTTTTTGAGATCATTATTGATTATACAAGCTTGAAAGTGAATGTCTTTGGATTAGAGTAGAGTTTGGTGTAGTTGAGGCATGGTGAGCTCATAAGGAACTATATTTGGCAAGAGATGTTGCTAGATGGATAGTTTTTGTTCTACATTGTATTACTTAGTGAGGATAGTACTAAATTTGTTTGGACAATGGGTCCATCTATCTTCCTATCAACTCTTGATAGGGTTGGCACAACTCCTAACAAGATCATAATCTCCTAACAGGGATTCAAAGTATCCTAACAGGGACTCATATGTATTGATTGTATTTCATTGACTCGTAACAGGGTCTATCTATTAACCAAATTTTTTTATATTAGTACATCATTTTGTGGGTACCATTCCCAATGGGTTTTTCCCTCTAGTCAAGGGTTTCCCTAGTTAACAAATCTAGTGCTATCATGTATAGTTATATTTCTATGGTTTTTGCATCTATTGTTTACATGTTTTAAAATTAAAAAAGTTATTGAGAGTTGTTTGAATTAAAAAACTGCTTCTCCCTTCCCTCCTCTCACTTATCTTGGTGGACTTTAATTTCAAACAAGTTATGGCTAAGAATATGAAGTTTGCAGTTGCATTAAATAGTGCATTGGAAGGCTAAAACACCTATGAAGCCCATAGTTAATTTATTTTGACAAAACTACCCAACATCAAGGCCCAAAAGATAAACATTTCAAATTTCAATTTGTGAGACAAGAAATGTTGAAAGATAAATGTCACATATTTAATTGAACTAGAAGAATCACAAAATTATAATTTTTCTAAAATAAAGTAATAAAGAAAAAAAAGTAAAGATTACAAAATTGATGAGACAAAATATATAATTACCTTGTCCTTTCAATTGCATGATATTTGTACTTAGACCAAACCTAATAAATAGGGCTTATCTCCACTCAAGTGATCTCTACCAATAAGGCAGTAAGTAGGGGCGTCTTTGTGCTCAATTGTTTAATGTTGCACTACTTTGGACACACTCATCATCTATTTGACCTCTGGCTATTTAAAGTTGTATCATTAGATATTTCACATTGCTCTCTCATTTTCAACTATACGATATGGTCTATAGTTTACTTATAGAGCATAATTTATGATATGAATTAGTTTAATAAGGAAATACTATTTGAAGTCTTGTGAAAGACAAAAAGCTAAGTGTTATTAAAGGAAATGTATCAAAATAAGTATTATATTAAAAGTTCATTTTGGATTTAACTAAACATTTTGGATCACATTTTGTGATCCATCATTAATAAGTGGCTTTAATACATACTTTTCTATATTATTTTATTCTAACGATAGATCATGAAGTGTGATCCAAAATGTTAAAACACAAACAACCAACTTTAAAATCAAACTTGTATAAAAAATGAACTATGGAAATTTAATAATATTTAGTAATATATTATTTGGTATTTTTTTTTCAAATAATTTATATGTTAACATAATATTGACAACAACAATTATCTTCAAACTATACTCTTATATTTTGTGAAATATTGCAACACAATTTGTCACATCTTCATATATTTGTGAAACCTTTCTTATTGTCATAACATTTATCTAGATATACCTCTGTTAAAATCACAAGTCTATGAAATGAACAAATGTAACAAAGGTCTACCATATAACCTCTTATGTCTCAATTCATAGGAACTCTTACAAGTTAAATTCTAATTTAATAAGAAAAACATCTTCCTCAATTCCCATTCAAATAAAAACATAATTGTCTCAAGTTTAGTTCTAGAACAAGTTTCGTTAAACTTTGTTAGCTCATTATCAAAGAAAATTGTTGGCATGGTTAGAAGCCGGCTAACTAAGTAGGCTAATGGTTTTAGATTTATACTTTTAAGTATGGTTTCCTAGGGTAAGCAAGGTTGCCAGTGTACCATACTTGAAAACTCTTATGCCTTTGGATCCGAGATAAAGAAGTTGGTGAAAACTACATAATGACAACAACTAGGCAACTCAAGGATTGAAGGAAAAGAAAATAGCCTCCCTTTTGTAATAACGAAGTTTTATTTTAAGAATTATTTTTCATTCTTTTATGTTAGCAATAGTCTTTGGAGATTATGATGTTTGGAGATATGATCTCATTAGTCACTCCAATTAGATTTCCATGTACGAAAAAAAGGTTTTTAACATATATCGGGGACATTGTCTTCGAATTCAACTAAGGGGGAAGGTCTGCATATGCAGGAAATGGAACTTTCTGATTTGAAATTGAGAGATTTCCAAACATAGAAAAATAAATTGAATAAAAAATAAGTGCAAGAAGAATGGCTGACCGAGTAATCCAAGGCGTGCATGAGACACTCGGGGCATATGGAAGGCCATTCATTGTATTGTGATATTCATTGTAACTATCACAACTAAATCACATCAATCTTACAAGAAAAGGGCAAAACTAAAATCGTATCTCAAAATCAACTGAATGAGAGGCATGATGACAAGTTGCTTCAAAATCATTTTTCAAACATATGCACGGGGAAAAAAATTGTTAACTGCAAGTAGATTGACTTGCAGAAACAACGAGCAAGTTAACAAGTGAATTGACTTGATGCATATCACAATACAATGAATGGTGAAGATATTGGGCGGCCCGTGCAAATCTCATCTTCGGGAATGAAAGAGAGCAATGGAGAAACACCCGTTAAGTGTGTGACTTGTCTTATCTAAGTGGAGGAAAAGATATTACAGCAAGTAGTCACATTCAACTCACGAGTCGGGAGTCGCAATCACGACCCAGCCAATTTCATCTCTTTTCGTTCAAAGAGCGTCGTCGTTCATGAATATTTTCAAACTCACACATGTTAAATCTAATACAATATGTTTTAAAATGCCACCAACCCGAAAGAAATTAATCTATTATATCATTAAAATTTTCCTACCTTTTTTTAAAGATTATAACAACAAGAGATAACATAGTAAAAGTAATAACTCACAATATATTAACAATTACATCTCTTAAGAATTACATATAGAAGTTTATTATGATTAAATCTTATACATAACAAAATTGACATCATAGAATAACTATAAGTACGAATCAAATGAAATAATATACAAGTACATAAGATGTCACATGACATAACTAGGATGCATAATCATCCTTTGAACAAGTCACAAGGTAGGAAATGCTAAAAGAATATACATCATGACAAGGTACAAAATCTCATAAGATGTCCAATAATCACAGTACAATACATCAAAGTATGACCAAAGAACATAATCACAAGATCAAAAGAATAGAACAACTGCACAAGTACATCCAGCAATGGTACCCAACTATCGGATCTCAATGGTATAAGAAACACCACCACATGACCTCTTGGAACCTAAATGACCCACTCCCATCGTGTTGAGGAGATAATCTAAGCCCCAAATGAATAACAGTCCAAAATTGCAACAAGAATCTAGGTCAAGGAACCCTGATAACAATCTATCTCAAAGGTACCAAGTACAATAGTAATATCTAATTCTAGAGGCAACAAAGACACGTAGGAAACCTACTATGCATGTGAGAAAGTGTCATCACATGAGATAACTTTAAGGTTACCTTGGCAGCCTCTTTGGACTCCAAATCCCTAGCGACTCTATGTAGCATCGGTATCCTGTCTTACAAACAAGGCATACTAATGAGGCAAGGTCACAACCAAACATCCTCTCTACTCCCATCCTAGCTTGCACTAGCACTCGAGGCATGGGCAAAGTAAAACATTGACTCTCTTTTTTTTTTTGAAGCAAGGTGGCAATGCCACTTGATATATTATATTAATATTTTCATTTTTACATATTTTTTGGTTCTAAAATAAAGGGGCTCCTAGAGAAAAGGACCAGTAAAAAACTTTTTTCTTGACCCCATCATGAAACAAAAACCCAAAAAGAGATATATCATTGTGAGGAAGACCCCATCAACAGTGAATGCATGTTACGATAGTGAATAGATACAAAGAGCTAGGTGTAGGCATTACATGTTTTACGTTTCCATAGGACTACAACCCAAAGTTACAAAAAGACTCATCCACTAAAGGTAATGAGTTTGCAATAAAAATACCAACAAAATCCATTAGAGAGAAGATGTTTGTGTAGGAGAGCTTCCTGTAAGCAAGCTAGAGATTAACTCTTCAACTCGCTGAAAGTAGAGCGAACAAAACTTACATCAAATCCACAAAATTCATAGAGACCATGATGTACCATGTAAAAGAAAAAATCAAGTATCCATATGATTCGATGAGATATTGTGATATTGCTATCAGAATTTAACTATGTGATTTTTGAGTCAAACTCATTGACCCATGTTTCATGAGTAGTGATTCAACATGAATCCATCTCTCATGAGAATATCTCTCGTTGCTTCACCCTTGTGAGCATCACCTAGATCCAATGAGTGCTAAGTGTTCCATTTATTCTCATGAGAGATGGATTCATGTCGAATCACTACTCATGAAACATGGGTCAATGAGTTTGACTCAAAAATCACATAGTTAAATCCTGATAGCAATATCACAATTTGACTTGTTGTGGAAATCAACTCCTTCTTATTAATCAATGAGATATCCCCAAAGCAAAGGCCAAGGTTCAAATCAAGAATAGGATGACATTGTAGAGACATAATGGGAAAATGAGAGGAGTCTACCTCCAACAAGTCAAGCATAGCAAATACCACTTGATGAATCTTGCTGATGCATTCCTTAGATAAAAAAACCCCCATATTGTTGAAGGAAGATTTTAATGGGGCGAAAAGACTACCTTTCCAATGCTTTTTTGATGCTTTCGTAAACCATAAAAATTGCATGGTCCCTTAACACAACATGGTGATGAAAGAGTCCCCCCCCCAAACAAAAAGATAAATAAAGAGCATAATAAACATGTCCCTTAGACTTACTCGAAGCCATAATCGCAAGAACAACCACCACCAAAAATAATGACTTCATCATACATAAAAGGTATAAAATCTCTTGAGAAATAAACAAGGAATAACAAAAAACAAGAGAATTGACAAAAGCCGAAGTGAACAAATTATTGAAGTGTGCTAACCTTACATACTAATTAAGTGCAAGCACAAAACAATAAAGAGAAGGAATCGTCTAAGTCCCAAATCATACCTAGGAATCAGGATATAATGAACAAGGATGACACAAATTGCAAGAATGTTGAAAAGCACCTTGACAGACGGATATGTGACAAATAAACAGCAGGAAAAATATCACATATTCGCAAGAGGTAAATAATGACTAGAAGTGGAAAATGAATTGAAAGGAGAGCCTACAATAACACGAAGGAGATATAATGATAAAGGTACCTGCTCATTTCTTCAACACCAAGTAAGAGCACAAACAAGAACAGATGAAGAAAGATAATTAACTTATGTCATGTCAAATACTCATTACCAATTTGGCACACCTTTTTCACAATGAGATAGAATTGATATGCAAATTAGTATGTAGATATAATGTCATAAATATCTCCACCTGAAAAAGAAATGTCAAAATGGCATTTGGCATGATATAACATAATTAACAACTAAAAACACACACCCACGAAACTAGAGGTTACTTTTTCTATACTAATTATTGGGTTACTTTTTCTATACTAATTAATGTTCAGCACAAGCACTAATTAGTATAGAAAACTCTAGCTGACAAATATATATGTCACTAAAAATTGCACACTGCTTATTAGTTCCTGCCTATGGCAGGAATACTAATGCATTCATGCAAGTCCTTTTAGTTTTTCAATCTCACCAATGAAATTAAAATATTTTACCACTTCTATAGTCTATTTTAATGTTTCTTTTTTAAGAACTATTTTTCAAATCTACAAAATATTGCTTATTTCATATTTCATTGGCCATGGTCAATTTAGGCAAGGAGTAAATTATTTTTTCCAGAAGAAAAATAGGAAGAAAATAAAAGGCATATTAATAGTTATCAACAAATAATATATATCCTGACATATATATCTCTGACATATATACTGGCTGCATATTTGGGCCACTTAAATATTTTCATTTGTCTTCAATCGGTGGAATTAATTAAACGTTCATTAATGGTTGCAGTTGGTGGCATTCATGTGAGTATGAAATATTAAATTAGAAACTTCATGCGTGTATGCTATATCAAGACAGTCCATCCAATCTCATATTCAAACAAAAAAGTGATAGGTATGTCCAGGACTCCAGACGCTATGAGCTCCAAAATTGATGGTGACGTTCTCATTCGACCCTACATGTTTCAGAATCTCTATTCATGCTTAAAATGGGCATCTTCTACATACAATTCGGTAAAATACTAGAAATTTCTCAATTCAGTGGATTGCATATTGTCATCCAATTCTCTTTTCCCAATCACAAGGTTCTTCAATTCCTTTTTCATGTCAAGGTTTCTTTAAAAAATAAGTAGTTCCATTGTGCTTTCATATTTACATAATCTCAGCTTTCTCCTAGGAATTTTGCAAAAGGTAATGAGATTTGGAGCTATACAGTGAATTCAACCACAAAATATGAAAATTAATCAGTACATATTTTTTCATTCTTGTATCATACAGACAATAAATGGGCCTATGAGTGCTTGCAAGGAAAATAATGGGAATTGTTGGAAGAAGTGCTGAGCTTAATATAGGAGCCCTGATTCCATTAATTGGGCTAAGTACTGCATCCCTTGAGAAGAACCAGGAGACTATTATAGCAGCAGTTACTGCTACTCTTCAGGTATTCACTCTTTTCATTAGCAATTCTACCTCTGGGTCATGGAAAAGAGGATATACTTTGTTTAATCTTGAAAAATACCTCTACATTGTGGGAAAAGGGTTTTATTTCAACTTCTCAGAATTTTCCACATTTTATAATTTTAGGGTTATGAATTCTCTTTTGTTCGATTCTAGGAATGATGTGCTTGGGGCAGTCCATTTGAAATATAATGCTCATATGATGTTGGTGTTTTTTCAACGCTTTGTTTCTATAGGTCGGTATTAGACATTTTGACACAACTAGGGTTTATGGCTCAGAGCTTGCATTGGGGAAAGCCCTGAATGCAGCTTTTTAGAGTGGGCTTGTTAGCAGAGAAGATGTTTTTCTCACCACTAAACTCAAGAATTTAGAGCACGATGATCCTATTGCTGCAATCAAGGATAGTTTAATGTATGTTTATTTTTCACAAATTCAGTCTTTTGTTTCCTCTGTTTTATAGACCTTAATTGATTTGTTGTTTTTTCAATGTCCAAGACTATGTAATTAGAGTATGTGTATCTATTTCTCATCCACTAGTTTATCAAGACTAGAGTAGATACTCTAGGTACCCTTGTTAAAGAAGAAGATTTCTTGCCATTAGATATAAAGTCGACTTGGCAGGGAATGGAGAAATGCATGAAGATAGCACTTGCCAAAGCCATTGGAGTCAGTAATTTTTCCTCCAAGAAAATCGAGGACTTGCTGAAACATGCCAAGATTCCCCCTACTGTTGATCAGGTAAAGAGTTTGCAAAAATGTATTTCCCTATTTTAGAGGCTTTTTTTTCATCTGACACAAGGGCTATCTGTGTTCATTGTTTTTTTATCATGTTCTCGGTGTCTTTAATGAAATGTCTCTCATTGTTCATGGACAAATTCAATAAGTAATGAGTAACATCTAATTGAATAGTGTGTATTGGATCATGTGTTGTCACTTGTCAATGAAATAGTAAACGTTAGTATTTATTCGATTATGAGTAGTTAGACTCGTGGCAACTTAAACTCTTACATAAGCTGCAAAATCACATTGTTATAATCATATGCAAGAATTTTAGATCATTTTGTTCCAACTTCCAAGCATAAGCATAATATATATAGAAAATATATTGAATCAATGCAAAATAGAAAGTATATACTTCAAGAAAGAACTAGCAACTATAGAATGCTTGAGAAACTAGTACAAAATGGACTGACAAAGATTAAAACCACATATACAACTTTAAGAACTATGAAACAAGGACATAAACATTCTTGAGTCAAGTCCTATTCAAGTATGGGAAAGCTAATGGGAGCAAAACTTTGAACTATTTGTAGTGAACGGGATTATAAAATAGTGTAAATTTCCCCTATTTTTATGTAATTGTGGGATTTCTATCTTTGCACGCGACCTCATCCTTTTCGTTGCAAGGAGGTATGGCAATTCATTTGACTGTAGGCTCAAAATTTTGTGTGGTGCCACAAATTTTAGCTTAGATCAGATCATTTTTCCATTTCAATGACCGAGTGACATCATTTTTGACGTTTGCTAATGTGCTTTACCTTAGGTTCAAAATTTTACATAGAATACGTATTTGAGAGACTATAACTTAGATGTTGTGATGAATTGTTTGTAATTTGAGGCCTTTTTCAGTTATGTAAATGCCTTCTTTTATGAATGCTCTTCTTGAAATATACAGTTATAAACAAATGCTATGTTGCTTAGTTTAATGGATTAGATAATATGGAAGATAGTGACTATTGAGGGTTGTTTTTTCAGTAGATGTTCATTTTGAAAACAAACTTTATTTCTATAGCAGATTTCTTCTTCCCTAAATGTTGGTCAGCCATTACTATTTAGAGTAATGTCCCGATTTCATCAAATATAAAATTGTGAATATCTTTTTAGCTATACAATTCCCTAAAGCTATTTTTTTTTAAATTATAGATGATTTGTTTGGTTTTATTACTCTACAAAGAGATTGAAATAGTTTAGTATGTTCCAATGCAAATTGCTCTTGAATCCAAGCACAACACAATTCAGCAGTTGACGCTATCGCTTAAATGGCTGCCTCAAATTCTCTAAGCATCGTTAAGTATATTTTGTCCTATTGCAATTAGGAATGCATATATAATTGGATTGCATGGGCCACCTACACTTGTTATCTATTAACATTTGTCCATCAATTTACAAATTAATAGTAATTTTCTCATGTTCAATTTACAATTGACTATTACCTAATCCCAACCCCTTCACTCCCTCCTTCACAACAATACAACTATCACACATATGGCAGGAACTATGACGCTACACCTCACTTGTCTAGATTCCTTTCCAATAATAGCTAGTAGATCTAGATTTTTTTAATTGAACTCAATGAGATAGAAGGCTCCAAATACATCTTGTCACAACACAGGTTAGCCAAACAATCCACCAAAGCATTACCTTCTTGATATGTATGAGATATAAAAAAGTTGTTTAAAGAATCAATGAGTCCCCAAATTTGATGAAGGATATACTTTAGTTGCCAGTTAGAAATCTTTCTACTAGTACAAGCATTAATTATGACTGATGAATCTCCTTCAATATGAAGGTTAGAGATTAAATTTTTTTTTGCAACCATCAAACCTCCTAACAAAGCAATAGCTTCAGCCATGTTATTAATTCCTGGGAAAATAGGAAGTGCTAATAGAGAAAGAACCTTGTCCAACTAATCTCTCAAGCAACAACCAATACCTAACTCACCTTGGTTCCCTCTTAAAGAACCATCAAAATTTATCTTGATGAAAGGAGACTTGGGTGCTTCCAGTTAATATTGGATCTACAAATAGGAGATTTCCAAATATGAGGAAAGATAGGCAAAGAAGAGAATGAAATACGTTTCTAGTTAGATGTTACTGAAATATCCTGGGATGTGAATAAAGCATTTGGATTAAAATGAAGAGAGGACATGTTATTGACTTGCTCTAATATAAGCCTTTCAATTGTGCTTAAAATTGAGGGGATGTCTAAACTAACTTTCATCAATATTCTTTTATTCCTTTCCTACCAAATCGACCAAATTACTAAAGAAGAAATAATAAACCATAGGCATGAAAATAGAGAATTTGAGAATAATGTTGACCAAGATTGGAAGAGTTCTCATAGTGAGTTAGGGGGAGGGAAAGGTATAGATAGTTTACTCATAACAAAAGACCAATAGTGCTAGGCAAAAAGATAGTGGACAAAAAGATGGTCCATTGTTTCCAAATACATGTTGCATAGCACACAAGTGAAGGGAAGTGCTATTCGAAGTCTAGCTAGCTTATCACTGGTTAGGATTTTTCCTTGTATAGCAAGCCACAAAAATAATCCCACCTTAGGAAGAATTGATTTATCCCAATAGAAGGAAAGATCTCGTTGATTACTATGATGACTGACCATATGCTACAAGGTAACATAGCTAGATTTAATAGAATACAATCCATCTTTTGAGGGTCACCAAATCAGTTTTCATTACCATTAGACATATAAACTGATTGACTAACAAGGATGGCTAATAACTCTTTATCAACAAACTATGGGAAGGTCAAGTGGATCTTTCCAAATAGCCTTGTGTTATATTAAATCCACATGATCCACATAATCTACCTACAAGTCTCCTCGTAGAGATGAGGAAACATGCAAAATTTTATCTAAAGAGATCAAGGAAAATAAAGGAGGGAATCCATTCCATGGATCTTTCTAGAATGAAACACTAGACCCATTATGAACTTTCCAAGATAGGATTTTATTAACATCTCTAGATGAAACCATAAAATTCCATGTAGGAGAACTAGAATGAGGGTTAGAGATGGTAAGAATTCTATTAGGGTTGGGGTATTTAAATATTTTTCTTGCATAATATGGCACCATTAAAATACATATTCCAAACCAACTTCTCACCAAAAGCTTTGTTTCTAAGGGATATGTCATGCAACCCTACCCCTCCAGATGCTTTATTGACTGAAATTTTCCCCAAAGATACTAGAGGGACTTTCTTTTCATTGGACATATTAGAGGTCCAAAGGAAGGAATAAATGATCTTTTCAATATGTGAGATAACTAACGTTGGAGCTTTGAGGATGGAGATATAATAATTAGGAATAGTTGTTAAGATGGTTTTAACTAGTAAAATCTTGCCAGAGACTAATAGCCATCTTGCCTTCTAGGGAGAAATTCTATTTTTCAACCTAGAGATCACTGTCTCCCAATATCAAGATGTAACTTGCCCAAAAAGAAAGGAATGCCAAGGTACGTAGAAGGAAGGTTATTTAGTGGAAAACCAAAAATGTTGGAAATGCTATCTTGAATAGGCTATGAAGTGAAAAACATGTAAAGTTTGGATTTTAGAGGATTGATGACTTGACCAAACCCTAATGTATAAGTGTCTAAAACCTTCTTTACGTATTTAGCCTCTTGGATGTTGGATTTCCCAAATAACAGTGTATCATCTACAAAAAAATTGTGGGAAATAGAAAGGACAGAATTAGGGAGATATACCCTTACAGTTATCTTGAATTTTTTGTTTTTGAATACATCTACTAAATGCCTCAACCATTATAATAAATAGGAATGGGGATAAAGGATCTCCTTGTTGAACTCCTTGGGAGGCACAAAAAAATCTCGAGGGGACACCATTAATTAAGACTGAAAAAGATACTCCTGACAGATAATTCTTAATCCATTTACACCATGCATCTGCAAATCTAAAATTTTTAAGAACCTTGAGGAGGAAAGGTCAATTTACTTAATCAGAAGCTTTAGTTTCAGGACAAAAGATGGAATTTGGGAAGATTCAATAGTGTGGAGAACTTCAAGGGAAACTAATGCACCATCTGAGGTATCCCTACCTGGGAAAAACCTCCTTGTTGGGGAGAGATAATTGATGGAATGAGGGGTTTTAATCTAAGGTAGATTTATTTAGTGAAAATTTTGTAGATAGGATTACGGAGAGAGATAGGTCTAAGATCAGAAAAAGTACTAGGATTTTTTATTTTTGGGATTAAAGCGAGATTGCTAGTATTAAAATTCTTGAGAACATAACCCTATTTACAAGATTATTCTATAGCCAACAATGGATCAAATTTAATCACATCTCAACATTTTCGGAAAAAACCATAGTAAACCCATCTGGCCCAAGTGCTCTATTTGATGCCATGGAAAAAATAATAGAGTGAAGTTCTTTCATGGTAAAAGGCTTCATTAAATGCTTATTATCCCTATCTGATATGAGGGAGGGGATGGATTGCAATAAATCATCCACAACATCCTTATTATCAAATTGAGGTAAAGCTAGAGCTAACATTTTTTTTAATAAAATACACCCCTTCATTACTAATTTGTATTTGAGATTTAAGAGTTACACCTAATACCACATCCTTGATAGAAAGAATAGCAAATGAAGCCTTTCTTATTTTGACAGAGCATGAAATTTTTTGGTATTTCTATCACCCTCAAGCTAAAGCTCTCAAGATTTTTGTCTCCAATATCTCTCCTCTTGAGTGCAAAGGATTTCCCAATATTTATGAAGGGATATTTGTTTCTTGGCCATAGAAGGGTTCAAACCCCACTTGATGATCTAATTAGCAACTTGAGAAGGTTCATTTTCAATCCTGGTCTTTTCTTGAAATATATTTTTAAACAACTCCTTGTTCCAAATAATAATTTTGATTTCACAAATTTGAGTTTATTTGAAAACTAGAACATCCTAGTTCCTTTAAAAAAGGGAGCACTTACCCATCATTTCCTAAGAAGAGACAAGAAGTGGGGGTGAGTAAGCCACATACTTTCAAATCTGAAAGTTGATTGTTTTTTATGATTACCTAATGCAACCAGATTTAGAGAAATGGTGAAGTGATCGGACTCTAAAGAAGCAAGAATTTTTGAAGAAATAGTGAAATTAAGGATTTTAAAGTCACATGACATAAGGAATCTATCTAGTCTGGATGAGATAAGGAAGGAAACTCTATGGTTAGTCCACCTATATAGACCATTTGACAGAGGAATGTTACATAAAGAATTATTCTCAATGAAAAAAGAGAACTCGTCTATAACCCTCTGAGCTGTAAGGTTACCTCTAGATTTTTATTCTAAGGCTAAGTTAGCATTGAATTCCCCACATAAAATAATAGGAAGATTATGAAATCTACTAAATTGGTTAGCTAAGGATTCCCATAGGCCAAGTCTATCATGTGGGGAAGATGGGCCATAAACATTGAACAAAAGGAAAGTAACATCAAACCAAGAAAATTTTAGTAGTCAATTTGGATTTGCAGACAACAATTGACCTTGCATACCCTTTTTCTCCAAAGTGTTAAGAGACCTCTAGGCACCTCAGAAGAGGGGACACAAGAGGAATCCCAAAGAGACCATTTGGAAATAAGTTTATCATAAGAATCTATTGATAACTTAGATTCTTGAAAAATGATAATATTAGCTTGAGAAGAATCAATAAATTTTTTGATTCTACCTCTTTTGTCGAGGGTGTTTATACCCCTGACATTCTAGGATAGAATCTTCATTGAGAATTCAGAGAGTGACATGCTCTCCTTGTTCTAATAATGGGAGAGAAAGAGTCTAGTAAAGTAGATTGAATACCTACTTCTATTTCATCTTTGGTCTTAGAAGACAATGACTTCCTACCCCTTTTCTTAGGGGTTTTAACTATAGGTGCAAGAGAATAAAGATACCTGGGAGCTAGGAGACTATGAAATAGATAAATCCTAGGAGTAGTCAAAATCCATACTTGTGATCGAAGGGGAGCTCATACCAGCCAAATCCTGATCTTGAAACTCTACTTCAATTGTAATTTCATTAATAAGTTATGATACTACCAAGATAAGGATTTTATTGGACATGAGGTGAAGTTCTTTATCTGAGTATAAGGGAGGAGAGGAATGTGGGACAAGAATAAAGGGTTGACTATTAAAGACTAGATTTTGCACAACCTTACTAGTGTAAACATCTTCAAAAATATGGCTCTAGAAAATCAGAGGATGATCAATCCAAGATGCATAGAGAGAAGGAAATGTAATCTTGCAAATAGGGAGATTCCAAGAAATATCATTATTGAATGTAAAAAATGCTAGTAAAATAACCTTAGAATGGCAAGGGGGAAAAGGGGCTACAATCCTAGTAATATTAGTAGCCCATATTTTAAGCATAGACAGACTTTTGATGCTTGACACAAGTTTTAAAAAGAGAAAAAAATTGACACAAGAAATAAGATTGGAAATAGTTAAATTAACAGAATAAAAATTGATGTCCTTTAAATTAAGAATAGAGGGCCTGAAAGGTATTAATTGTGACTCAAGATCTAAAGAAAGAGGAGAAGAGGTGGTCGATAGACTACAGGGGGCCAAAGGAGAGGATTGGGAATAAAACTTTGGCTTCGAGGAAAATCTTTGGCAAATGTCAAGAAACATCTTAGAAAGATTTTGGCATTGATATGAAAAATGACCCAAAGAATTAGTAAGATAACCTATAGAAGCTAGATCTTGATAATAGGCTGGCTCCAAACCCCAAACTTAGAACATATTGATATTTTTGTTGGATGAGCTTCTATTTTCTTGAGTAGGATACACATTCTGATGGGGAGATGTCATTGGAGGAAAGGGACAAGATTGTGTTTGACAAAAATCTCTAGGTGTTGGCCAGAATTTCCACCTTAGCAGGGTCTCTATATTCTAATGGTAGATGAGGTAAAGAGATCTAATGTGGCATGAACCAGGGTAGGGCCAAATTAACATCAAAATGAGGGATCCAAGGTGTAGTAAAGGTTCCAATACCTTTGTAGAACCACCCCTTAAATTTGTGCACATCTAATTTGCACTTTACAAAATCAAAAACTGCCACAAAAAACAATGAAACTTTATCATATAGAAATAATTCCTTAAGAACCTCCCAAGAAATACTAGCCAAGAAATTAGGCTCTCAAAATCTACATAATATTGTAGCTTACCAATAAGAACTCTTGACCTCAAATGATCAATGGAAGAATGAATCATGTCAAAAGGAAAAGTTACCCTTGGCTCCGCTGACAATTGTTGGCTAGCCTCCTTCTGAGGGAGTTGGTCCTACTTCTGATGAAAAGGGGGATTCAAGACTAACTCATGGGTATGGGGATTTGGATTGAAGGGACCTCGATGTGATATGCGTATGTTATTAGGGAAGGATAGAAATGAAGGCTAGGCAATTGGAATACAATTGGGGGAAGAAACAAAAGGTAGGAAACCAGGTAAAGATGAAAAGAATGCAAACAAACCTAGTGAAGTAGGATTTGAGCTTGAGGGTGAAGGTGGACGGGAATCTTGGGATATATCAAAAATTGGCTGAGGAAGAAAAAGTTTGTGATAGTGGGTTTGGACATGGTAGCAACGATGATAAATAGGTCGCAGGTGCGGATGGGAAGAATTCCCATGCTAGGTGCCATGTTACCATCAGAAATGATTAGCAAATGGGGGCCGAGAATACCTTCAAAAAATGAAGCCCTCTGAATGTTTGTTGAATAAATTTTCTTCGATTGACCATTCATCTAGTGGAAGTTACAATAGAAAGAACAAGACACAGAGCTAGTAATCACACGGTCCCTCCATTTCCCTTGTAGAAAAACACATTGAGGAACATGCATTGTGGGTTTGAGCCAAGCTAGATCTTCTTCATCAAATGGTATATCAACCCACTTACTATGAAATTAGGGACCCCTATCCTTTGCAAAAACCTTGTTCATAGGCTTAGATAAAGATGCATCAAAATTTGAGCCACCCTTCTGCCCACTACAACTACCTGGAAGAGCATTGATGCTATTTGCATCTCCCTTCCCCATGTGTATAGTCTACAATTCCTCTGCGTGTATAGCCTACAAATTTTCTGCAAGTGTCATTTTATAAAAAAATAACATATTATGGCTATTATTATTTGATACTTACTTGCATTTTCTAGTAATACACTGACTCTTGTTAATTCATTTAAACCCATTTAATAAAATAATATCACTTATTAATACAACTTACAATGGGTTACCCAAGTAACCTCTTCAGGGATCCAACTTCCATTGCAAGCCACTTCCCAACATACACATAGATAACCTACCCTAAGCTCATAAAAGTACAAGTCATAAAATCACAATATTCACCTCAGTCCTATACAAGAAACTAGAAGACACCCAAAGATAACTGATAGAAAACTCATAGGTTACATCAAGAAAATGACATCATTCCCCTCAGTCCTATACAAACAACTGGAAATCACTAATAAATAACTAATCAAAAACCTAATCATTGAAATACGTGAATGCATCACAATGGTTGAGAATACAAGATCATGACCAAATAATATACATAACATCATCATAGATCAAACACCTCCCAAGCCTCTAGTATACATACCTAAATTAGTCATGACTAGGTTTAACCTAAACCCCAATACAAAATAAAACATAACATCGCATCAAGTAGTTAAGCAAGTGTAGTTACATAGTTCATTTGGTTTGTCAAAATAATATAATAAAAATTTGATTCACAATAAGGTTTCAAGTTTTCATTTTAAAAAATAATCATAGTTGATAATGTTTTTCCAATGTTAGATTGATCAAACTACATGTCTCAAGTTTGTAACTTAATCAACTATGTTTTTCCAAATAGATATATGTTTAAATTAGTCAAATGATAACCTTTATGGGAAAAAATATCTTCATCTAAACTTTACCCATAAAAAACCCATTTACTAATATTTTACAAGTCCCCCTCTATGAATAAATCATTTATTAAATCAATATTAGATTTTTAAAAAAATTCAAATGTATCATTATTGGACTAAAAGTAAAATTCAATTTCCAAAAATTCTAATTTAATAATACTAAACTAACCTTTGATTTTAACTATTTTAACTATACTAAAACATATATATATATATATATATATAAGAAAAAGAAAAGAAAAACTTTATTTAAAATAATTTTCAACAATCTTAACTAAAGGTTGGCTACCCGCGGCAGTCTTTGGCTTGTATGGGGCAGCATTTGTGTTGCATGCAATAGCCAAGGTCATTGGCCTTTAAAAAGGCAACCAAGGGGTTGGGGGTCATGGCCTCTGCCTCCAATTCAATTTTTTTAATTAATTAATTTTTTATTAACAAAATTTGTAGTAGAGACTTGGAATTCAACTTTTGCCAGTGAGTTATTTTTTTAATTTTTATTTTAAAATAAAGATAACAATGATTTTATCAAATCAAATTATTAATTTAATACATATCCAATTTTGAAAACAAACCCTAGCTATCTTGTATTCCAAGCATCAATTCATAACACGAGGGTTTTCAATTAGATTTTTGTTCACAAATGTTTGAACAATGAAGAACAAAGTTTTCAAAAGAAAACAAGGGTTTCAATATAAAATATGATTTTCAAAAAAAGATCCATAAAAAAACACGCAGAAGACAAAGGAAATTTGAAGGGAATTACTATGAAAATCTCAACATAATTCCTACCTCGATCTAATGCTAAACTGGGCAAACACTCGAAGAATGCAAAAATTCTCGTCTTCTGTAACCCTTTTCGAAAATTGCTCCTTTCAACTTGTGTGTGGAGAAATGAGCTCTAGTCTCCTAATGAAGAATTTTCTCCTCTTAGGTTTTTCGTTTTGTGAACATGCAAAAGCCCTTTCTTTTTATTATTTTTAATTAATTAATTATTTGTGCAAACTTTTTATATTTTAATTAGAATAAAGTTTATTAAAATTATTCTCAATTGCTTTTTAATATTAAATAATAAGATGTAATTAGAAAATATATTTATTAATTTAACTAATAATAATATTTCGAGTTCATTATTAAATAAAACTTCTAAATTAATTATTATTAAATTAAATTAATATAACTATGCCAAATTTGGACTTTTAATTAAATCTTTAAATATATTTCCTCTATTTAATTAATTTCTCAATTAAATAAATATAATTAAAATTTGATATTTCTTTATAATATTTTTCATTTATTTAAATCAGTTAATAATATCTTTATTTGATTTTTTTTATAACTAAAAATCACAATAGACCCACAAACTAAATAAGAAAACCCATTTAAAAGACAAAGTATGAATTCAAATTCAAAGGGTCAAAATCTTGAATTCATGTCACTTGACGAATTCAAAAGGGTACATAACTCAGAGACTGGTCCTATATTCTAGTACAATTGGCTCAATGTTAGGATTTGGACTCGAGAACTATCTCAAGTCTTTACCATTGAGATATTGTAATAGGGAAAACTCATCCTGACAATTCAGCGAAGTCAATGTCTGGTACCTATAATTTGCATAAAAGTCAAACATGTACATATGCATATATATCTAAACTAAACACGCAATGATGGGAAGTGGTACATTGTGTAGATCCCTACTAGTAGGTGAGTACGACTCCCTCCTTCAACCACATCAAAAAAGTTAAACATACATGTAGATCATACACATGCAAGTATGGGGTAAGTAACCATAAAAACTGTATATAAATCATCCATCTAACTATCATCATGAAACAATTGAAATCACTATATGAACATACAAAGCATCGACATCCAAAGAATAAACATGAACACATGAAATAACCAAGTATCAAGTAGCTTATCAAACAAATAACTAAGTATGAAATAACATAAATCATATTAGGTAACCAAGTACCACTAAATCATACACATGACCATAAAAGTTGGTCTAAAAAAATTCAACAATATAACATGAAAATTAAACCAGGGTTATGCATTACATGTTTGCTCATGAGATTTGGTAGGTGAATTTGTGAATTTGATAGAGCATGCATCCTTTACATTAACAGAGCTTTTATAAGAAACTCCTACTCGTCTTCTTACCCCATCACAAAAATTAGAAGAGATCAGCCATGGGAGCTAAAAGGAACAGGGGAACCACTATTGGGGCTGGAGAGAATTTTAGATTATGCTTGCCTAACTGTAGCTTGGATATCTTATTTTTCATAAAAATGGAGTTCATTATAAAAATGCACACTAATTTTTCTTTCTTTTGAATTTCTTTAAGCCAAGATGTAGCTACAACCAAAATATCTAGCCTCAAGCTGCCCAACATTGAGCCCCCAAAGATAATGTTACAAATTTTAAGTCGTGAGAGAAGAATTGCTTAAACATAAATGTAAAAGATTTAATTAAACCAAATGAAAAACATGATTATAGTTTCTCTAAAATAAAAGCAATAAAGAAACAAATTGAAGACTATAAAAAAGACTTCTTGTGAAGAATGTTAAAAGTGTGAAGTGAAAAGAAACAAAACAACAAATGAAAATACATAGTCAACACAAGTATATATCATGGTTCACCATAAATTATGAATATTGGAGGAGAAAATATTTTATTAATATTAATCTATTTTTACTTTAGAACTGATTGCTTCAGCTTGTCGAATACAAAATAAATGAATAAGCCTCCAATAACAAATATATAGAAACTTGAATGAAGTGAAGAGTCATTACAAATTGGAGGGAAACAATAATAAAAATAGGAAGTAAAAGAAAGGTTGTTGGGCTTCACATATGCACCCAACAAACCCCAATTTGAAGTCCAACTACTATAATGTATGAGAATCCCCTAAATTTCCCTATTGTTATTTCTTTAAAATGTCAAGATAAGCTCAGTAAAACTTGAACTTATCTCATGGAACCACATTTGTAAGTGCATTATCTAATTTTCCTTGGTGTTGATCTTCAAGACTTGAAGTTTTCCCGCCTAAAGTTTACTTCAAATGAAGTGATAACAAACTTCAATATGTTTGGTTCTGTTATCAAACACTCCAATTTTTGCTAAGTCAATGACACTTTTACTATCACAATGCAAGGTTGATCCTTGTTGATGACAATAAAAATCACTAAACAAACATTGCAACCAAATCAACTCTTTTGCCCCTTTAGTGAGAGCAATATATCCGGCCTCAGTAGTTGAAAGTGAAACCACTTATTGCAACTTTGATACCCAACCATTCCCTACTCCAACAAAAGTAAAAACATAACTAGTAGTGGATCTTCTATTATCTACATTTCCAACCATATCAAAATTAGTATAACATCTTAGTGAAGTATCCTTTCCACCAAAATACAACACAAAATTAGAAGTACCCTTAAGATACCTCAAGATCCACTTAACTACATCTCAATGTTGTTTACCTGGATGCTCATAAATATGCTCACAACCCTGACTATTTGGGTAATATCTAGATGACTACACAACATTGCATACATAAGGTTTCCCATTGCTAAAGAATATGGGATGTTATTTATGTATCCTTTCTCTTCTTGTGTCTTGGGACACATGGCTGATGATAAACAATGATGATCAGCACGAGGAGTGTTGACCAGTTTGAAATTTGCCATGCCAAATCTTCCTAATACCTTGAGAGCATAGTGTTCTTGAGAAAGCTTCATTTCTCGCTTGTGTCTATCATGAATAATGTTCATGCAAAATATTAGTCTTTCTTCCCTAAGCCATTCATAGTAAACATTTGTGATAATTTTCCTTTAATTTTTAAATTATCTTCACTGATGAACCAGTGGCAATAATGTCATCAACATAGATAAATAAAAGAATAGAGAAACCATAAGGTTATTTAGACACACAGATTAGATTCACACTGAATAAAAATTTTTTCAGTCATGAATTGATCAAACTTGAGGTACCATTGCCTCAGTGCTTGCTAGAGACCATACAAGCTCTTCCTCAATCTGCAACATAAATTTTCCTTCCCATATTTAATGAATCCCTCAAGTTGCATCATGTATATTTCTTCATCCAAATTGTCATGAAGGAGTGTCATTTTAACATCTAGCTACTCAAGTTCAAGATTGTGAACATCAACTAAACCAAGAATAGCTTGAATTGTAGTTATCTTCAATATGGATGAAAAAAATTCATTGAAATTCATACCCTTTTTTTGATCAAAACCTTTAACAACCATCTTGGATTTATAATGCTTCTTAGTTTGGCCTTCATCTTTCAACCAATAAATCCATCAATTTTTTAGTGCTTTCTAATTTGGTGGCAAAGGAACCAAATCCTAAGTTTTATTTTGCAATAGAGAATCCATCTATTCCTGCATTGATGCCTCCCATTTGTGGGAATTTGATGCTTTGCAAGCTTCTTTAAAGCTTTCTAGTTCAACTTGGTCTAGAAGAAATAGTTTTGGCTTTGCTTCTTCAAGATACAAGAGTTCATAATCAGAGAATCTGGCAGGAAGCCTTTTCTATCTAGTGGATTTCCTCCATCCCTAAGCATTATCCTCTTTATGAAAACCATCATCACGATGTCCCTTATCAATATCTTGAGAATTCTTTCTTAGTAGTTTATCATCACTACCTTTATAAAATGTGGAATGATTCTTCTATGCTAGAATTTGATCAATTCTCTTTTGCATAGTCCCCATATTTGAACCACTTCTCTGGGAATTGTGGACCTACTAAAAAAACACATCTCTATTATGTCTTTGATTATTTAGAAATTTCCACTCTACATCACTATGAGTCAAGTCTCCCACTAAAATTTTTAGTATGACTTCTACTAGTGTGATATTTGTTGGCATTAAGGTGAATATACAGTGTTCTACCTTATTGGCATATATGCCTTGAGAAAGAGAATTCTTCCTGTCAAAGAATGTATGCCTGTAGCCCTCATTGTGATTGTCTTCTATGGTGTGCTCTCAATAGGCTTCATCTTGGTTTCAACCATGATTTCTAGTAGGGAGAACACAAGCTTGGGAGGAATAAACAATTGGTGTTTGGAAAGATATATTGTTTTCCCATGAGTGAGTATCAATAGCAAGGCCTAATGGAAGAGTACTATGTGAGCAAATTTCTTTCGTGTACACATTTGAGGTGTCAACACTATGGAGAGTACAAGATAGATTGGTCCATGGGTGAGACTCCAAGGTGGAGTCCACCTCAACCGTAGGTCGACACCTACGTAGTTCATCATGCATATAATAGTGTGATATGTTGGAAACTGTGGATAGGCCAATGTGACTATGGGCTAATCAATGATTAAGAGTAGTATGTTGACTACTTGTATCTATGGTATGTTGAGAACTATAAAAGGGAGTAAAGGTGGTGTTTTTGTTGAGGGAAGAGACTATTATGAATTCTCATATTGTCACTATGGCACACATGTTCTATTCCAAACACTTCTATATCTCCATTTTCAAACAAAGTATCAAGATATTTGTTTTGATTTATATTTGAATATGAAATTGACTCATCATGAATGTGATTAACAAAACTATAATGCTTATTCCCAAAGTCACCACTTTGGTTCCAAATACTTGTAGATGAAGAGGATAGAGGGCCATGAGCTAAAACTAAGGTGGGAGATAAGACATTTGGAGAAAAAGAATTATGATTTCTACTAGCATTAATGTTATTATCAAAAATAGAGAAAGGAGTGTATTCACATACCATTTTTTCTTCCTTATGTAATGTTGGAAATACCTTTTCATTGAAGACTATATCTCTACTCCAAATTATCTTCTTCTCAATCAGATTCCAAATTCTGAAACCAAATTGATCTTCTCCATAACCCATGAAGATTCATCTTTTTTATTTTGGATAAAGCTTCATTATTTTCTCCTTTAGAACATGTACATAAGCTTCACACTGAAACTCTTGAATGTGAGAATATGATATTTCTTTCCCAACCATTCTTCCTTTAGTATGCTAGAGTCCAATTGAGATGATGGACTTCAATTAATCAAGTAGACTATTGTATTACATGTCTCTGCCCAAAACTCCTTGCCTAAATTGGCATGAGAAAGCATACAACGAGCTCTATCAAGGATTATTTTATTCATCATATCATCTACTCCATTTTCTTGAGGAATGAATGGAACAAGCTTTATTCTATTAATGCCATTATCTGCAAAATATGAATCAAATTCTAATGAACAAAACTCTCCATCATTATCTATTTGTAACCACTTTATTTCAAGACCAATTTGATTCTGAACCAAAGATTTAAAATCTTTAAACTTGCTAAAAAAATCATATTTCTTAGCATACCTTTCCTGTGCAACCATCAAGGAAAGTGAGAAATTAGTGTTGATCTGAGATTGGTTTTGACAATTGAGTGTCAACACACTTAAGATATTTACTAAGTTCATTCCGAGCGAGTAACACATGCTGAGTATAATATGTATAGATGTCGAGTTGCAATGAGTTTTGAGTCACTCATGTGTCAAGTAGTTAAAGTGTTGAGTGAACAATTGATGTTGAGAAAGTTCAAGTGTCGAGCAAGATAGAATTCTAGTAAGTATTGAGCATCAGTATTATCAAGTGCCGAGTAACACAAAATGGACCTAGTTGTTTGTGATGGCACAAACAACTATGTAAACCATTTTTGAGCTGACTTATGGATAGATCTCAAAGATTTGAAGATAAGATTGAATCTATTTTGATTCCCTATGTGATCAACATGCAACCAATCAAAAAAATAGAAGGAATTGAGCAAGAAAAATGAATGAATCTCAATCATAGATTCATACCTAACCCTAAACCACCAAAGCCTTTTTAAAGGGAGATGAAGCCCCATAATCCAAAGAGAGTATTAGAGAATGTATGCAAGGAGGTGATGCTAGCTAAGATTTGAAGGAAATGAAAGGGGTGAATTGATTAGTTTCAAGGTGACTTAGAAGAATGACAGAATCACAGAATTAGTTTGTAGAAAAAAGGATGAAAGATACAACAATTTCATATCAGATCCAAAAGGATCAAGATGGATTGAATTGATATCTAAAATCAGCAATACTAGATTGTAAGTAGTCAGATTAAAAATTCTACCGTACTTTCTAACAACCATATTAGTAGAATGAAATCTTTTGAACTAAGGTTGACTTAACAGTCATTGTAAAATCGTTTAACAAGGTAACATTCCAAGTGAGTGTTCTAAAGTCCTTTAGCCAAGAACACTTTTAATAGGGTGTTAAAATCCTTTAACAAGGTGGGATCTAACAATCCTTTGTAAGCCTTTAACAGAGCAGGCCTTTCACAGGGTAGATCATGAGAATTGTCAAACTATGTAACCTTAATAGGTGAACTTTATTGTTCCAGTAGTGAAGAATTGTGGGTGTCATCCCCACCCCAATTTTACCTTCTCATTGAAGGTTTCTAAGTAATCATATCTAGTGTCAGGTGTTTATGTGGATGCATTTACTTTACATGTTATTTCAATATGTTAATGCATGTATTGTTTTAAAAGTTAAAAGTTTTATTGGTTTAAGACTAGTTACTTCTGATTCACCCCCCCTCTCAGAAGTATACATTTCCCATTTGTATTTCCAACAATTGGTATCAAAGCTGATTTCTCATTAGGAGAAGCCTTACAGCTTGGATAAAAGATCTTGAGATCGAGGTTTACAAGTTAGGAAAGACCATTGAGAATCAAGAGATTGAGATACATCTCTTACTACAACAACTAAATGAAGCCAAAGATGCCCTGAGAAGTTTGCTAAAGAGAAGGAGAGAGATTTCTAGGGTAGAAAATGACACACAATACAAAGAAATTGACACCACAAAGTTATTTGCAGATGGTAACTCCTGAAAATTTGATTCAGTAAAGCTAAGGAGATCAAGAATCTCAAGTTGGAACAAAAATCACAAGCTATATTGCTATGTGAGGTGACTAAGAAAAAGAAGAAAGCTATAGAAGATAAGGCCATGATTGAAGAAGACAAAAGAATTTTGGCAAATAGATTGGAAGAAAAGTCAACTAAGCTATCTAGGATCTCAAACATGCAATTGGACACCCTAAGTCAAAAGATGAATGCCCATCATGAGTTGAATGTCAAGGACATTGAGATAACTACATTGAAATTGTAGAGTGAACAACTACAGAATGACCTGAAAAGAGAAAAGGAGTTTGTTGAAATTTTCAACAAGCCAAATGAAGCCATCAAGTACTTTGAGCAACTACTAAAATCCTCTAGATCTAGTAAAGACACATCAGGATTGGGCTACATAAGCACTAAAGAAGGATAATCATCCAAAGCTACTAAGGAAAGAAATAATAAAGGTAGGAATTCTAAACCTAAGTTATCATCATTCTGGCAAGAAAGGACATACAGCTAATGTTTTCAAGAACAAGAATGCTAGTCAGAATGCTACGGCTAAGAACATGACTCATTGTCACAAGAGCAACAAACAAGGTCATCAAGCACATGAATATAGAACCAAAACCATGCATGCACCAAAATTTGAGGGACACTGCTACAATTGTTAGAATTTTGGACACAGAGCCTTTGAATGTAGGTCCATGTCCACATGGTCATCAAAAAAGTCAACAAAGGAAAGAAGCTATAAAAATTCCTATAACTGGGATAACAATTCGAGACATAGTTGTCATTATTTTCAAGAGTATGGATATATCCCTGAGAATTGCATAAAAGCACACTTCAAAGGTAGCTATAATAGATGGTTGAGTCAAACTACATGCTTTAGTTGTTTAAAGACTGGTCATATCAACAAGCATTGCCCAACAAGAACAAAGGCACCTAACTCAGAGTTCAACAAAGGAAAAGGCAAGGTAGATGTTGAGCACATAAGAGGAGAGATGAACAAAACATGGAGGAAGAAAGATGGATGCAATAGATCAAATGAATGGATCACTTCACTTGATAGGTCAAGTGGTCACATCTCATCAAACTAAAGCAAAATGAGGCATGTGGGACTAATATTTTAAATTCTTTATCATACATTAGTTCCAAAAGAAGTTAGTACTGAAAAAGAATAAATTAGCATGAATAAAGATGCAAGTCAACAAGGAAAAAACCAAGGTCAAATCTTTATTTTTTCACATTACTGCCAAGTGTGAAAAGTCATCTTCAATTGTCGAGTAAATTCTAGTGTATGCCAAGCTATCAACCAAAGCCGATTGAAGCCAAGTTAGTAGTAGCTACCAAGTGAAGGAAATTTCTATTAGTGTTGAGTAAAGATAATTCTTATAGCTACTAAGTGATGGTAAAACCAATGGATGCTAAATGAAATAGAAATTGCATTGGAGCCAAGTTTACAGCTGTACATGCACCATGCAATAAATGTTATATTTTGAAAGTGTATAAGGCCAAATTTCATACATTTTTTGTCATTTCAAACACATAGCAAGAATGAGCAGAATGAAGAAGTGATTGACAAGCAAGAATGAAGTACTTGCACGAATCATAGTGAAGATCAAGCATTAGATCATTGATTTCAAGGTATTCTTCATCTGCCAAGCTATGCAATTTACATATTTGTCAAAACCCTAGTTTGCAAAATGGCCTCTAGCTCTAAGAATCCAAAGGATAAGGAACTATTTGAAGTTCAAATAGTTAGTAATGAGGTCAAGCAACTAGATTTTAGGGCCATACCCAAAGTTGCATACAAGAATGATCTAGTAGGTGCATTATCTATTATTTTGCCCAAGGTCGTAATGGTTCAATACGTGAAGAAATGTTATAATTGCAAAGTAAGAGGAATTGAAGACATGGAAATACATCAAGAATATGATAAATTATGTGAAAATAGAGTGTTAAAGGAAGATTTCAAGATCGTAGAGAGAAAGGGCTTAACCCATGCCCTAGATTTTCCAACTATCTTCAAAATTGAATGGATTAGAATTGTCTTGAGCAGAACACATGACAAATGTCTATGGCTAGAAGGTGGACCCATCAAAATTTCAAAGAGAATTGTACGTAGGGCTATAGGTTACCCAACCCTAGATCATCCTAAGACTTTGAGAAGTGACTCTAAAGAAGTGATTGAGTGAAATATAGGAGCAGATGTTAGGATTCTTTTACAATAACTAAGAGGGGGGGTGAATCAGTTATCCAAGGTCCAATAATGTCCAATACCAATTTTTTCTCAAATCCTTAATGGCATATAATTGAAATTATCATGCATGCAATTAAACATTAAACAATCATGAAAAGTAAACATGCATCACACCATAACACAAAGGATTTTGGTGACCCATAAACCTTCCATGAATAAGAAGGTAAAACTGGGGTGGGGATGACACCCACAAAATAACTACGCAATTGATTTCAACCACTTCTGATGGCTTTCCCTATTAAAGGCCTACCCTGTTAAAGGCTTTACACACTATCAGATGTGACCTTGTTAAAGGATTTCTACACCCTGTTAGGAGTGTGCCCTGTTAGATGACTTAAGAACATTCAACTTAGAATATTACCCTATTAAAGGATTTACATAGATTTGTTAGGCCCACCCAAGTCTATGGGATTTACAGTCACCTTCTCAAAAGGATCTTTATCCCTCTCTAAGGATCTCCTATCCTCCTCCTGAGGATCACTTATCCTTCTCTTGAGGATCTCTTATCCTTCTCCTGGGGATCTTCTATCCTTTTCTTGAGGCTTATCCACCTAGCTATTAAACTAACCTAGCAATGTAGGATTTCAATGTCTAATACAATGGTAAGAAAGTATTAGAAAGCTTTTGATCTGATAAAGATTGCAACTCTAACCTTGCAGATTTTAGATCTCTCTTCAATTCTTTTCTTTGCTTGGCTTTTCTTCCTTGTAGTGATGATAGCTTGTCCACCCTTCAAGATCTTTCTCCTTGAGTTCTTCCACTCGTTATGTCACTTGGTCAACTCAGAGTCTTGGTGCTCTGTGCGTACTCCTCACTGTGTCCTCTTCTTGACACTTCACACTAGCCTTCTATTGGCTCCTTTACATGACCACAACCACTAATTTGATCTTTGACCTGTAACTCCTTATAAAGAAGTTATGTTCTACATTTCCCACTCAAATCTTCCCGCTCATCAATTTGATTTGATCTGAGAGAATGATATTGTTTTCCCTCCAAATTGTTTCTTCTAGAAACTTCATGATAAGTCCATCAGTATTCGCCTTGAATTGATTTGCATGGCTTACATAAAATTCTGTGACATCTACTCATCATCCTTATCATCCAAATAATTCACAAAATTCAATGTAACAAACTTATCATTATTGATCTGGCAAATCTTTTGTCTTAATAAATAATGTAGAAACTTGGCATCATTGGTTTACTAATGCTCGAAACTATCTAGCTCTAGATTGCTTGACATCCTCTATAGTTCCTGCTTTACTCGGCACCTAAAGCTTTCCTGTGTTGCTTGGCTTCTACTGTTCTCTTGAATCACTCAGCTTCTATTTATGCCGTAGTGCTCAGCTCCTGTTGGATCCTAAGTTACTTGGCTTCTACTACATTTAGCATTACTCTGTACCTGAAGGATTGCTTGGCACACACTGAACTTTCTCTGCTTCAACTAGTTTGCTCAGCACTCACAAATGAACTTAGTCAGGTTCTACAAATGACTTAGTTAAACCTTACATCTTTGATGTGTCTTAGTCTGTCCATTCCCTGTGTCTTAGAGTATGTCGTCAATAAACTCTTGCATCAATGGCTTAGCTAATCCTTATACTTCATTACAACATCATAACTTCAACCTTTCTCTAGGTGCTCTAGTTACATCTTATTGATTGCCTCCTTCTTGTCAATCAACCAATTGATAGTATTTGGATCACTTAAGCAATTGTCATTCCTGCAAGTAGCAAGTTTGACATCAATGAAAAAACAATGATTGAAAACATTCTTTTATAGTTCCATTATTCTTCATTCATGATCTTTTCAATCATTTCCAACAACGAAGTGGAACAAGAGAGGAATGACAATTGATACTATCAAAGATCCACTTCTTGAATTTGCAGTGAGGATTATATCACATAAATTCTATCAGTCAAGCCAACTAAATAATGTCCCTTGTATAGCAATTGATGTAGGCTACAAGATAGTCAAGAAAGATCATACTTATGATCTTGTAGAACTACAGTTACAACAAATAATGGAGAAATCAAGAGCAATAAGGAAGTCTAAAAGTGCACAATGTAAGTTTGGTTCCATACTGATATACATATTTTTCTATGTTCAAAATGTCTTCCCATCTTTTGGTAGAGTAGGATAGAAGACCAATAGGTCAATGGCTATGCAAATAAATGAGTATATTGAGCAAATAGGAGACAATTTTGAGTCAGTAATGACTAGTTACTTTGAAAATTTCAAGCAGTCAATGAAACAGAGGCTGAGAATTCATGTTTCCTTGGTGGAGAAATATTACAATGATATTTTTTTCTTGGCAGACGTTGACTACACATTCATTCAGGCTATAGTGCCTAGAGTCAGATGGCTAAGGCCTTTGGGATATTAGATCAACATTGATGAAGCATTGGCTGCTATCACTGCACTTCTTACAAAAGAAGTTGATAAGACAACTAATTTTTTTGGTAATTATGATGTTGTCAAATCAAAATTTGAAATGGATTTGAAAACAACCTCAACTCTGAAAAAGAAAGATAAAATGGTGAGAAAGCTAAAAGCTAAATTTGGAGGAGTTGAAGATGAAGAAGATAACGAAGAAGATGATGAAGAAGAAGAAGAGGAAGAAGAAGAGCAAGGCCAAGAACCTCTTGCCCTAACCCAAGGCATGGGTGAAGATGCAGAAGAAGAAGGTGCTGAGGAGAAACAAGCCAAGGAAGCACTAGTCAAACAAGAACCAAAGAAGAAGAAGGCTAAAACATAGCCTACAACATAGAAAAATGGAAAGAAAGTAGCTAAACCAAGCCCTACAAAACCTACTACTCCAATTACAAGAGCCAGCACAAGGGCCACCAATCAAAAGCCCAAGGAGAAAGTAAAGGAAAAGAAAAAGGCTATTGAACAACAAGGTCCTATGCAGAAGAAACTAAGGAGAAAATGTGGCACAACTAGAAATTGATTATGAAAGGAATGAGTCAGAAGACACAAGCTAGTTTAGAGTGGTAAGTCATGCTCCCAAGTTTGATATTGAAAACATTTGTAATAATGTTAGGGATAATGCAGACTTAACAGGATTGAAAAATATTGAATTTAATAAACTTGGTAGAGAAGACCAAAATATGTTAGAAGAGTATGTATATGCCATGATGGAAAAATTCAAGAACACACCACTTCAATTTGATAATACAATGCCCAAATATTTGTATCCAATTGTTGAGAATAATAGCATTATTGCCTAAATATGGAAAAAGAAATAAGAGAATCTACATTGGCATAAGTGATGCCGGAATTGTCAAAAGGGAAAATCACAAAGGAAAATAACAAACATGGTAGCAAATTTGCACCCAAATATATAGCCTTCAACATTTTGTAAAACAAGATTGAAGATGTTGTAAAGAAATCCACTCAAATGTGGAAGTTGATATAAGGCTTGACTACTGTTAAGGAAGGAGAAGAGGATCCCTTTAAGGGAAGGAATAATGGAGAAGGTGAGGATGGTGATAAGGAAGGAGAAACTAAGAAAGAAAAGGGAGATAACATAGGGAAGAGGCACAACAAAAAAAGGATGAAATGGCAATAGCTAAGGAGTAGCAAATAGAACAAAGTGTGCAAGACACACAATTGCCAACATTAAGCCCCCCACATGACACAAACACATTTATAGACACAATAAAAGTTAAAGATGTTCCTAACAGCTAAGCTCAGAACATTAATCCATTAACTACAGAGGATTTGAAGAAAATCCTTGACCAATCCACACTACAAGCAAAATTGTGTGATAATCCAGTGTTGGTCAGTGTGGATGAGCTATAGAAAGTTATAGCTAAAATATCTAGGGATAAGATGAATACACAAGAACCACCTTCTGTCATCCCTATAGCTACTAATGGTCAACCTCTAGTGCAAACATTAGAGGATACATTAGCAAAGGTTGACATGATAGTAAAATTTGTTATGATTGAACAATAGACTCAGACTACAGAGGAGCCCATAAAGGAACAAGTAGGACAAATAGATGCTTTTGTCCCTATTGTACAAACTCAAGGTGCACCATAATTGATCACAATTGATCAAGGCAGATCTGATGAAGGGAAGGACATTCCCAAGGAAAAGGAGAAGGAAGCCATAAAAACATTGGTTATTTTACCAATAACTGGAACTCCTACTAAAATCCTTCAGGAGATGAGCACTGATGCAATGCCACTTTAGATTTCTACACTAGGCTCAAGCTCAATAAATTTTGCAAGGGTACTTCACTATGGAGACCCAACACTAGATGAAGAAATAGTTATACCAAAATATGACTATGCAACCATGAACTTGGAATAGATTAATATCATGCAAGAAGCATTAGAGAGAAAGAAGAATCAAGAAATACTTAGGAAGGAGTATAAGCAAAGGCAAGCACTTCATGAGATCAAAGACATCTTCTTAGATGCCTTCAGCTTGTAAATACTTGATGAAACCAAGCCTATATTAGAAAAACTTTTAGAAATTGTTGAATAGGTGACAAATGAAGACTGAGATACCAATGTTAAAATCATGGAGTGGTCTGAAAAGAAATTTCAAGGAAAACTCAATGAGAAGATATCTAGTGGAATAACACTATCACAAGTAGAGTTGGATACAAGGTTTGAAAAAGTGAAGAAGGTATTTGAGAATATATTATCATTGTACACAAGATTGTGTGACCCCACACTCTTCACACAAGAGACAAGCCACAAGATTTTGAATCTAGAAAGGAATTTGAAGATTTCAAGTACACAACTGCCTCAAAATTCAACTCAAAGTGAGAAGCACTTTAATTCAGTGGTTCAAACACAAAAGGAACTATTTGTATTAATAGTAGAAGAGGCTAACACAAGAGCCAAGCTAGTCCAAATTCAAGCTTCCCTAACCCCTCACATGAAATACTATAGAAGGAACTGGCCTATGCTGAAATAGTGTTAAAGAAAGATCCTAATCTTTCAACTTTGGATAGCTTAGTTCACCTTGCAATACAGACAACCATCCAAATCAAATCCTTAGATGTTGCAATGGACAATTGGGATGCTGCTCTAAAGATTGTAATAGAAGTAAATAAGAATTTTTTGGATAAATACAAAATCAATGTATAGGACCCTTTGACATAAGTGTCAAAAAAGGGGGAGATAAACGTAAGTGAGATAAAAGCCAAGGGGAGACAAATATGCAAGGGGGAGACATGTGAAAGTGGAGATAAAGTAAACAGAGAGAAGAGAAAACAAAGCAGAAGTAAATATTTGAAAAGTAGAAATAGGACATATCAGATCATATCAAATAAAGAGTATCAGAAATTTTGAAGAAAAAGAGTATCAACATAAAGAAGAGAAAAATTTTGGATATAGAAAAGACGCATTAACTCAGAGGGAGTCACAAAATTTTGAGGTCTATGAGTCTATTACAGAGTTTTGAAAATTTTGAAGTTTTTTACATATTCTGAACTATACAAGAGGTATTTACAAGCTTCATTAGATGTTGTATATTTGGTTGGAACACCAAGGGAACAAGCAGGTGTTTTATTAGATTGTGAGTAGATGGATTAGAGATAGGGTAGTGATAGATAATGGATCAGTCTTAGTACACAAAGTGCCTGAATTACCAGGTTTTCACCAAGGTACCTATCCAAGGTGCTTGAATTGCCAAGTTTTCACCATTGGACATTTATTTCTTTTTACTATTTTTATATTTTTTAAAAGCTGGGTATACCAAGGATCTTCAAGCATAGAACTTCTTGAGATGAATGATGTTAGTAGGATCATTCAAGAGTTCTCATTCTGGTGTAGATAGCTAATAGGGTTTGAAGCCGAAGGAAGTAGTGACAACATAAGGGCCAAGCCATGTAGGTTCAAACTTACCTTTCTTTTCTCGATCTGCTTGGACTTTCATGTTTTCTTTGAGGACCATGTTGCCCGCCTGAAAGTGTCGTGGAAGCACCTTCTTATTGAAGTTCCTTTTGAGACTAGTTTGATAGACTATGAGGTGATCATAGGTGTGTTGCCACTTCTCATCTAGGAGATCTAGCTAGGTGAGTCGAGCTACTCTGTATTCTTCATCTAATATTTGCCCTCACAAAGATATGCACAAGGAGGGAAGTTCAACCTCTATGGGTAGTACCGCTTCAGCACCATAGACTAGGGAGAATGGAGTTATTCCTGTGGATGTACGGAAGGACGTTTGATAGGCCCATAGGGCTGGATTTATTTGTACGTGCCAATCGCAGTCGAAATCATTGACAACTTTCTTTAGGATTTTGAGGAGGGTTTTGTTAGTTGCCTTTGCTTGGCTGTTACCTTGTGGGAAATATGGGCTAGAAAAGTGGTGATGGATGTAGAGGGAAGTGCATAATTCTTCCATGTTGATATTTTCAAAGTTAACTCCATGGTCGGTGAAGATGGTGGATGGGATGTTGAAGCGGCAAACAATGTGGTACAAGATGAACTTGGAGACCTAAACTCCTATAGCTGAGACTAGGGGGACTGCTTCCACCTATTTAGTGAAATAGTCTGTAGCTGTTATTATCCATTTTTGTCTATCAAATGAGAGAGGTATGATAGTTCCAACTAGATCAAGGCCCCAACATGCAAAGGGCCAAGGTGGTGCAATAGGCTGTAGATCTTGTGCTGGAGCGTGCACAAGATTTGCGTACTGCTGACATGGGAGACATTTTTTGACAAAGTTACAGGAGTCTTCTTCGATGGTAAGCCAATAGTAGCCTACTCTAAGGATTTTTCATGCTAGGAAAATACCACTCTTTTGGGCACCGCAAAGTCCAGAGTGTACTTATTTTAATGCCATTGCAGCCTCATTTTGGTCTAAACACCTAGAGAGAGTATCGTGATAACCCTGACGATATAGGGTATTGGCAATGATGACATAGTGGGATGATTTTTGGATGAGGTTTTGGCGTTGGGTTTGTGTGAGGTGAGGGGATATGATACCATCTTTAAGGTAAGCATGGATTTCATGGTACCAAGGGGATTGAGGACAAACCAAGATGCAAACACGATTTGAATCCTCATTCACATAGGCAGGTGTGAGGAGTTGCTCAACTAAAAACTCATACTATGTAGCCACTTGGGGAATTTCCAAGAGTGAGCCGATAGTAGCCATAGCATATGTTGCTTTGTTCTGCATTTGAGGCACTTGTGTAAACTGAAGCTTTGTAAAATGTTGAATTAGATGATCAACTAGCTCTGTGTAGGGTAATAGCTTTTCATCTTTGGTTTGATATTCATTTAGGACTTGCTTGATGATGAGCTGAGAATCACCAAAGATTTGTAACTTAGTGATGTTCCATTCTACAGCTATCTTTAATCCTGCTATGAGAGCCTCATATTTAGCTATATTGTTGGTGCTAGGGAATTGTAGCTTAAAAGCTTTTGGAATGTAATCTCTTTGATAGAGCTTTGTCTAGGGTAATCTAGCCTTGTCACTTTTCATCCCTCATCACCTTAAGCTAAAGGTTGGGATCCACAAGTGGTCAATCTCGTGTCATGCCCATAGGATCATTTGTTTATCCTCAAGTTGACACCAAAAGCCACCAATCCTGCACATAAGAAAGAAAAACTCTCACTTTTTGACAGCATACCCTTGAAGTCTTCCATCCACAAGAAAGCCAAAAATCTCTAGCCAATCCTCCTTAGGTCTGTCATGCAGCTTTGACTCTCCCTAGGAAATCTTTCATCAGCCAATCCAAAATCTACGCTTAATCCAAATCCAACCATGAGCTTTCATGTTCATCCATATGCAATACCCCATCCCCATCCAACTCATCATCAAAACATGAAATCCCAACCCTATCATGATGAGTTTGGTCGCATTGTCCTTTCTCCTGCTACATCCTATTCCAATGATGATGAAAATCTTGTTGACTATGATGGGTATCTTGAGAGCCTTAGATGCCTTCCACCAACCATCCCCCAAAATCCAAGCATTCCTCCAAACTATCTAGTCATGCCATCTCATATCCCAGCTTCTCCTCCATCACCCAATCAACCAAGCTTCCAATCTTCCACCCCCATCACACCATCTATTCATGTCAATCCACCACCTCCACCTCTGACACACGAGTCTCCCAAGAATTTCCTAGAGGAAATACAAGAAAAGCTGCCTCCAATAGTCGATAAGCCATGTCATCTAATCCAACCATGTGAAGTAGCGAGTGATGAAGCTTCCCCATCTATAATATCACCTCCATCTCCCATAGCTATCATCCCCATACCATCCATCAAATTTCTTAAAATCCTTCCACTTTCCGCAAGCATCAAAATCCCACCACCTATCAAATCCCTCCAAATTCTATCCACATCACCTCCAAGCATTTCCCAAATCTCTCATAATGACCCTTATGCATCCATCTTCTACTCACCCATCTCCACTACCGAATCTCCCATCTATCCATCCTTTGAAGAATCCATCCCTTCACCTCCTATTGCACCATCCACTCCAAGCCAATCCTATCAAGATCCTCCCCAAAAGCATGTTGACATCCCCCAAAGCATAAACAAAGATATCATCGTACCATGTCTTCCATCCATAGTGCAGTCACCATCCCCTCCATCTCGAAAACCTCAAGCCATACCTCCTCTACTGCAGGATATCTTTTCATCCCATCAGCTAAATCAATATCCTATCCTACCATCTCCTTTGCTCCATGCTTCCATCTTACCACCTATCCAAGCTATTCCACCATCTATAATATACCCTCTTGGTTCACTTACATTCATCCATGGTGGCCCCCTCTCAGCAGAAGAATTAAGAATAGTATCTCCTTGTTGCAGTACATCTAACAAAGCACTTCTACCATTTTCTACAAGCAAAAAGTTTTCTCAACTCGTTCAAGTGCTCAATCGATGGCATTATCAAGGTCAAGGTTTAGGACCACAAGAGCAAGGAATCAGAAAGCCTATTATTGGACAAAAGAATCTAGGATTTCATGGTCTTGGATATGTATCCAAAGGCTCACCATGTAAAAGTGTTGGTACAGGCCATCCCCAAACCAAGCCTATCTCCAGGCCCACCATGCCAGCCTCCCATCACTCCTTCAAGAAATCTTATGTCATCCCCCCTCTACCATCTTTGCAAACCAAAACAACCTACCATATCCCCCCTTCATCCGCTAAATCTATTTTGGTTCCCTATGTCCCAAAATCTACCATCCTCCATCCCCCTATCAGCCATCATAAAAATCCTATTCCCTCCATTCCTATGCAAGATCAACAAAGGCACATATCAGGGCACATCATCCATCATCATCCCCCTATACGCTATTCCATATCCTCTCCATCTCACAAAGCTTCTCCTAACCATCTTCCTAGAGCTTACCACAACAATGTGAATGCCAACTTCAAAATGCATAAAGCTAAAAATGCACATCCTCAACAATCATATGTCTATTCTAAAAGACATACTCCAAAAAGGCAAAATCCAATCAAAGAATGCAAAACAATGCAAAAGCCTATGAAAAGAAAATCCAAAACCATGTGGATCCCAAAGAAAAAAGTTGAAACCCAATACATAATGGCATCCACCATTTCTAATCCCCCATCTAGTGATTCATGTCCCCCATCTCCTAACTCCATCTTGGCTGCCTATATCCCCAAGTGCACTTCCACAAATCCTCCATCAAGCCCGCATCTACCATCTATCCCCCATATGCTCTTTTCACACCCATCCCAACATGTGCCAATGTTGATCCTGCAAGCATCCCCATCTCATGCTCCTTTCCAGCCTTTTCATCCCTCTATCTCCTACCATCAATCCCATCTAATCCAATCTATTGCATAAATCACACATTCAGTGTACCAAAAACTAGCAACAAAACTGAACATTCCAACAGCCAGTGAAAAATCCCAAAAAAGCCAAAAATAGCTGAAGAAAGCCAAAATCATTCTAGCTAATTCCAAAGTCAAAGAGTCAAAAAAATAAAATAAAAAAAATAAAGCATCCACTGGTGAAAACTTGGCAATTCAAGCACCTTGGACAAGTACAATGATAAAAACTTGGCAAACAAGCGTCATGCGTAATCTAGCCATCCCCAGCTTAGCCTATCATCCTCATGCTTTTGGTCACATCTTTCCATCCAACTCCATCTTCCAATTTATTCACCTATCTTTCATCCTCTAGCTTTTATCTATCACTATCCACTTATCTTCTGCAACCTCACCCCATCATCCCAGCTATCATCCATCTCCCTAGCGCCTTCAGCTTTTCCATCCTAGCTTCAATCCTATCACATCCATCGTAAGACCTCCTTCCACATGTCATCTTCTGACTGGGGGTACTATATTCCTTGGAGATCTTGTCTTGTCCATCCTCCCTTGTCATTGGTATCTTGCTCTAAGCTATTCTCATGCAAATCCAATGGCATCCTCTCATTAGCCATTCACTCTAGCGCCATCTATCAACTTAGCTACCTTCAACCTTAGCATTGTCCCCATCTTTGGTCGCACATCTATCATCATCATTGGATGCATCCTACCAAATCCATATCTTCTGCTATCACCTTATCCTTAGCTTCTACATCTTGCACCAACTTGAGCCATCTAGCTATCTTATCATCTAGAGCTCCTGTACAGCTTGTAAATAATCTTGTATCCAATGCTTGTATCATAGCTTGTATATCCAATCTTGTCCAAAAAAACTTGTACATTTGTACCATATCTTGGTCTGTCAGCTTTTACATCCTCTTTAGCTTAGTACCATTGTATCTATCTAGCTTTTGTGTCAGTTCATCCTTGATCAACATCTTGCACACATCACACAAATCTTGGTTAGCTATTCCAATGCATCCTTTACCTAGATCTCCTATCATCAAAGTGTTAACCTTCTTAGTTCAACTTGCCAAGTGCATCACTCATCCAAATCCACTAGCTTAGGTGCTCTTCGATAGATCCTTGTAGGATATAGCTTTCCTCATATCTAATCTTGGTCTGTTAGTACCTTGTCCTACCCATCTTATTGGCAAATGGTTCTCTTTTGGATTTTCTCTTTCTTTTGATTTGGAATCTTCCCTTTTGGGTCTTGAAGTATCTTTTCCAAGCAATCTTTTTGTTCCCTCCTCAAGGTTGCCAAGATCTTCCATATCATGGTATGCTGTGAATGGGGCACTCTAAGCGTACGATTTTGATCAAATCTTTTGTTTGTTTCTTTTTTTCTTGTGGGTTACCCTGTGTCGGTTCCACGATGTTTTCTTTGGGTTTCATGTATGATGCTAGAGCAATCCTTGTGTGTTTGTTTCGAGTCAGTCCGTCAGTCCTCTGGATGGTTGGTGACACGGCCTTGATGTTCTTGGTAACCTTGGCAATTAACTAACAGTCCTATAGAAAATCTAATGCTCAACTACATGGTGGTACTTCTCTTTGAAGTATCCCCCTACTCAAAAAGTTTCAATGGATTCCCTTCATCTCCATTATCCCCCATCCATATCCAGCATCTGTCTCTCCTACCCCAGCTTATGCATTAGTATCTCTTTGAATCAATCTTCACTTTTAGCTTTAGGGATCCACAATCCTAGTCTTAGGGATCCACCAATCTAATCAATCCACCAAGCCTCATCTTTTGAGATCCACAATCCTAGTCCTAGGGATCTCCGAAACCCATCTTCTGCCAATCTGACTCTTTAAAATCTTGTTGCATAAACTTTATAATCCCCTCATCCTTCTCCCTATCCTGGATTCCTTTTTATAGCGCTCCGCTCCTTCATCCTCCAACTTCCCTAAATTTTTAAGCTTGCTTCCTCTTGTGCATCTGATTCTCCTTTATCATTCTCCCATAGTGCGAGTTTGAGCTAATTCAGCTCCTTCTCTTTGCCAATCTGAGTCTCCTTGCTCATCTCGGATTCTTGTATTTTTCAAGAAACTGTCGAGCCTCGCTTTCTCTCCCTACTGCCTTCTTGAGGGGGCATCTCGCAATCCATTATCTCCTCTTCTACTCTAGCCTTGGGCATCTTATTTTCTTATCTTTGATGCCATGCCACTTGCGGCATCACATCAAAGAGGGACAAAATTTAGACACCTAAAAATCCTTTAGAAAATAAAATATTTTTATTTTCTGAAAAAAGTCCCTAATGACATCATCATTTATTAATTATTTAATTAATTAATTAATTAATTAATTAATTAATTTTTATGCCATTAAGTCCCTTTATCTTAATTAAAAATATTTAATTAAAGAATCCCTCCCAAAAATGTTTAAATCTTATTTAAACATTATTTCATTATTTATTAATTATTTAATTAATAAATTGACCAAAAATCCCAAAAAAAAAAATTTATTTATTTTTTGCCCAAAACTTGGCCAATTTCCTTAAGACCACTAACCTCTTCCAAAATCTTCTAATCCTTTTTTAATTTCGATTAAAGGCTAATCCCATCATTTCCTACCCCTAATCCCAACTCAAAATATTTAATTAAGATTAAATATTAATCCTCATGTTTATTAAAAATATTTTAATAAATATCTCCTCAACCCAAACCCTTGAAATAAATAAAGCTTTATTTATTTCCTAAAAACCTTATTTATCCTCATCCTAGGAAGTTCTAGACTCTTCTAGAAAGTCTACATCCTCATCCAAAGCTTAGACTCTTCTAGAAGATGTCAATCGTTATCTTTAATCCCAATCCTAATCCCCTCCTAACCTTGTCACATTCCCTAAACATGGGTTAAGACTTGCTAACCCAAGCCAAAGTTAACAAATATCTCCTCCTTCACCCACCCTCATTAAATGCCATCCACATGCCTATCCCTAAGCTAATCCTAAACCATCCTAATCCATCCTCTAATCATTTGCACAATCCTAAGCAAGCTTAAAACTTTCCTAATCAAGCCCAAGTCAAAATTCCTCTCATCTTCCTCAAAATATCCCAACCATAAAACTTTATGAAGCCCACAAAGCCATAAATGACTCTTACAAGCCCATTCATTGCTCTTACAAGCCATTATGAGGGTCTTTATGAGCTTTAAGCCTCCTTTGTTGACCCCTCAACCCCTCTTGCTCTAACCAATGACCCTATGACATGTATCACTCCCTAATTGACTGTAAGAAAGCACAATCCATGTGCTCTCCTCTCATTCAATCTAAACCTTCCATAAACTTTCTCCCATCCTTGCATCCTAGCCCTTGATCCCTCAAGCCCTTTGCCTATTTAAGGAATCCTCTCCCAAGCCATTTTAACACAATCTAGAAAGTAAAGCCATCATGCCATTTTGAGAAGCCATTTTTACATCAAATTCATTCACCAAAATCTATCAAAAATTTTCCATTGAAGCCCATTTGAGAATTTGAGCATACATACATAATCAAGCCATCTTAGCTATTAGACACACCTCTACATCAAGTGATCATCCTCATTGAGAGAGCCTATCCATGGCTCATATTCTCATTTGAGGACTTCACTTTGTCTCTCATGAAGTTATGTTAAATTAGTATGCAAATGTTTTTTTTTGTTTTAATTTAGTTTTTCTAACATACTAAAGTAGCATATACAGAACCTACATGGCTTGGCCCTTATGTTGTCACTGCTTCCTTCGGTTCCAGAGCCTATCAACTATCTACACCAAAAGGAGAACTCTTGAATGATCCTACTAACATCATTCATCTCAAGAAGTTCTATGCTTGAAGATCCTTGGTATACCCAGCTTTTGAAAAATATAAAAATAGTAAAAAGAAATAAATGTCCAATGGTGAAAACTTGGCAATTCAAGCACCTTAGATAGGTACCTTGGTGAAAACTTGGTAATTCAGGTGCTTTGTGTACTAAGACCGATCCATTATCTATCACTGCCTTATCTCTCATCCATCCACTCACAATTTAGTAAAACACCTGCTTGTTCCCTTGGTTTTCCAACCAAATATCCAACATCTAATGAAGCTTGTAAATACCTCTTATACATCTTGTAAATCTTGTACCTCATCTTGTAAATCTTGTACCAAAGCTTGTATCATACCTTGTAAATCTTGTATCATCCCTTGTATCATAGCTTGTATATCCAAATCTTGTCCAAAACTTGTACCATATTCCAGCTTGTACCCTATCACGTGCACACACAAATCCTACTTCACTGAAGCTTTTCACAAAACCCTCAAATTATTCAACTATCCATCTATCACACATTGAAAACATCCAACACACTCTAAAACATTTCCATCTCACCAACTCAAAACATGAACAACCTTGTAGATTTGTACCATATCTTGGTTTGTCAGCTTGTACATCCTCTTTAGCTTAGTACCATTGTATCTATCCAGCTTTCGTGTCAGTTCATCCTTGATCAACATCTTGCACACATCGCACAACCCTTGGTTAGCTATTCCAAATGCATCCTTTAGCTAGATCTCCTATCACCAAAGTTTATCCTTCTTAGTTTCGCTTGCCAAGTGCATCACTCATCCAAATCCACCATCTTAGGTGCTCTTTGATAGATCCTTGCTAGATATAGTTTTTCTCATGTCTGATCTTGATCTATTAGTACCTCATCCTACCCATCTCATTGGCAAATGGTTCTCTTTTGGATTTTTTCTTTCTTTTGATTTTGAATCTTCCCTTTTGGGTCTTGAAGTATCTTTTCCAAGCAATCTTTTGTTTCGTACTCAAGGTTTCCATGATCTTCCATATCATGGTATGTTCCAACTGGGGCACTCTAAGTGTATGATTTTAATCAAGTCTTTCATTTGTTTCTTTTTTGCTTATGGGTTACCCAGTGTCAGTTCCACGTTGTTTCCTCTAGGTTTCATGCGTGATGCTGGGGCAATCCTTGTGTGTTTGTTTCGAGTCTGTCTGTTAGTCCTCTGGATGGTTGGTGACACGACCTTGATGTTCTTGGTAACCTTGGCAATTAACCAACAGTCCTGTAGCAAATCTAGTGCTCAACTACATGGTGGTACTTCTCTTTGACGTAGTCCCCTTCTCAAAAAGCTTCAATGGATTCCCATCATCTCCATTATCCCCCATCCATATCCAGCATCTGTCTCTCCTACCCCAGCTTATGCATCAGTATCTCTTTGAATCAATCTTGACTTTTTGCTTTAGGGATCCATAATCCTAGTCTTAGGGATCCACCAATCCAATCAATCCACCAAGCCTCATCTTTCAAAATCCACAATCCTAGTCTTAGGGATCTCTAAAACCCATCTTCTGCCAATCTGACTCTTTGAAATCTTATTGCATCAGCTTTATAATCCCCTTATCCTTCTCCCTATCCTGGATTCTTTTTTATAGTGCTCCGCTCCTTCATCCTCCACCTTCCCTAAATTCTTAAGCTTGCTTCCTCTTATGCCTCTGATTCTCCCTTTATCATTCTCTTGTAGTGAGAGTTTGAGCTAATTCAGCCCCTTCGCTTTGCCAATCTGAGTCTCCTTGCTCATCCCAAATTCTTGTATTTTTCAAGAAACCATCGAGCCTCGTTTTCTCTCCCCACCGCCTTCTTGAGGGGGCATCGTGCAGTCCATTCTCTCTCTTCTACCCAAGACTGGGGCAACTGTGTTGCTCCATAAAGTCATATCTATGTCATTTATATCTGAACTTCTTTGAAATAGTGTTGTTTCAACACTATGTCAAAGAGGGGCAAAATGTAGACACCTAAAATCCTTTAGAAAATAAAGTATTTTTATTTTTTGAAAAAGTCCCTGATGACATCATCATTAATTAATTAATTAATTAATTAATTTTTTATGCCATTAAATCCGTTTATCTTAATTTAAGATATTCAATTAAAGAATCCCTCCCAAAAATGTTTAAATCTTATTTAAACATTATTTCCTTATTTATTAATTATTTAATAAATAAATTGACCAAAAATTCCAAAATAAATAAATGATTTATTTTTTGCCCAAAACTTGGCCAATTTCCTTAAGACCACTAACCTCTTCCAAAATCATTTAATTTCCTACCCCTAATTCCAACTCAAAATATTTAATTAAGATTAAATATTAATCCTCATGTTTATTAAAAATATTTTAATAAATATCTCCTCAACCAAAACCCTTGAAATAAATAAAACTTTATATATTTTCTAAAAAACCTTTTTTATCCTCATCCTAAGAAGTTCTAGACTCTTCTAGAAAGTCTTCATCCTCATCCAAAGCCTAGACTCTTGTAGAAGATGTCAATCCTTATCTTTAATCCTAATCCTAATCCCTTCCTAACCTTGTCACATTCACTAAACATGTGTTAAGACTTGCTAACCCAAGCCAAAGTTAACAAATATATCCTTCTTCACCCACCCTCAATTATTGCCATCCACTTGCCTATCCCTTAGCTAATCCTAAACCATCCTAATCCATCCTCTAATCATTTGCACAATCTTAAGAAAGCTTAAAACCTTCCTAATCCAACCCAAGTTGAAATTCCTCACCCTCCAACATAAAGGACCCTCAAATATCTCTTACACTCTCCTTTAATGCTCTTACAAAGCACTTATGAAGGGTCTTTATGAAGATATTATCCCTTGAGCCTCCTTTGTTGACTCATCCTTGCCCTTTCCTCCATCCTCTCACCCTGTGACATGTGTCACTCCCTGATTGGCTATAAGGAAGCGCAATCCATGTGCTCTCCTCTCATTCAATCTGAGCCCTCCATAAGCTTTCTCCTTTCCTTCCATCTTAACCCTCCATACCTCAAGCCTCTTGCCTATAAATTGGATCCTTCCCTTTTGCAAAAACAACACAACCTAGAAAGTAAAGCCATAATGCCATTTTGAGAAGCCATTTTTACATCAAATCCATTCACCAAAATCTATCAAAAATCCTCCATTGAAGCCCATTTGAGCATTTGAGCATACATACATAATCAAGCCATCTTAGCTATTAGATACACCTCTACATCAAGTGATCATCCTCATTGAGAGAGCCTATACATGGCTCATATTCTCATTTGAGGACTTCACTTTCTTTCTCATGAAGTTATTTTAAATTAGTATGCAAATGCTTTTGATTATTTTAATTTAGTGTCTCTAACATACTAAAGTAGCATATACAAGTCCAAAGGTACAACACACTCATTCCATGACATTCACATATTCATTTATTATATCCTCTAACCCTAAGCTACATGCCATGTAAAAATGTATATGCAGGATAAGTGCACGAAGTTGTGGTGTCGAAAGCAGGGTATAAGTGGACACCTTTTTCTTTTTCTTTTTCTGAAATCAACAATTTTTGAACTTTAACAAGAATTTGAAGATAGTTACGCTTAAAATTTTAAGATATGACAAAAAAAAAAGTAGTAGTCCTTTAAATCTAGTTTCTAAACTACTAATTTTTTTTTAAAATGTTTCTGTTTTAGGTCCTCAAAAAAGGGGGCTACAGAAAGTGGTACTGTTTATTCCAAAAAAGCATAACATAGTACAAAGTGTGGGCCCCCTAAAATTTTAACTTTTTTTTTAAAAAATTATTTAAATGCTCTAGCCAAAAGTTACTTAACACTATGTAGTTTATCTCAGATTTTTTGGGTAATTTTATAATGTATATTTTATTTTAATGAATTTTTTAACTAGACACATCCCAAAAATGTGAAATATCTATGTGCCCCCCCAATAAATGATTGAAAACTAATCTAAAATTAAAACTTATATTTTGAAAAGTGTGAATGGAGTCTAGTTTCTAAAAAATTAAGTTGTTGCAAAATTTGATGAACGAGCTAAAATCTATAGCCCAAAAGTACATGTTGGTTTTTGACAAAAAATGGACATACATTCGAAAGAAATTATAGATGAAAGGCTTGAAATAGTTCAAATAAAAAATAAATTATATGTTTATATAGCTAACACAGAGACCTACAATGTCATGTAACTTGATCTTATTGATGCTCAACCATGAGGAATCTTGAAGGAGAGCACACAAGAAAAATTAATCATTTTTTGTATGTTTGTAGAAAAACATGTTTTAGACCTATTTATAGACTCCAAACCATTGGGTTGGATCCCTAAGGAAAAACCAAGCCTTAGGCTTGGTAGAATGCAAATTTTTGTATAGCATGTATGCCATATAGCACATGCGTGTTATAGCATGCACACACTATTTAAAGCTTTTTAAATTTGGGTCTTAATATTGCATGTGCACTTTAGTGCACACACACTATTGAGATCTAAATAGTGCATAGAGAGGGAAGAAGAGAGTTAGAGCAAGAGCAAGAGAGAGAGGGGGGGATGGGTGTCTGGATGTGTGAGAGAGAGAAAGTAGGGGATGGGAGAGGGGAGAGAGAGAATAAGGGATGGAAGACAGAGGAAGTGAGAGAGAGTAGGGGTGGCAAAGAGAGTACAGGATGGGAGAGAGAGGAAGTGTAAGAGAGAGTAGGCATGGCAAAGAGAGAGTACAGGATGTGAGAGAGAGATTGAGAGTAGGGGATGGGAGAGAGAGAGAAAGTGAGAGAGAGAGAGAGAGAGAGAGAGAGTGGGGTGGTAGAGAGAATATGCGATGGGAGAGAGAGATTGAGAGTAGGGGATGGTAGAGAGAGAGTAGGTAGTGGGAGAGGGGGTGAGAGAGAGAGAGAGAGGAGGATGGGAGTGTGTGTGAGAGAGAGTAGGGCATAGGAGAGAGTGTGAGTGTGTGAGAGAGAGAAAGTAGGGAATGGGAGAGGGGAAAGAGAGTAGGGTATGGGGGAGAGAGAGTAGAGAGGGAGAGAGTGAGAGAGAGATAGTAGGTGGTGGGAGAGGGAGTGAGAGAGGGAGAGAGGGGGGGGATGGGAGTGTGTGCAAGAGATCTAGAGAGTAGGGGATGGGAGGGAGGGAGAAAGAGAGAGAGAGAGAGAGAGAGTAGGGGATGGGAGAGAGAGTAGGGAGTGGGAGAGGGAGAGAGAGGGGGGAATGGGAATGTGTGTAAGAGAGAGAGAGAGAGAGAGAGAGTAGGGGATGTTAGATAGAGGAAGTGTGAGAGAGTAGGGGTGGTAGAGAGAGAGAGTACAGGATGGGAGAGAGAGATTGAGAGTAGGGGATGGAGGAGAGCAAGAGTAGGAAATGAGAGACAGAGTGGGAGAGGGAGAGCAAGAGAGAGAGGAGGATGGGAGTGTGTGTGTGTGTGTGTGTGAAAGAGAGAGAGTAGGGGATGAGAGAGGGGGTAGAGAGAGTAGGGGATGGGAGAGAGAGAGTAGGTGGTGGGAGAGGGAGTGGGAGAGGGAGAGAGAGGGGGATGGAAATGTGTGTAAGAGAGAGAGAGAGAGAGTAGGGGATGGGAGAGAGTGTGAAAATGTGAGAGAGAGTAGGGGGTGATAGAGAGAGAGTAGAGAGGGAGAGAGTGAGAGTGAGAGTGAGAGTGAGAGTAGGTGGTGGGAGAGGGAGTGGGAGAGGGAGAGTGAGTGAGAGACAGAGTAGGGGATGGGAGAGGAGAGAGAGAGGGGGATGGGTGTGTGTGTGTGTGAAAGAGAGAGTGAAGGGAGAGAGAGATAGAGAGAGAGTAGGGGATGGGAGAGAGAGAGTAGTTGGTGGGAGAGGGAGTGGGAGAGGGAGAGTGAGTGAGAGATAGAGTAGCGGATGGGAGAAGAGAGAGAGAGGGGGGATGGGTGTGTGTGTGAAAGAGAGAGAGTAGGGGATGAGAGAGGGGAGAGAGAGATAGAGAGAGTACAAGATGGGAGAGAGAGAATGAGAGTACGGGATGGGAGAGAGAGATTAGAGAGGGAGAGAGTGAGAGAAAGAGACAATAGGCTATGGGAGAGGGAGTGGGAGAGGGAGAGAGAGAGGGGGGATGGGAGTGTGTGGGAGATATAGAGAGTAGGGTATGGGAGAGGAGAGAGAGAGGGGGGATGGGAGTGTGTGGGTGTATGAAAGAGAGAGAGTAAGGGATGTGAGAGGGAAGAGAGAGAGAGAGAGTAGGGGGTGGGAGAGGGTGTGAGAGTGAGAGAGAGAGAGAGTAGGAGGTGGTAGAGAGAGAGTATGGATGGGGGAGAGAGAGAGTGAGAGTAGGAGATGGGAGAGAGTGTGAGAGTAGGGGATGGGAGAGAGAGAGTAGAGAGGGAGAGAGAGTGAGGGAGAGAGATAGTAGGCTGTGGGAGAGGGAGAGAGAGAGAGAGTGGGGATGAGAGTGTGTGAGAAAGATCTAGAGAGTAGGGGATGAGAGAGGGCAGAGACAGAGTAGCCTGAGAAAGAGAGTAGCATATGGGAGAGAGAGAGTAGGTGGTGTGAGAGGGAGAGAGAGGTGGGGTATGGGGGTGTGTGTAAGAGAGAGTAGGGGATGGGAGAGAGTGTGAGAATGTGAGAGAGAGTAGGGGTGGTAGAGAGAGAGAGAACAAGATGAGATAGAGAGAGTTAGAGAAAGTAGGGGATGAGAGAGTGTGTGAGAGAAAGTAGGGGGATGGGAGAGAGAGAGTAGAGAGGGAGAGAGTGTGAGAGATCTAAAGAGTAGGGGATGGGAGAGGAGAGAGAGAGGGGGATGGGAGTCTGTGTCTATGAAAGAGAGAGTAGGGGATGGAAGAGGGAGAGAGAGGGGAGATGGGAGTGTGTGTAAGAGAGAGAGTAGGGGATGAGAGAGAGTGTGAGAGAGAGTACGGGGTGGTAGAGAGAGAGAATGGGATGGGAGAGAGAAAGTGAGAGTAGGGGATGGGAGAGAGAGAGTAGGTGGTGGGAGAGGGAGCGAGAGAGAGGAGGATGAGAGTGTGTGAGTGAGAGAGAGAGAAAGGGATTAGAGAGGGGGGAGAGAGAGAGTAGGGGATGGGAGAGAGAGTAGGTGGTGGGAGAGGGAGAGCAAGAGAGAGAGTAGGGGATGGGAGAGGAGAGAGAGTAGGGGATGGGAAACTTGAGAGAGAATGTGAGAGAGTAGGGATGAGAGAGAGAGTAGGGGATGGGAGAGGAGAGAGGGTGAGAGAGAGCAAGGGATGGGAGAGAGAGAGTAGGAAGTGGGAGAGGGAGAGCAAGAGAGAGAGTATGGGATGGGAGAGGGGAGAGAGAGTAGGGAGAGAGAGAGAGAGTAGGGGATGGGAGAGGGGAGAGAGAGAGTAGGTAGTGGGAGAGAGAGTGGGGTGGAAGTGTGTGAGACAGAGAGAGTAGGGGATGGGAGAGGAGATAGGGTGAGGGAGAGTAGACAGTGGGAGAGGGAGAGTGAGAGAGAGTAGGGAATGGAAAAGGAGAGAGAGTGAGAGAGAGAGAAGGGGATGGGAGACGAGAGAGAGTGAGAGAGAGTAGGGGATGGGAGAGGATAGAGAGTGAGAGAGTAGGGGATGGGAGAGAGAGAGAGTGAGAGAGAGTAGGTGATGGGAGAGGGAGTAGGAGAGGGAGAACAAGAGAGAGAGAGTAGGGGATGGGAGAGGAGAAAGAGAGTAGGGGATGAGGGATGGTGGGATAGTGAGAGATGTATTTTCACATAGTGTGTACGCACTTTATAGTGCATATGCACTATAGTGTGTATGTGCTATAGTGCATACACACTATGTGAAATCACCAAAAAATGGTCATAAAGCAAGTTTGGGTCCCTTTTGATCCATATTCTACTTTTGGTTTGCTGTGCATTCTATTGTTCTTATAGAAAACATAGGTTTCATGCTGTTGGAAGTTAGCAAACACTATTTGAAGACTTTTTGAAGCTAGCAAACACCAAATTCAATCATTGGATATGCTATTTGAAGGCTTTTTGAATATTCTTTCTATAGAAAAGGTTAGTGTAGTCCTTTTTAAATATTATTTGTTGATATATATAGACAAATTTGATTACAATTTGACATGTTGTTTAATATATAGTGAATTCTTTGTAATTTGTATGTTTGAATGAATTGTTATTTGGAAATGGTTAGAAATTTGGCAAGTTGTTTGATATATATTGTGTATTCATTGAAATAATTGTAATTTTTATATGTATTTGAATGATTTATAATTTACAAATTGTAAGTAATTCAGATGTTTGAATAATTTGACATGTAGAAATCATCATCATGCCAAGGAAGAAACCAAAAACTCAAACAAATGAAGAGAGGGAGAGAGATTTGGCAATTAAAAGAGATAAAATGAAACTACTACATGAACAAAGAAAAATGCAAAGAAATAATAAAGAATTGACTTTTGAAGAGGAACAAGAACCACCGATACAAATAAACAAAGAGGAAGAATTGGAAAGACAAAGAGAACAAATGAGACTATTAAGCTCAAGAAGACAATTGAATTGTGAAGCTACACCATCTTCCAATGTTGGAGTCATATCATCCTCTAATGTTGAAGAGATGCTAATTTATAGATCTGACATTGTACACACTCCATCATGTCATGTTGAAGGCACAACATCAACATATCAAGTAGGTGATATTCCATCTTTTGCATCTTATTGCCAAGGCACATCATCTTCAGTTCAAGGTACGCAAAACATTCAACCTTATGTTGATGTTCAAAATGTTGAGAGAATGGAAGAGATTATAACACCTTCTAGAATTCATTTTAGAAGACCAAAATATTTGATTGATATTGATACTAACATTTTTAAATCAATGTTTGACAAGATTATTAGGCATACTTGTCAAAGAAAAGTTAATCGTATGTGGAGATTATTCTTTGAAGAATTAAATATTATAGGTCATTGCCAATTATTGGTTGAAATGATGAGGAATTTGAAATTTAGGCCTATCATGAAGATTCTTGGGCTAAGAACAATGGACAATTCAAATGAAAAAGGCATTGTAAAGAATCTAATGAGTGCTTATGAAAAAGTGGAATCTAAATCAAGCACCAAAGATAGTAATATCACAAGACGAGTACTTACATCGATAATAGTAAGTACCCAAATGAAGAAAGCTCGACTCATGAGAAAGACAAGAAAAATATTTAAAATTGGTAGAGGTACTCTAAGGAGAGCCATGCTAAGGCATGAGAGATTGGAATATCCAACAAAAAATGAGTTATGGACATTTAGCAATAGACTACCGCAAAAGGATAAAGAAATTAGTAAAGCTTTGAAATCATTGATCAAAGATTTTGGAAAAATAACACACGTGTTTCCCCTAATCAAAGAGATGTTGTAAGGATGATTGGTAGCCAAAATCGTGATCCACATGCAAAACATTTTTTGGACTAAACCCAAACACAATTTTTTGCTGCAAAATTTATTGGTATGTATGCTCAGATTTGAATAAGTCAAAGATTTTTTGAGATGGGTCAACATTTTTATGTGAAGATAAATCAGACATGCACAACTTGTTGTTGTAGGATACATATTGAATTTTCTAACCAATTTGATGTTTTTAGGCATATATGTGTGATTTTGCATTCTAAGTTTGTTTTTCAAGATTGTGACATGAATGAGCCAACAAGATCTTCAAGGGAATTCATATCCAACATTTTATGTGAAATAGGGGACGACCAACAACTTTACAATACATCATGCTTGGATGGTATATGTTTATTTTGTGGTTCTTTGCAACTTTTATCAACTTGTGAACATATGGATACACTAATACATTAGGGGTGAATTTGTGACGACGGGAAAATGCAATGTGTTTTTGGCTTCTTTTTTTCAATTATAACCCGACAACATCACAATTGCAATGTTAATGGGATATAAGAAAAAAAAATGGCGCGTTGGTCATTATGCCCTCTAGAGTGTTTGAAAATGAATCCAGTGGGTTTTTGCTAGTCATGCCATCCTCCTAGAACATCACTTACCACTCATTTGTAGGAAAGTTGCTAATAGGAATTGAAAAATCAATGGAAGTTGTGTTCATTGTGAATTCTATAGTTGGGTCCCTCATTTGTGTAGGATTTGGAGAACATTTGCAAGATTTAGAAATTCCTAGAAGGATCCTACCCCAAAATAGAGACTCCTGAAGCATGGCATTGGAAGCTAGCAGCAAAGCATTTCCATTTTACAAGGTTTAATTGGTTGTATGGTAGCTCCTTGGTGTTTGAAGGTGGTTTGCAGGATTTCCTGTTGTTGGGGTCACAATTATTAAATGTTTGAATGTAATACCAGATCTACAAACTGACTTCTTTGTGCATTAAACAAGGGTTTCAGAAGCTTTTCAGAGTTTAGGTGAGGTTTTTTGTTTCCATTGCTTGTTTTATGAATGCACTATTTATGAGCATCTAGATAGATCCCAATCTTAGGCTTCTCTACATGTTCCTATTTAAAATCAGTATATTTTTTAGGGTGAAGAGAAGAATTGGGCACTTATTTGGCCAAAGCTGGAATCAAATCTGCCAGCTTGTGTTGTGAATTGAGGTGGATTCAGTTTTTAAACATGGATTGATTTTTTGTTGACTTGGATTTGAAGTCTGTGGATGAGGTTTAGTTGAATTGGCTAAAGTCTAAATAGGGTTTTTTTGAATTCAGTTTGAGTACCCAACCCTCTAGTATTATATGTGGTTACAATATTTTTATGATGAGAATTTTGACATAATAGTTGTTTGCACTCTTACTTCACCTGAACCCTCACAATTTATGTTTCCAAATACATCTGATCTAGAGTGATACTTGCTGCTTTAGTAATAGGCTACCATTTTATTTCATATTTCCAAAAATTTTGTTTAGAAATACTCCCCTCTTGCTCACTTTTGTCCTAGACAAGTCTGCGAATATCAATCAACTATGCTCAATATCTCGCCCTCACAATTCTGTTTACTACTACTCAATAGTGCTCACATTTGATGTTCTTCAACGTCTTTTTTCTATTGTTATCTTTACACTTTTTGTCACTAGTTTCCTTCCTTGCTCTAGAACTAGCATACACCCCGTGTCATGACAATAGGGGCAGTGTTTAACCAAGCTAGAAGGAACCTAGATAGATATGACAGTATTTCTAGAGGGGCAACAATACCCTTGGTTATTTGATACTCCTTTGTAAAGCTTCAACATGAGCTTTTCATACTGATTCGTGGCACCTTGATCATCGTACTTTACTAACCTTCTCAAAGCATCAGCTCTTGAGATTTAATATCATTACTTCATCTATTAAATATGAGTACATATGTTTCACCTCATGTGCATAATCTTTGACAAATATGTTAGGCTTTCAATTATTACTATTTTAAGGCTCTTATTTGCTTGCATTGAGTTTATCACTAAAACATTGTTATTGTCCTTGTATTAATCCATGCATGAGACTCTTCAAAGTTCACATAGGCCTCAAATTCAAAGACAGAGATTCTCACATATTAACAAAACCATAGAGATATAATAGAAACTCTCAATGACTTCATGATGCTTTAGAGTTAGACAGACCTTTTAATCGCATTGGTGGTGTAACCATCCTGTCCCATATTTGATCGCATTGGTCAACCTCTTAAATGGCTTCAAAGGAATTTGACAACATCAATAGCCCTTGATTGTCCTTTACATGTTTTCAACAAAACTATTATTGGACTTTATGATCATACAGGTCCTTGGGATCTCTAAACAGTGCCAACAATGTCCTACAAACATGCTTACTGCATGTAAACTCTTCGAGTATATATACAATCTTGTATATAGTTTGAAGTTTTAGTAGACACTTTACATATCCATCTAATTCTGAGTGTTCCTGCAATTGGTTGACAGTGAATTTTGGTTATGTTTGTCCTTTCTATTTGATCTCACTCGTAAGGAAACTATTGTGTAGATTCAACCCCTATGACATCATTCTTTTGTATTAGGAGCAGTATTGAAGAATCCAAAGATCGAAAATGACAATATTGACATGTAGAGGGTCATGTAGGACACAATGAATGTATTCCTTGTACTTAGCATTGTTTGAGGCACTTTCTACACAATCATACAAACCTTAAATTTCAAACTACACAATGCAATGTATTCAAAACTTGATTGTTTTCATGTACAACCCAACTAAAACAAACCACTAAGATCTCCTAATTTTGAAGCATTATCTTACATGCCTAAAATTACATGAAGAAATATACCGATATAAAGGGGTTATAGTTGTTATCTTACCTCCCTATCAATCACTTTTTAATAGATCTTCTCACCTACCAGCATTGAATCTAGGATTACAACATCTTGGACCACACAAACTCTTAAATATGTAAAATATTGTGTATTATTCAAGTGATGGGCCAGCAAATAGGAGCTCTTTGATCCTTAATGATTTCTACTCCATTCTCATGGCTTTTAGAGGTACATACACCAAGTATGATTCTTTCATGAACTGGGGCTAATTTGCTTTAATTCAAGCAAAAATAGCCTATGTGAAACTTCAACAAACTTAAAATCCTCAAAATGAAGCTCCCTCCAAAAGGTGTACATGAGCTTTTGAGGAAAAAGGATTTTTTTATGGTTTAGAACTTAAAAGTATGTCATAAAATATCAAACCCTTTACATGCCCTTATGAGTCTATTTAAAACCAAAATCTTAAATAAGTCAACAATCACTAGCCTAAAAAAAATTAAATTCTATTAGTTGCAGTTTTGAAATGTAATCGGTTGCATAACATAATGTGCAACACTAGTAAGGATCAAAATTTGGTCAAAATACTAGTCCAACATAACCCATACAAGAGAGATTTCAGATTTATGAACCTAAAACAAAAGCTAATCTTTATAGTTTACAAATCAATGAGGAATTGGATCCTAAGCAAGAACATAATAAGGGAAGATAAAAAAAATATGTGTTAAACAACAAACTAAACAATTAAGAAACAAGTTCCTCTAGAGTCCATACGAGCATTAAAAAGGAAAAAAATAAAGTAGCATGCATCAATCCCTCATTGAAGAAAAATAAAGATCAATTAAAAATCTCACCTTGATTCCCCTTTCTAAACTAAATAAAATCAAAGAAATGTGTACCTATAACACGTATATCAAACAAAAAATCCAAATTTTAACCACTTTAAATATGGATTGCTTATCCCAAACAAAAAATTGAAATTTTAACCACTTCAAATATGGATTTCTTATCCCATTTGTGGAAAATACTAGATACAATTTATCCAAAGCAAAAAATATTAAATCAATAAGAAAGCCTATAAAAAATTGTCCAAATAAAAAAATCAATAACACGAGAGCTTAAAGAGAAAAATGGCATGCTGCTGTAACAATCTTTTAGGGCTCCTATTGTAAAAAATCAAATCAATAACCCAAAACCACTAAATCTGTTAGGCTAATGATCTCGATGCTATATATCAACTTTGGTTCGAGTGTCACCTAGGTTACCACAAACCCTTTTAACAGTGCATGTGTAGTTGCGTGTGTAGCCGAGTTGGTGCGAAGGCAAGTCATGAGGTGTAGTTAGGCTAATGATCTCACTATTGTGCATCACCTTTGGATCAATCTCACCTAGATTATCTAAAACCTTTTTGCCCATAAATGGGTTAGGTTGGGCTCATCCATCTGTTGTTGTGCTTGCTAATATTCCTTAAGGATAAACCTATTGAAGGGTGGTGGAAGTGTAATTTTTGTAGTACTTTGAAGGGTAATCCTAGATCTTCAGGTGCAAGATTTATTATTGAAGATTCGAATGAAAACCTTATTACATGTGGACATAAATGTTTATTGGATGGAACTAACAAGTAGCCAATAAGTTAGATTAATTTTTATGTCGAAGGCACAATATGAGTGTACTTTTCGTTTGATATCAGTGAACAAATTGTAACATCCTTGCATTTTGCATGAAGCTTAGCTATCTTCACTATGCCTCCCTCACCCTACTTTCTTGCTTGGAGTGATGAGTGTTTCTTTCTATTGCTTTGTTTTCCAATTGATTTAGTAATTACTCACCATTTGTCTTCTGCATAGGTGTGCAGATCACTTGCAATAAATAGACTATAGCTTAATAAATACCTACGTTCATGTGCAATTCTCTTTAGGATTTGGATCATGATACTCTCTAAAGATGCACCAACATAATAGGTAATAAACCCTAGTCACACTAGCAGTTGAATATGATAACACGGGAATAGAAGAAAAATCCCCGGGAGAAGATCGATTAGACTTAAGCCTAGTTGAAACAACAACCCCGGCTAGGACCTCAATCCTTAACATAGAGCCAGTAGGTAGAGAAACCTGGGAAAATCACCTCTAGCCTTTGTAGAAGGCTTAGCACCAGCAGAATCCCAAAATCCAACAGGATTCAGAAGACCAACACAAATATTTTCAATGTTATCATTGACAACATCGTAACATTTTTGTAGTTTTTTAATATAAAGATTCATATGCACTCTAAGGCCCAAGAAAATATAAAATGGTGATGATGACCTTGGATATCATGAAAAACATGATGATATGGTTTTTATCACATTCGACTCTCTTTCACCAAATATGCACAATGCTACCTAGTTGGTCCTAAAGTATAAATCCATGCCAACTTTGGCTTAAAAATATTGTTTTCCATTACATCATTGGTCTAAATTATCGATGTAATTTATTATACCTCTAGTTCTTGTGTTGAGACTAACATCCCCCTTAGTAGTCATCATAGAACCAAAACCAATTGCGACATGTATGCAAAATGTGGAAATATAGATGAGGCACATGAACTCTTTCAACAAATTCATCTAAGAAATGTGGTATCATGGAATGCCATGATTGCATGATATGTACAAAATGGATTTTTTGAAAAGGCTTTAGAAACCTTGAAGCAAATACTATTGCTAATGATGTATTGCTGCTCTATTTTGGTATTTGATGATTGTCCATGCTTAAACATTTAATGTCATTATGGTTATATGAATGGATTCTTTGCCTTAGAACACTATCATCTTCAAAATCCTATATGAAATCTATATGACCATTTCATTTCTTCAATATGCCCTATGGATGTCCCTAACTATATATCTTTTAATTGCATACAATAACTAATTTATGTGCTTTTTCATGACTATGTTTGACTCATATAAATGTGATCTCTCTAGCACTATGATGTCGTTTAATATGTCTTGCTAAAGCTTGTAAATTTTTTTCCTTTTGCCATGTCATGTAATATGTCCTGCCTTGTAGCTTATATGTTTTGAAATTGTTGTTAGGCCTTGTAGCTTGTATAATTTGATTGATGGAGAGCTTCTACGACTAAGCAAGAAGGTCGTTGCACGAGTTATAGCCATGCGCTCAGGTATGAAAATTGTATATTTTTTAATCTAATGTATATTTTAACTAGACTTTTGGCTTATATGTTTTGAAATTTCTTTTAGTGGCTTAATGTTGTAAGGTCTCTTGAAATAAGACCTTCAGGTGGTTGGTCAAAGTTTTACAAATAATCTTATCCACAAATTTTCCTAGAGCAATTGACTGAATGTTATAAAAGGTGATGGGGTTAAATGTCTTAGGAATAAATTCAAAGAAATTAGTTTTAAAATATTAAAGTATTTAACTAGGTCTAAGAAGATTTGTGTACTTTCGACAGTTTTGCTTAGTTTGTGAAAGTTGTAGACCAAAGTTTTCATAGCCCAATTTTTGCTTCCTATAAAGAACGATCATGTCAGATAATATAAGTGAAGAACAAAATAAGGAGACAATCACTAGATTGTGGTCTAACTTGAAAAGAAAAGGTGATGGAAAATCTTATTGTCCTTGCAAATTTGTAAGGGCTTAAATCGTAGAAGACTGCTAATCAAAATAGTTAAGAGACATTGTAGAGAGAATGGTCACATTGAAGGGGGGCATGACTATCATCCACTGGTAAGTTGTTCATTATATCATTTTAACAATTTATATACATATAAAATCACTTGATGATGAGTTGATGATCATGGTATATTTATGTTAATAAATTTTATATAGTTTGATAACCCTAAGGAAGTACATGATATGAACCACAACAATTCGAAGAATATGGTTTTTTGAAGTGGAGGAACATGGAGGTGCGAATATCCAAGGTGAAGATGATGATCCCATGGAAGATGACGATCATGCACCAGAAAACACAATTGAAGATGGTGGTATAAATACATTGATCCATGACACATTTAGTCCAAGCATATATGATCATGATGATGATGATAGCCTCGATGTACCTCTACTTGAGAAGGCATATGAGCCCCTATACAAAGACTCCCAAACAACTCTTCTCTCTGTTGTATTGTTGTTGTTGAACTTGAAGGTTATGAATGTTACTTATGTTAAGGTATGTCATATATGTCTTTATAGTTAACAAAGGGTGAATAATGTACCACTAATATTGTTTATATTAACAACTTATATTTTTTGTTGTAGATTGATAGGAGAGTTTTTGTTACCATCATCAAATATTCTACCTTGCTCATATCGAGAATTATCTGCTGTTATGAAAGATATTGGAATGGAGTATGAAGCAATACATGCTTGTCACAATGATCATATTATATATTATAAACAACATGAATTTGCAACACAATGCCCTGTATGTCATATGAGTAGATATCGAACAGATCGACTAACAAAAAAGGTGCCTCAAAAGGTTCTTTGTTACATCCCCATTATTCCACGGATGCGACAATTATTCAAGTGTAGTAGCTTGGCTCAATTTATGGATTATCATGCATGCAATAGAAGTCAAGATGACATTATTCAAATTCGTGCAGATGGTTTGGCATTTATGCACATAGAGTAAAAGTGGCAACACTTCAAAGAAGAACCTCGTAATCTTAGGCTTTCATTAGCAATGGAGGGTGTCAATCCATTTGGAGAGATGAGATCTATTTACTCGGTGTGACCTATTTTTGTTATCATTAATAACATTCCTCCATAGATGTCAATAAAGAGGGAGCACATTATGTTGGCAATGATTGTTCCAGGTATCTTATCATTTGATAGTTATTAATTTACATGTACTTACAAATCTTGCAGTAAAATGGTCACAATAATTATGTAATGTTATTGTTCATTCAAGTAGGTAAATATCAAGTTAAAGATATGAATGTATATATTGAGCCTCTTATCGACGAGTTGGTGGAGTTATGGAACGGTGTCACTATGTATGACGTGTCTAGACCAATAGGACAAAGACAATTTCAATTCCATGCAATACTTGCATGGACAATACATGATGCCCCAGGGCTAACACATTTTTGTGGTATGTTATAGTGAATTCAAGTTGCGCATGATAATTCTAATTATAAAAATCAACATATTTAATAATCCAATTATATCATTATCTTGTAGGTCTTCAAACAAAGGGAAAATTTACATGTCCAATTTGTGGTCCAAAGATGAAATCTCGTCATTCAAAAAGTTTAGGAAAGTAGGTGTTTGATGAGTGTAGACAGTTCCTCCATTGGAATCATAAGTATCGAAGTACAGAAAACATCTTTTCAATGGGAAAGAAGAGACTACATCAAAGCCACGAAGAATGACACCTTGCCTATGGAAGTTGGAATATAATAGAATTAATTGTCGAGGTAATGTCATTCCACCTAATGGTTTATGTTTATAATTTATATATTTCTATTGTGATTTTTGTTTACTAATTGTGTAATTGATGATCATGAAGGTCATCAAGGCAGTATTGACAACCTTCCAAAGGGACTAAAAAGCTATCCTAGACAATTTAGTAGGTTGCCCTACTATGAGCACTTACAAATTGTGCATTTGTTTGATACTATGCATATTGGAAAGAATATAATAGAGACATTGTGGATAATATTGGATGGAAGGTGTGACAAAGAAAAAATTGTCAAAATTTGTAATGACATTCATGAATCCAATCATGCATTGAAGAATTTCATTCACTCAAATAGCAATAGAGATCAAATTAATATAAGTGCCCTTCCTTGGTTATTAACGAAGCAGCAAAGTGATGCCATAAAAGAAGTCATACAAAAAATTTGATTTCCCACAGGATTTGCTGTGAACATAAACAATCTCATATTAAAAAAAAGTGAATTTGGGCCAGAGCTCAAAACGCATGATTGGCATACTTTAATCAAGGTAAGTTATGTTCTTCTATATTTACAATATATTCATAAACTAAGTGTACTGTTCATTATGTTATGTTAGAAAACAATGAAATGATTGGTTTATAATTACTGTAGTATGTGCTTCCTCTATCTCTCCTAGAGCCCTTCAACAATAACATCAAACAAGTGATATACGATCTTGGAAAATACATGAGGTAAGCAGTAATATCTGTTCAATTTGTTGTATATATTTATTATATTCGTGATTTGTTTTTCTTGCTATGCAATCTATTGTATATTATTTTGTAAAGTCTCGTATCTATATATTTTTTGTGACTTGAATCTCTTAATGTAGGTGGTTGTCATCTAAAGAAATCCATCAAGAAGATATAAATTATTGGAAGAGAAGAATTCCTCATTTACTATGTGAAATGAAAAAGTGTCTACCTCCAACTTTTTTCAATGCATAGGAACACTACCTCATACACCTAGTTGAGGAGATTGAATTGTGGGGACTTGTACACACTAGGTCAATGTGGATGGTTGAGAGGCAATTGAAATCTTTGAAGGCTTTGGTTTGACAAAGAGTACATCCTAAGGGTTCTATGGTAGAGGGATATATGGTATACCAGACTATGATGTACATTACTGAATATCTTCCTAAGTTTGCATCAAATATCATGTAGATCGCATTTGGGATCTCGAGCCTTTTAAAAAATTAGAAGGGGAGTACTTGATGGGGAAAAGTACATTGAGGAAAGTGAAAGGTAATAAATTATAAGATATTATTGTAATAAATTGTTTCTTAATCTTGAAAATAAATTGGTTGCAAGTTGTCTATTTTTTTTTTATATAGTTGCTCGAGAGTGGGATGCACTACATTTGTATATTGCAAACAATCTTTGATTGGATGACGGTATGGATTGAATGATGTCAACATTCTGGTCAGACATTAACATGGGAAGGTGTATCTTCATTGGTTAAAGAAGCTCATCGTAATGGAGATTCCAATGTTACGCAAAGAGAAATAGATTTAGCATGTGGTTTAAGAGATTTCTAGGTATGTACAAATTTATTAATCACCCGTATGTTTATCAACTCATGATACAATAATTTTGACATGTTTTACATATTATCAAAAGTTAAACACCACAAGGCTATGTTCTGTAATGGTCAAAAATTTTGCATCAAAGTGTTGGATGACATAAAGAAAACTTGTGATTCAGGAATAACTGCAGTCTTTCAAGTGACTAATATTTCATCTAGAAACGACTTACATCCTTGAGAGTTTGAAAATTGATACTATGGCATTTTGGATGATATACTTGAGTGTGACTTTAGTTCCTTCAAATTAGTACTCTTCATTAACAAATGGTATAGGCTATGACTTAATCCAAATGATCCTGATAGAACTATTATTGAACATGATAATGGATTTACAATGGTTATTACAAGGTCGTTTGAGCCAGTGGGGGATTAGCCCTATGTTCTTCCAATCCAATGTGAGTAGGTATTTTACTCAGAGGTTCCACATAAATGAGGTTGGTCATTTGTTGTTAGACATGAACCGAGAGGAAGGCCAATAAAGTATAATGTGATGGAAGAAGAAGATATCGAAGAAGTAGAAGATGATGTAGATGTTGCTACTGATGATGATGATGAAGATGATGTTGATGTTGATGATGATGACGACAACGATGATGATGACGATGATGATGGCGAGGATGATGATGATTATGACGATGATGATGATGACGAGGAGGATAATGATGATGATGATGATGATGACGAGGATGATGATGATGAAACTTAATGTTTTTAATTTTTATTTGATGCTTATGATGGATGTGATTATGATTATGATGTGATTATGCTCACGATAATTGAATTACATTTGCAGGAAACTAAACCCCTTTCAGAAGCATCCCAAATAGTCTCATGGATCGACAGGTATAAGTCAATACTCCTTATAGACAGTCTATTTAATACACTTATCAATAGTAAGATTTATGTCTTCTAAGATCTCTCCCATTTGCAGGTACCAGTGAATAGGTATTTGTCAGAAGTGTCTTCCTCGAGTGAGGGAAATATAGGAATAGAAGAGGAAAGTGAGACATGCAGTTTATCTAGAACAGGGAGATTAACTAAAGGTCAAAGGACTAGAAGGAAAAATGCATGAAATTTTTCCTTTCTCAAGGGGGGTCATGTTCTTATGATGATGAGACAGAAGGTGACATCGAGGTGCCCTTGAGGTACCAACATCTACAGAAACATTGGGTAACCGAGGAACTTCCTCCAATAAACACTGATTTTTGTCTTAACGAGAGGATATATCACATAGCACCATCATCATTACATGGTTTGGGCCTATTTTCTATGGACGGCATAAAGGTGTCTTACAAAAATGTTTCTAAATTGATGGAGTATGTTGGACCATGTTACGATTACAAAAGTTGGATGCATATTGTTCAATATAAAAAAAGTATGCGTAGGTATGCCCTCTCGGCAAATTATATACAACAACAAGACAATAATCAAAGTAAAAGTGTGGCTATATACATTGATGGAAGGCCAAAAGCAATAGGGAATATTGTGGATTTTATAAATAGTACACGACCTGGGTCAACTATAAAGCAACCCAATTGCATATTTGAGGGACACGAGGGAAATCGTGTATTCATCTATGCGATAAAATCAATACATGCAGGGGAAGAGCTTCTTATTGATTACAATTTGAACTGCATAGATACAAATGAGGCTACTATCATGGGGGTGGTACATACTATTAAACCAACTTCTAATCAATGACTCCAACATACCATTTAGTCAATAAACTTTTGGCTAACATTTTTATACTTGATCTTTGACACAGGGGCACAATATGGAACAACTGCTCAGAGGGGATGCTGGCGATGTTCCCGGCTCATCTACACATGAGCAAGTAAAACTCATTGTAATTGTGCAAACTAGATAGAAGCAAAATGTTTTTTTTTTAATGCTATTTTCTTCATTTTTTTGGAGTAATTTTGATAATACTAATACTATTGTTGTCATAGAGGGCCAGTGGTTGGAGGGAGGGAAAGGAACCTATAGTCCCTTAGCAGCCCCCCCCTGAGGAGGACCCTTTCTATATTGATTTAGCAGAGACCGATGACCCGATCAGTTCGATTAAAAAGGTGCTAAAGAAAATTGGCAGAGAAATTATACGTTTGGCAACCATAAAGCCTACTACTCAGGAAATAAAAGATAGGGGATCTGAATTGTTGCACACCTCTAAAACCTTAAAAGTAAGTATTAATGAAAATTTTAATTATAACAAGAGTTCAATAATGGTTTTTATGTTATGCTCTTTTATGGCATTAATTAAAATATGGATGCATTGTCTTTGCAGAGTTTTTTGCATGATTTCAAGCCTCATTCCCATGATGAGGGTGCTACAGGTGGTTCAGGTAGATTGCATGTTCCATTCCCCACTTGTGTTTTCCACTGAATATATATAGGAATGATTATAATCATTGACAATACATGCTTGAACAATCTTTTTTTTAATGCTCTCACAATCTTGTCCATGCTAGTCCACACATTCTATATTTATGCATGCTCTAACAATTTGATTCTTCAACTTCAAATCAATTGTATCCTATGATGACGCTACCTCCATCCAGGATAACCACAAATCTCTTTTCGACTGCTGAGTTGACAACACGCAGCTTACAGGCATCAACTGTTGCACCATCTACTGGTACACAAATCCTTCTTTTTCTCTCTTTTGTTATGTGTTTGAGTGTTTTGTGTTTACAATGTAGATTTTAATGACCCCCCTTTGGTAGTCACTCAACATTTAAACTTTTTCACAATTTTATGATTCCAAACCATAAGAACTCGACTTCATTCATAGCTTGGATATACAAGGTTATGTTATAGGTCAAACTTCAATTAGCTATCTTTAGTTATGAAAGATTGTAATATTGAAGATCATCTTCTCTTGTAGTATATTATCACAATTATATTTTGATGTAGAGTCTAGCAGCCACTTCTTCTACTAGCCTTCAAAAGGCTTTCACAATCCAATATTTGGATCTAGGACTTGGTATAAGTCCCCTTACCCACACCGGGTATACACAACTACTGAGCCCAAATGGTGCAATCCACTTCAAAAAATTCACTCACTAAAATAAGAAATGGTGACAGCAACCAGGACCTTTAGTCCAACCACAATCCTCAGTTTTTTTGGAATCTACCAAATCCACAACAATCCTTTGCACTTCTAGGCTTACAATCCTTGTAGCCTTTCCAATCTGTTTTCTTGTATTTTCACCAACTATCCCTCTATGGAATAGGGACTTATCCACTATTTTAGGAACCTCTTAAGACACTTTCTAGAATCCCAAAAGCTTTTAGGATGATCGTGCTCCAGCACCCTCCAAACTGCTACCTGGTACCTAAGCCTAGTTGATCAAGTTAGGCTAGGGCTTCAAGGAAGGATGGACTAGGTGGGTTCCCAAGACCCCAATCACTTTTGGAAATCCTAAACACATTTAATGCATCTAAATTCAGCACTCACATAGATTAGAAGTGCCTCCAAACATGACTGTCACCACAATAATAGCAAAAACTAGTCAAGCACATGGTCTTCCTTGACCTAGGGCCGGCTTGGAAAAATACTTGCCTTGCTCACCACACCTCCAACTCTTGGAATCATGTAGACAAGTCCCTTAACTTGCATATCCCTCAGTTTTAGAGATTGCCACAGGTGGATTTGCAAGTTAGGGCTGCATTTGTACAAGGCCCTAGAAAACAAGGCTATTCAGACCTCTCGGGACAAAAATGCTAATAACTCACAAACCACAATTGCAAATTGAATCAAATCAAAGCCAAAACCTTCTAAACACACATCCACCACTAATCCACTTGCAAAGTAATCATGAAAGTACTGTACAAAACTATACAACCCACTATAACAACAATTTTACCAATAAATTAGAGGTTTTATTCATTTTCTCCAAGCATCTGCTACAACCTGATCTCTTTCTCCAACTGAGACCTCAAATGACATATCTGTAGGCCTATATGACTGTTGGAACATCCAAATAGCTATTTCCAACCATGAAACAAACAAACAACAATTTTTTGTAATTATCGATCAGCATTTTAAAAGTTGTTAGCAACTTTTAGGCATTTCTTGCATTTTTTGCAAATCAGTAAGTCTAATGAACTTAACAAGTGCATGGTCATTTCTCTAGGCTTGTATTGACTCAAACACCCTATTCTAAGGCCTTTTGGTCCCATTTGAGTCACTCAGTTTATAACCACACCAAAGTGCTAATGGGCCTTACATGTGCTTTATTACAAAATATTATGAAACATGGGCCAACTTACTAAAGTATGGACCAAACCTTGTTAAAACTTCCTAAATTGCTTGAATCCACCCTTCCATGGAGTGGGTAGGTGTCCTGCATCCTAGGTACTTTTTCACTACTTGTTCCCCTGCCTCCTACGTTAGGTGCCCTGCACCATATTCATGTGCTTGATCATGCAATGAGATGTGAATAAATATTTCTTTTATTGATGAAATGATTGTCTAACATAATGTCCTTGATTTCATAGAATGGTTAATGTGATAATAAATCTACAGTGATGTAGTTGATATTTCATATGAGCCTTGTAAACTTACATCAAGTATGATTCTATTTCTAATGTGTATGAGTTACTTCATGATAAATGGAGTTGTCTTGCTTTGAACTTCCTTAGCAGTAATTAATGCTTTCATCATCTTCAATATATATATATATATATATATATATATATATATATATATATATATATATATCCATTGCCAAAACTATGTTGTAATTATTGGCTCTGATCTATATCTGATTTGTTGTCTTCCCAATAGTCACCCTTCATAAGTTACTTGAGGATTCAACAATGTCTTGGAACCCACTCAAGGAACTAGAGTTCAACTCAAGGATCAATAAGAAGTTGCTGACTTTAGGATATCAACCAAACACTCCTCTATAATAGGTTCACTACCTTGATTCATTTTGAACAACTTTCAATTCACTTTGTCCATGTTTCAACTTTCCTTTCATTGAGAACACTCCTAATTCACCCTTCATGCAATCAACACTTAATCTCTCTCTTCAAGGATTCTCCCGATCCTTCCAATGCCTCAATAACCTTCAAACAACATAACTAAGGAGTTCCAACCCCTACCAAGCATCAACTCTATACCAATCTTCAAATTTGCCTTTTGTAAGACTGTCCTATTAGCCCTGTCTTGCAAGAAAATTGCATTTTTCTTCCAAATTTCTCAAACACCATGGTAACTTCTCCACCTCTTCTAATACCCTTTAATGAGTTCTTAAACCCTTGCAAATATCAACCTTTCAACTTGTGACTGATGAACTCTTCTATGGTCATCTCTACAATCAATTAGGCCTAATTAGCCCTTGCCTAACAAAGCAACTACCTTTTGTGCTTATTATCAACCTCCCAAACCTTTACACAAACTTAAGGCATCTAATAAATAGTAGGATTCCTCAACTTGTTTAACCCTCCATGCATTTCTAGATACTTTTCCATCAAACCCTCCCTTTAAGGGTTTCTAGCCTAGGGCTTCCTAGAAAAGACCCTAAATCAACTTATAAAATCTTTCTAATGGCTCAAACACTTTTAAACAAACCCTCTCAGATGTTTTCAAGTAGTATTTAGTCATTCCAACCCTTAGATCATCATATTCACCATTTGGTGCCTTGCAAATGCACCTTCACTGTTTGGTTCAACAGTCACCTTGTCGTTCCTTTCTTTGTTCACTGTCACTTGCATCTAAATCATATTAAATTCATCATATTTACAAGCATTATTACCTCTCCCACAAGTTACATTTTAATCACAAAAAATGGGAGAGGCACATTTTCCCAAATTACTTCAAAACAGTGACAGACTGTCACGTTTCCTATGATAGCAGAGATCTAAAAAGTAGTTTTTCTTGAGAATAACTTACAAAACCCTTGCACAAATTTAACCAAACATGAAAATATCTTCAAGAAGAAAAATAGTAACTTTTGAATGGAAAGAACCTTATTGAGTTACTAGTCTCAATCTTGCAAATTAGAAAACTGTCCCTGTGACAGTGAAGTGCAGAATTCTTTTATTTATATCTTTTTTTTTTACACACACACCCATTTTCTTGACTACAACACTTGTGTCTTATAAAGACCTTTCTTTTCAAGCCTTTTTCCCATCTAACTGACTCATCAAACTAAACAAAGACTCCTTGGATGCCAACTGCCCTTCATAACTATCTTATGACAGCAACAAATAGTTTTTTTTTTACAACTTTTTAACATCAATTATCATTTGTTCTTTTATACTTTGTGACACAGACTTATGAAACTTATGAAACTTTTTGCAATAGGAGTTGCAGCATCATTTCTTGGATGTTCCTATGTTCCTAGTACGGGAATGGTGAAGGATGTCATATTGATCGTTAGTGACAATGAAGGCATTCCATTAAAAGTAGCCAAAGTTCTAGGTACTTTAAAGTTATTATTCTATAGTGATATAATAGTAATTTAATTTTTTATCACTCTTCATCGACTAATGATCCCATGATTGTTTTGTAGGGAATGATGTTTTTTGGAAAAAACTTGGTGATGAGTGTTTGCGAATATTCGGGCCCACCGTGCATACCTGGTGGAACATCATATCCTAACTAAAACCCCAAACCACTATTTTGATTTCATATCATTGCTAGAATAGTTTTCCTTTTCATCCATTTCTTGAACTATATTAAAGGTAGCTTCACTTCATTTATGAGTCTAACATGTTTATTTTTACTTAAAAGGTGGAATAACCAAGACAAAAAGTTGAAGGATGATCTTATAGAGAGCATGACCCAACTCTTTGGACCTCATGCATTCGAGAGAAACAAGCTCCTTGAAAAATTTGGTTCATGTTTGAAGTATATTAGGGAACAGTATAGAAAAGATTTACATGATAACCCCAGGTACGAGCATCTGCCCTATGTTCCTGAGGCTGAGTGGCAAGCTCTGATTTTGGATGGAAAGTATAAAGCTGACAAGAAAAATGCAATTACACCAGTAGAGAGTACAGGAAGGTATGTGATACCATTGAGAATGTAATTATGTACTAATTAACCTCTATATTTATACTATCTAACATATTACAAACTTTTCATAGATTGCCTGACACATCAAAGGCAACAAAGGCAAGACTAGAAAAGTACGGGACACACAAGCTCGGCTCTGGTGGTTTTTTGAAACTTCAAGCACAAGTTGTAAGTATTAGTAAATGAAAAATTGTATCAAATTTTTTATATATTGTGATGGGAAATGCTAGGATAGACTAGCTTGTCTATGCTCCTGATCCTCAACTTTTGCAACTTTTGTATTTCCTTTTGATATTTTAACTACCCTCCATTGGTTTATGAAACAATGCAAGTAAAATTCACTATACCATGCAAAAATGCAAGGCTTAGAGTTCAAGAGATGCCTCAGAGAAGAGGATAAGAGAATTGGCTTCCAACAAGGCTATAGAGTCATGGCTGAATGGCTACGAACTGAAATCAGTGTGGAAGGTTCTAATAATGATGCATCTAAACCACAGGTAAACAAGCTAAATAAAATTTATTTCAAATTGAATACTTTACCAATTAGTCTATTTGATGTTAAGTTCCAATATAAAGTGAGCATATCTATTTTAAGCAAGCAATGATAACAATGCATAGGATGTTGGAATGCAGCCTGACAATCCTTCTACACAATTTGTGAATGCTGAAGATTCGCATGATGTGCATCCCAATGGTGGAGGTATACATTTGCTATTGAAAATTTTATATGTAATTGCAATTGGTGTTTGGATTAACGTAACATTTTGTATAGCAGTTGTAGAGGATCGAGGGGTTGATGTTCATGAGTGTGTTGACGTTGAGTCCAGACAAAATGATGTGGTTAGATCAGGTAAAGAGTGCCACAGTTATGTTATTTAAAATAATTAAATACTTGTAACAATTATAATAAATTATTTTTAATTTAACTCTTTTATTTGTTATTGCAGAGGACCCCCCTTTGCAACAGCATAGTAATTTGAGATCATCAAGAATAGAGAATAGAAGAACTGATGAGGGGGGAATTGATGATGAAACTGATGCTCCTCCTAGAGCTTACATAGAAAAAAGAAATAGAAAGAAAAAAAAGAAATGATTTTCATCTACATACCTTAATTGATAATGACTAAATTTTATGTCTCAATGAATTTAATTATGTGCTAATGAATGTTCATGAATTATGTGTTAATGCAGAATATTGATGAATGTTGCATGTTAACGAATCTAATGTGTTAATGAATGTTATCATGTGATATTGATTGAATGTTATCATGTGATATTGATTGAATGTTACATTTTATTAATGGTTGAAAGAATGAATGAATGTTAGATGTTAACAAGAATGTAGAGTGATGTTAGGGGGAGGGGGTGGGACCAAATGAGCTTCCACCTTCACGTGGTTGGCCCTGTTTAGTAGAGAATATTAAACTATTCTCGAAAAAAAAGTGAAGTTCAATAAGATACTAAATATTTCTCTATTTTGTCCTATGTTTAGACTGTTGTCCTATGCATCTAAGGCTTCATGCTTTTAACTGTCATGAAGTTCTAAACTTGTAGCTTTTTTATTGCATCCTTGGATCTCAGCACTGTCTTGAGACTGTGTTATCACTAATGATACAATAGTTGACATTCATGAGAGAGATCTAATGCACAATCCTTGGATAGCAACATAATAAGATCTTCTAGCCTATTAGAAAAGCTTCCTCATGGATCCATGGAAGAAATTGATCATGCTGAAATTCCCATTGTTTGGTTACCCAAAGACAGTTATAACTAAACATTCATGATAGGCAGAAAAGGAATGTGAAAGAAGCTTTGGGATTGAATATTCTATGTAAAGTAAATGCCTAAAAGGAATTCTTTAAACCTCAACAAGATCAATAGACATTTCATGACTATTCTGATAGTTATCCAAATATGTATGGGAGCTTTAGAAAACATTAAACGATAGATAGGACTGATGAAAAGCATCACAAGAAGGCAAAATTTGACATGTCTACATAAAATTTGGAAACAGAAAGAACTGAAGTCTATGGAAAAGATTTAGCCATCAAATATGTTTTGGGAATTCTAGAAAATTTGCTCTTACAATCCATACAGTGCATTGCCAGGTAAACCTAAAACCTCAATTCCTAATTATTTCCCAAGTGCAAGGTCAGCTTACCTTGTTCAGTTTACCATTGTTGAAAGGTTGGATTTGATTTGAACAATTGGGTTTCATTTGTGAATTAGCAATCTACTTTTCAGTTGTGTTTTACTACCACCCAGGGCTTACACTAATGGGTACAAGGATTAGGTAGATTGTGGAGGCCTAGGCTCCATGGCATTTTTATGACAGTACAAACTGTTGTTGAGACAAAAGGTGGTGCCTGACTGTTTGTTGAATGTAAATGTCCGTAATGGTCTTTTTGGCCCTATCCTTGCAAGGTTGAGTTTCATTAGGTGTTGTCATCACACATATCCTTCACTGTATTTTTGGTTGTGTTTGCAAGGTTGATCTTCATTGTTGAATTAAGATACATATATCCATTATGGGTCTTTTGTCTCTATAGGATGTGGAGCTCCATGTGAGATGAACATTCAGCCCATTGGGAATTGAAATTTTTGCAACTTGACTTAGACATAAGGGTTGGGTATGTCTAGATATTGTGGCAGCAGAAGAGATGGTGGATGGCTTTGCATTTATTGGTTCTAGATGTGGTGGAAGGTATTTTTTCATTCGTAAAGATGTGCCAACTGATAGTTTGAGGAGGTGCTAGTTATTTTGTTGGGCACATGATAGGGGCAAGGGAAATGGAGGCCAAACCAGAGGGAACTCAAAATTTGGAGAGCTCTGCCAAACATAGTGCTAGTTTTAGGGAACAAAAAGAGAAACATGGGAAGATTGGCAAGGGAATGGTGGAGGCCACTTTGCATTCAAAAGAAAGGGATTCAGGTTAGGAAATAACTTCATTGGTTTTTCTATTTTTAATATTTTCAGGCCATGGACTCATTTTTACCCTTTTTTTGAATATTTATGATCACCACTTCCTAAACTATGTTGCTAGTATAATTAGCTTTTTTCCACTATTGTATATTTGGCCCTAACCTTGTTTGGAAACGTAGTAGTTTGATGAATATTTCTTTCCCAGGTGTGAGGTAGTTTGAGGATCTGTGAAGTGAAAATAACTTTGTCTATCTTCTTGGACAACAATTTACCATTACCTATTGTTCGCAAGAATAAAATACATAAATGAAATAGTGCCTTATATTATTATCAATTCTTCAATGGGATCTTTACATATCGGAGTGTTATTGTGATCGCTATTTATTGCCTTGATAGAATCTAGTTATGTTGACCTACAATGCACGTAACAATATTTGTCTCTGAATCTTGAAAGTTTTATGTGTGACTGTCGCAAAAACTATTCAAAATGGACTCTAAATTTCAAGACGCATTTTTTCTAGTTTTCAACTATTTTTCAGAGTTTCCAGAAGCTGGGAGCATTTCCTTCTAGTTTCCTATTTTCTAAAGTGGTATTTCTAAAAATTTTGGTCATTTCCTGGACTGGCTACACTAGCTGAGTTCAACTTTCATTTATATAAAGTTTCCTAGTAGTCATCTCTAGTTCTTGCTTGATAAAAAAAGGCTTGCTAGAAAGCTTCTCACATGCACATACTACATAGACAAATTTCACACTGACACACCCACAAAAAAAAGCTTCACACACGTGCATGCATGTGCATGCATAGTCTCATTTTCTCTCTCACACACATTCACATCTTCTCACTCTCTTACACACACACATTATGTCCACCTCCACCTAACTCACCCAACTCAATCTCCCTCACATACACATTACTCAAATAAATCACACACATGCACACTCTCCCCCCCTCTCTCTCTCTCACACACACACACATATATTTTATCCATAGGACTCAGTCAACTTAATCTCTCTCCTTCACACTCTCGCTCACACACACACATACATTTTATCCATTGGACTTAGTCAACTTAATCGCACACATTATATCCATATGACTCGCTCAACTTAATCTCTCTCACATGCACATTATATCCTTATGACAACTTAATTTCACACATACATAATATGCAAATGAATGTCTCAGCTTAGTCCCTCTCTCACACACATTATAGCCCAATAATTCACTGAACTTAATCTTTCTCTCACACACATGTATCCACATAACACACTCAACCTAATCATGATGTGATTTTAATCTTGTGTGTAACCCTTCCTTTTGTTCAAATGCTAGTAGTGATTTCTAATTCTTGTGGCATTATACACGTCATATGCCCACATGCACACAGACATTTTATCCATGGGACTCGCCGACCTCAATCACACACATTACATCCATATGACTCGCTCAACTTAATCTCTTTCTCTCACACACCATATCCTTATTAGTCACTCAATTTTTAACTTCGTACACACAAAATATCCAAATTATTTTGTTCAAATTAGTCCCTCTCTCACACACATTGTATCCCAATAACCTACTCAACTTAATCTCTCTCTCTCTCTCTCTCTCTCTCTCTCTCTCTCTCTCTCTCTCTCTCTCTCTCTCTCTCTCACACACACACACACACACACACACACACATCCACACAACACACTTAACTTAGTTATGATTTGATTTAATCTTATGTGTGTAATCCTTCCTTTTGTTCAAAACTCTAGTAGCCATTTCTGATTATATGGCATTACGTATATACATTTTTTCATTCCTATACTTCCACTAATTCAGGTGGAGAAGATGAAGGGAAGCAAAAAGGAAGAACTGGAGATAGATCCAGTCCGGGCAAAGTAGCAGGATCAAATATGGCAGTGGAAAATGATTGTGAGCCTTGCAAAGGTGTGGCCTCTCCTAATGGAGTTTCTCATTCAACATACCTAGAGAATCTCATAAATGAGGAAAATTGGACCTCTGGAAGTACACAAAATAAAGATGGCAGGGGAGATGGTCAAAGGAAAGTCTTACATAGATATGGCTTTGTTAGCCAGTGTTTTGAGTGGGTCAAACAATGGAAGTCTGTGTGGTTGACACTAAAATTAATCACACTGCAGGCAAAAGGTTATGTAGTTCCAAGAGTGGAAAGCAATTATCTTTGGGCTTGTACTTGCCTTATATATATTGCAAGGTTATGGCTGGTGGTTTTTGTATTGTGGTTAAACTGATGTATCAAAGGCATTGGATCTTTCCTTCATTTAGGCATTGCAACCTTCTTTGTGCTACTTTGGTGTAGTTTTCTTAGTTCCATAGCTATTGCAGGCTTCATTTATATGCTATCTACTATGGTGGGTTATCTAAAGCTAGACTTAACTTCTTATTAAATGAACTTATTGATTTTATTGTTCATTGCAGTATATTGAAACTTCAATTTTAGATTTGTTTCAATTATGTTGTTTCTTATATATATCTTGCTGGGAGATCTGTGCCCAAATCCTTTTACCCCCTAGTGTTTTGGAAGCTGGTGTGTGCAATTTTGAGTAACAATTGAGATCTAATTTTTTTTTCAAAGAAATAAATCAATGATGAATTATCACTCTACCTATGATGAAGCACATTGGCCTTCCTCAACCCTAAGAGTGATGATCAGATAAAGTTTCTCTTCCACTTTGGGTAGTGACATTGTTTGAATTTGAAATGCAAACATTTGCATCAATGCCACTTTCAATAGAGAGGACAAGTAGGTGCATTCCTTGTCTACGAATGCGGGCATATAAACAATTATGTGATCATAATATTGGATATAAAGAATTGTAACTCTCTCCACTATTTGATGAGTATATGGTTTATATGGTACAAATTTCATTTTGTTGTTTTTTACATATGGAAGATTAATCCTTGTGTAGTTAGCAATCCTGTAACATCAAAACCTGAGTGATATAGTGTTCATTCTCTAAGAAGTTTCAAGGAGAGTATTTTTACAAAGTTGTCCTTGTGTAAATGTAAGGGAGTTTTCAATCAGAAAGGCATAATAAGATTCTTTACCTTCATTCTAAATGCAGCATCAATATCTCCATTACTCGAGACACTGTAATAGCTACTTACAGTAAGTTACAATTTTATTAAGTTGGGGACAATTTTAAATTTGATTTTGTTTTTGACTTGAGAGCCTTTTCTTTGAGGTTATTTCTACATATGTGGTACTACATTATTTTAGGTTCTTGGATGTGTCTTTATCTGTTTCATATTAAAAAATAGTACTTGGGGAAATATACTTTGCTAATATTTTTTAACGTGCCTAGATATTTTATAAAATGTTGTAGTTTTGTTGTCCTCTTGAGTTGAATTTAAGAGAAGTTGAACATATGAATCTTTTCAATAACTGAGAAGAGTCTAAAATATGTTAGGTTTATATTTTTGTATTAATGTTTGGCTCATCATATCCCACAAACATTAGCTAAGGATCTTCCATTAAGGCATATTATTTTGCTTTACGATTAGGCAAGTCTGATGAACCTCTTATTGTTCCAATAGTAACCATCAAGAACTTGGTAAGAAGAGGCTATGAGCACCTGATTATCTTGTGTCAATTCTATCATTTCTCTTTTTCAAAGAGGGTCATCATAAACTCTTCATTAGTATTTCTTAGGGATAAACATAATTGTTTTCTCTAACATGGGTAAGGAGTTTGATTTTTCACAAAGGGAAAAAATATGCAGTTTATTCTGTCTTATTGGTCCATTATTGTTGTTTTTTGTGGATTCAAGGCATGATATATGGTATTTAGTAAGCTTCATTTGAACCAATTTTGTTAACATGCTTCTTATTGACATTTGATTGAATGGCCTAGGTAATAACTTGTGTAGCAGCTTTTTTTCATGGCAATACACATGGAATATTGATTATGGTTAGTTTGGGAGCACTGATGATGTGGATGTATGGGAGCTTTTGGATCACAGGGACATTTGCTTTAATTGGAGCTAGTTTCCCACCCAAGGTTTAAATTTGACCATTTCCTCTTTGTTGTACATGAGTAATTATTTTTTCAGTTTGGAGTTGCCATTCCTAGTTTCTCTGGTTTGTATCTTATATCAATATATTCACTTCTTAGGGGAGAGTATTTGAGTTGCCAAATAATTTTTAATATAATGATAATTTTTCTAAGCAAGTATTTTTCTAGCTTTCGGTTACCCACACATAACAATTTTGATCACAAATATGTACTCCATCTATTGTGCTAAAGTTCATGTTGGATGGCTTGGCTTGGTTTTCTGTGTGAACATGGATTTCATATCAAGTGATATTCTACTTTAATTCTTCAAGGAAAGTATCAATGAGAGCAAAGGGAAAACTTCTAGTGATCAAGCTGAATCAAGTAAAAGCAGGGGAAGGCATTTTTACAATGAATCGACAAAACCTTTTTCTTTTGATGGTGGGGTTGGATCATCGGGCAGATCACCTGGTGGAAGCTTTCACACAAGTCAGTTTGGAGGGCTTAATATAGGGCCATCAACTGACGATCAGGGTGAACCAATTTCAAATTTAGCAAAAGAAGAGGTGATGTGGTTGCTTGATAGCCCTGATTACTATGAAACATTGGAGTTATCTTGCTTTGAGGATATAAATTCTGCTACTTTAAAGAGAGACTATAGGAAAAAGGTACTTTTGATATTTTTTAATTTTAGAAGAAAACAAATCCTTTTGCATCTTTCCAATCTAGAAGGTATCTATCAATGTGGATCATAAATTAATTGTGCTATCATGGACTTGCTTTGATATTTTTTTCTTGATTTTGGCCTAATTTCCACTTGTTTGGGTAGGCAATGTTGGTCCATCCTGACAAGAATATGGAGAATGTAAAGGTAGAGGAGGCCTTCAAGAAACTTCAAAATGCTTACGAGGTAATGTTTTTTTTTCTCCTACCCACACTAGTTAAAAATATAAAGTTTTTAGTTCACGAATCTGTGAATATCTGCACTATGAAATTTTAGTGTTCTTTCTTTGATCAATGGATGGTTGAATGATTTTGATATGTTACATATTAAGAGCCCATTTTCAGGTCCTACTTGATTCAGAAAAGAAGAAAATTTATGATGCAGAGTTACAAAGAGAAGAATTGTTGAGGAATTTGAACATGTTACAAAGTGGTTCTAAAAAGTTTCATGGATTTTAATTTATAGTGAGGCTTTTGTTGCAAACAAGTGATCATTTTTGTATTCAAATTTCAAATCACCCTTCTTAAGGATTTTTCTGCATGATTCCAGTATGTCCCAAAAAGGGTGCTATGTTTCTTAAGTTTCAAAATTGAAATCATATTTCTTTCCCATCAAGCAATGCTCTATTTGAAGCACTTTTCATTAGAAAGAGGTGTTCCAAAACAAGTAGTTGTCTGATTAATTCACACTTTTTGTTATTTTGATAGGAGCCAAAGGGCCAATTAGCATTCATTTTACTTACTTCAGAATGACATTTTAAAATGAAAATAAAAATAATGAGCCAATGCAATTTTTTTTTTTTTTTTCCTTTTTATCTGTCACAATTGTGACGAGTTGCTATGGCGGTGACGCCCACAGTCGCCACAATTGCCAGGGTGTCCTTCGCAATTGTGACATTGACCACAAGCATTGTGATGGGGCTGCTGTGGCAGCGACGCCCACTACCATCGCAATTGCTAGGGTGTCCATCACAATTGCAACGTCAGCCACAAGCATTGGGATGGGGTTGTTGTGGTGGTGATGCCCACTGCCATTGCAATTTCTAGGGTATCCGTCGCAATTGCAACGTCAGCCACAAGAATTTCAATGGGCTTGATGTCACAATAAAGTGGTTGCATAGCGACAGATCTTCATCGTAATTGTGATGGCAAAGGATAGATGTCACAATCTGTGACTAGTTAAAAAACAACGACGTCTATTACTGTAGCATTGGCAACACATTGATGTCATAATTGCAACACATAGCCATCGCAAATCGATGCAAAATGTATTAGTGATAGAACATATGCAATTGGAAATGAAATAGTAGATTATGAAAAATTTAAGACAGTGACATATGCTCTAAAAGATGGGCCACAAGGTAAAAGATGTGATTTAGTCATTGAAAAGATTCTAGTGTATGAGTTCATGAAGATTTTTCATGTAAAGATTATTTATGAGTGTGCAAGGCATACACATAGAGCTTGATGGCTAGATTTGCAAGTCAAGTTGTGCAAGGATATGTTTCCACTAGATACCCTTGTTTCAGTTGTAGACTTCATAGAGAACTACATACTACAACTACAAAATGAGGTGCAAGAAAAGTATTATACTTCTCAATAGGTTTCCATATTTTTCCACATTACATTCATCCATTCACCTACAAGTACAGAGGATCAAAGGAAGATTTTGAGGGAGTACCATTTTTACAGCAGTGATGATTGATCACATTCTATGGAGTTTGTACATGGTTTTTTTCAACTATTTTATGGAGATTTGGCTAATAGGGGCATAACATATCGTCAACACATTATTTGGTTAGACAATTGTTCAACTCAATTTAAGAATGCATGGATGTTCTATTGGTTGAGCAGGATGGATAGGTTGTGTAGAATTTAATATATGTGGAATTTCGCAGAGGCTGGTCATGGAAAGGGAGAGCATGATGGTGTAGGCACATGCATCAAAAGAGCCTTAGCTCGTGAAGAACTAAAGTACAAAGATGGAGCAATATTGATAGATGCAAAATCCATCATTCAGTGGTGTAATGCTACAATGGGTCTAGGTAAGGAAGGTGAGTCTACGATTTGTAGATTTTTTTGGTTGATAGATAATACTAACATTGCACCATATGAAGATTGTTTCACACTAACAGGATCCATTGAGTTGCACTCTTTTAGAAGCTCTGATGCAGGTTCATGGAGTATCTAGACACAAAAAATGGCATGCTATTGTCCATCATGTGTAAAGGAAAATTGGGATGATTGTGAGTCAATTGAATGGGTGGACAAATGGGATATACGAGTTTTGGACCCAATTGACACCTATCATCCCCCACAAGCACTGGAAATGCTAGAGATGGATTTGTCTATTGAATTTGACTGCTTGTATGATCTAGTGCAACCTTGTAATATATATATTTATATATCTTTGTAATTTCAATATGTAACTTTATAACTTTTACCTAAGTATTTTACGAATTAATGACTGCATTTTGTACATTTGTCATTGCAGGCCATGTTTTTGTTGTTATTGCACCTAAAGAAAACAAAGAAGGGATAGATTATTATTTGTGTTGTTGTGTCCAAGCCAAACAAAAATTGGATCACTCGATTATAGATGGTGAAGGTTTAAAGAACCATATCAGTGCGGTGGTTGTAACTAGCACATGGCTTAGATGATATTCTATGAAGAACCTTAACTTGTGGTTATTTGAGGATTGACAAACAAAGAGGAAGATTCTTCATTATTCAACCCTTGCTGTCGCATCAAATGTCCACTTGATAAAATATGGTGGAAAACCACATAATAAGACTCTTTTGAAAGTTCATGATTTAGACCATGAGACAATACTTGAGACATTAGAGCAGATCTAGTTGGTTCATTAGATTGAATAGGGAGAGAGGGAGAGAGAGAAAGAGTGATCAATTGGATCCAAATACAATGTTACAACCTCTCCCCCAAGACTGTCCACATGACAAGGTGGATATTGTTATTATGTCTAAGTGATGAGATAAGTTTAAATCACAGATTTTATGTTTTGATTTGTTTGAAATCTAGATACATTATTTAAATTTATATTAGATTCTTTAATAGGACCCATTTTCAGATTAGTCATTTGAATAAGTGAAAGTTTAGAATTTTTTGTTTAGATCAAAATGTAATGAAAGAACATGAAAATTGTTAGAATGTGAATGCTTTGTGATGTAAAGTCATGATTGTGTGCATGTAACCAAAAACTTGAAACTGGCGAAAGCAAGGATATAATAGGAGAAGTTTCCAAGACTCATCAAGCCATTCAGTAAGCTACTTGATCATTGCTAGAAGCTCAAACAAATAATTCTTTGCATTTGGAACATTGTTACCAATAATGATATTATGACTAAAATGCTTTTATCTTTTATTTTTTTTGTCATCTATAATTATTTCAGATAAACTCCAAAACAAATTTATTTTCGAATCATAAACTTATAAAACCCATCTTATAATGCTAGATTGAATTTTGATGTGTTATCATCTAAGATATATATAAATGTATGAGAGGTTTAAATTAGCTAAATCTATTGGGATAAGTGACATTGTAATGGATAGTTTTAAGATTCATTTGAAGAATATAAAGGGGTGTGAGTGATGCAGGTCATTAGACAAAACAATATCTTCGCTAAAAATGGAATTAGAAGTCGCAAGAGTTGCAAGTAGAATGAAGATGAATGGAGTGGAGAACGTAAATAAATCTTCTGCTAGAAAAACATTTGTTATGGTGGGAATCAACACTACTTTTAGCAATAGAAAATGACATGATTTTGTCTGACACACTTGGATGCCACAAGGTCAACAACTATACTCAATTAAAACACTTGTGACAATTGTAAGTTTTTTAATTTGAATATTATTATGTATTTTTTAAAGCCCACAAATAAAATGGGAAATGGGAAATGAGAACGGTAGGGGCAAAGCTGAAGAAGTTGGAGGATGAGAAGGGGATAGTGATAAGGTTTGTGATTGGGCACAGCGCTGCACCAGGTGGCATTTTGGATCGTGCAGTTGAAGAAGAAGATGCAAAGCATAATGACTTCCTTAGACATGAACATGTTGAAGGCTACCATTAGCTCTTAGTAAAGACCAAGATCTACTTCTCTACAACACTCACTAAATGGGATGTTGATTTCTATGTTAAAGTTGATGATGATGTGCATGTCAATCTAGGTACATTATCATCATTCATGGTTTCATCTAAATAGTATATTTTATGTTATAATTTGTTTAGATAGTTCATGTGTTTTTTTTTTGGTAGAACTTATTTGTTGTTTTCATTTGAGATGGGTAATTCTACATAAAAAAATAGTGCCATTTTATATGTTGTTTAAAGTTGATATCTATCGTAAAAATCTAACATTTTTTACATTTGTGTAATATTTTAATCTAAAGATAATTAAGAATCATTGAGTCTTCAAGAACTAGGTAAAAGGTATTTGAAAAGGTGATAATTTGGCCTTGTCCTTTGGAAAGTTTGGAAGTTTTCCAAGGAAAACTAAATTTTGACCTACGAGGATTTCTAGGCCTAAGTTAGGGATATTGATCCTTAGAAGGTGTTGGGGCCTTGAAAGTGCATGAATCCTAGTGGTTTAGTCCAAGAAATACTGAATCAAGTCTAAGTTTGAAGTCTTGAATCATTTTTACTTATTTTTCCTTAATTGGCCTAGTTGAGGGCAAGTGTCCCTAAAGCCATATTTTGATTGAAGTTTTCCAACAGCCCTAGGAAAAGGGAAGGAGCTTAGGAGAGTGGAGTCCACTTGGATAAGTAAAGTTCATCATTTAGCAAAGGCTGGTAACCAAGACATCATCCTAAAGTGGGTTTGGGTACCCTTAGAGGTTTAAGAACCAAGTGGAAAAATTAGGTTGTATGCTCTGCATCAATAAGGGTCATTAGACCTAGGTGTGATAACTAGGGTGTACGAAGTCACAATGTATTTGGAAGAGTCACTAATTGGCCTAAAAGTCAAGGCATACCTTACCATAGGGAAATGAGCAACTTAAGGGATAAGTCTCTAGCTTAGGGAAGGGTCCCTAGCATGGAATTGCTAAGGGATAGCCCATTTAACAAGTTGGAAGCGTTAGAAATTATTTTGCATGTAGTAGAAGTTTGAATTATATAGGTTTCCAAATGCAACCTTAAGGCTTAAGTTTCCCAAATCAAGTAAATGACTTATCCAAAGACTTCTTAGTAATATAATGGTTTTGAATACCCTAATACACCAAAAATAACCAATTTACCAAATACCAAGAGCATATCTCTAAGGTAAACTAATCATCCTAGCCTACTAGGCCTACAAGCCCCAATTAGCCCTCAAATGCTGTCCTCTTGTGTTTTTCTCTATATTTTTTCATAACATAAAGAAAATAAATTGAATATTAGGATACCCATTTGGCTTCTTTATAACATATCAAAATATGAGGTTTGGTTTTTTTGGACCAACTCTCTGCTCTTACACTATGGGCCAATTTTTAGGCATAAAAACCTCTCCATTTACAAAGGAACTATATGGAATAATTACCCCCCAACCATAAAAATTGGTAAGTTATCTTAATATGATCCTAAATATATGATTATTCAATTTTATTGAACCCATCAACTCTTTATATGTGCTTTTCATGAAACCATCACTAAACAAAGCCAAAAACTAGGGCCTCTTCAAATCTGACCAAGAAATCACTTCTAGTACCTATTAGTTGATCCTAAACCATTTTTATGATGATTAATTTGAATATTTTACATAAAACCATGGCCTCCTTTAGGCAGATCTCTTGTTGCTATACCTATGGCATCAAATTTAATGCATTTTCATGCACCCAAGCACTCCAAACTTGTCTAGTTGGATGATCATTGGTGCTGGGAACCAAGTAAAATAGATAGGTTTCATTCTATTTTTGAATTAGGAACAAGGTTTCAAAATAATGCAATAAGACCAGAGATGTAAGTTCAATTAGATTCTAAGTGCCATTATAAGCCAGAGTGCCAAATTGAACCAAGGGGTAAAAAATGAGCAATATAGGTGATTTTTCAAGAAAAAAAGGATTTTTAAAGGTTATAAAGGTCCTTAGGGTCATTGGGTTAAATTTTAGGTGTCTAGGAGTTAAGAAGTCAAAAATTGCAAAAAATTGCAAAAGTTGTCAAAGCAAAATTACAAAAATGCTAACAACTTTGCAATTTTGTTAAAAAACTAAGTGTACATTACAACCACCATTTTAAATGTGGTTATGACCATTGGAATGGAAGAATATATGTATGAGATGGCCATACAGGCCTTAGTGGGTGATGATTTTATGGATTTGATGTCTTTTGAAGCAATAAAAACATGATTTTCTGTCATTTTTTCTATGTTTTTCTATTGTACAAATGTGTATGGATTGGAACATGTGAAAATTTGATATGGTTGGATATTTATTTGAAGTATCTTTCATTTTCATTTGGTTTGAGGTTTTGATCTATTCATTTGTGTAAGATATTGCCATTTTACTGAGGGCTACCTGGTTAAGCCTATAAATTAACTAGATTGCACTTATGGCCCTCTAACTTGCAATACAATCGTAGGATCTTGATACCATTTGGTGGGAAGAAATTTAGGCATGTATTCTTACATATGGAAGAGTTTTAGGGGCAAAAAAGTTGGTTTACTATTTTTGCTCGCAGGCCCTAGGTTGAACATCATCATGTGTTTAGCTTGGTTTTGAAGAGAAATTCATGTAAAACTCTCAAACTTGCTATAATGACCTAGTGAAGGGTGGAATAGATTTTTGGCATGGTGAGGAAGAGTCCCAAGTAGTTGTTCTGATTCTATGACCCCATCTGTTAACACTTTCCTTGGAAAGCCAACCTAATTAGGCTTATTAGGACTATGAACCTAGTTGGTGTTTGAGTATGTTGGAGTAGGATCAGCCCATGAGTCTTTGGAATCTTCAAGAGTCTAGAAAAGGGTATCCAAAAAGGTGTTTTTTTGCCACATTGTTTGGGGAGTTTGGGAGTTAACCTTGGAAAACTAAAAATAAACCTACTAGGATTTCTAGGCCTAGATTTGAGAAATACGTCTATTGGTGGTGTGAGAACCCTAAAATTGGATGAATTCCAGTGAGATAGGACTAAATATGGCAAAAAAAGTCTTTGTTTGAACCCCTAAAAGCATTTTGCCTAATTTGCCCTATTTGGCCTAGTTGAGGGCTAGTGTCCCTAAAGCCTTATTTTGGCCCAAGTTTGCTAAGAACCCTAGGGAGAGGGTAAGACCTTGGAGAAGTAGAGTCCACTTAAAGAGATAGAGGTTAGCATTGGAGAAATGGAGTCCAACATATATGTCTGTTGATGCCTATACATGTGTGTCTATCAACTATATCTTCTCCTTCCCATGAGGGGAAGGAAACAAATCTCTAGAGGTCTTCAGTCGTCATGTGGAGGGAGATGATGGGGATGATGGGGTCTTCCTCACACACTCGCTCATCCTCTTGTTGAGGCTCTTCTCTAACTTGAGCTGATACAAACAAAGTAGATATGAATCAATAATTATTATACATTGAAATCAAATATATGTACACACAAAATTAATTATTTTCTTACCGCCATCAAATAGTCGCTCTGCAAGTCCACCTCAAAGGCTCGTGGATGATTAGATGTAACAAGACCCTACAAAAATTCAATCAATATAATCACTTATAAATAACATTAGAAATTTTGATACTAACTATTACAAAAAATAACTAAAACTAAGAAAATTCTTTCATACCTCAGTCAATGGCTGTGAACTAGCCATAGTTGCAGCCATTCCATGATCGATGGACTACCGAAGATGAGGAGGAGTCTCAGGTGTTAAGAGCTGCATGTCATACACTACACGTTACATGTAACAATAAATATGAAACAAATATAATCAAATGAATTAAATTAACATGAAACAAATGTGCCTTTATGAAGCTCTTATCATGTCTAGGCTCGGAGTCCTTAGTGAAAGTCAACAGTCTTGTAGAGAACTAATGCACATGAATAAAAAATTTTGTCATTCCTTCATATGATTACTTAATAAATATACGTATAAATTTAAATGAGTGAATCAATACATACCTCTAGACTCATCGACAGGACAAAAAATGGGGCCAGGGGATCGGTACTAGGGTTGCCCACACTCTGACCCTAAATTTTGAACAATGTTAATACATGTTAATTAATTAGTTATTCACTATAAATATGAAATGTAATCAAATTAGTTTATTATAATTGTAATTTACTTGTGTGTCAATGCAAAATGTCTCATTCAGGAACTGATCAATGACTAGCCCATCATTCACACTATCTCTAGCATGACTGGCAAATGTGCATAAGGATCCACGTGATGTGCACATGTGACTGTGATGCACAAAAGACTCCTCCTCAACTAATGGACTCATGCATTGAATCAGGGTCTGTGTCAAAACATTAATAGTCCCTAGAGTGCTAGCCTCTACATGTTCCTTCACGACTAAAGGAATAGTCACACGCTTACCTTGTGGCTTGACAACAGTTGCCCTAACTACATTAGGGTCACGACATGCCCTCGACCTCTCAAATGATGACCCCCCACCTCTACCCTAAGATTCTAAAATATCAAAATAATTGGGGATCTCCCCAAGGACAAACTCACAATACAATTTTTTTAAGAAATACATTGGGACATCGTGATTATTGTAGGGAGGGGCATCAAAAATGATCCATCATCTATCTCAAAAATTATTTCTAATACCATCGTGTAAGCACCAATGGATGGAGAATCATTTAGTTGTCTCTCTAATAGTATTTTGTTCATCGGGCTTTCTAAACAATGCACAAATGCTACCTTTTGGTATTTCTCTTTTTTTACATCTTGATATGATAATTTGTTTACATAATATCTTTTTTTTTCATCCCTTTTAACCCACCAAATATCCAACTGACCACTAACAGAAGCTACGTGGGTTTTAATGGACTCGAGGGAGGATGCCTATTGAGCTCTCATTGGACTAGTTTGTCCACAAGCCTTCTGTTGGTGTAAATAAGTATTTACTTATTACACTTACTTAAGTTTACTTAGGTTAATGCATTATTTTATTTGTAAGACACTTAGGAGTTTGTGCACTCTTGTGAGTTGTCTTGATGACATCACAAGGGTCTGCACCTCTTTTAAGCACATGGTGTCTACAACACAGGAATCTTCTACACACATATGACACTTAGTCATTCTTATCCATTCATCTAGAATGTTGGATAAAGTGCTTAGTTGTCTTATCTTCTGGTTATTTCTAGAGACATTCTAGGTGCTTCCTGAGAGGCCTTTATATACAGGCACTCCTAGTGTGTTGAACATCACATTTTGAACAGATAAATGTATTCGGAAATACTCTGATTAATTGATCATATCCATTTTTGGTCTACAGTTGTGCTTGTGTTTGAGTTCTTAGTTCCTGGGTGAATTTTTCCCTTAGGAAAATTCTTACATGGTATCAAAGCAACTTGAAGATTTTCTCATCACATAGCCGTTCGAGACCATCATCTTACTTCATCACCACAGCTTGACTTTGGAGTATCGTAGAAATTGGGAGTGTCCAGCATCAAATCTGACCTCATCATTGCATCTACAATGCTGATTCAGTGAATTTTGACTATAATTTCACCTACCTTGGGCATAGTCAAAATTGAGGCAATTTTTTTGCAAACTGGTACTCGAAGGACCGATTTGCAAAATTGGTATGATAATTTCAGATCTGTACATTTAATTCTAAGATCTACTTTTTTTCATCTACATCTCTACTATTTTTTTTGGATCTACATTATTTTTCAGAAATTTTTTGGCCATAGGCCCATAGGAGAGATTTTTTGCAGGTGAAGATTGAACCTTGTTGGTGCAAATTTGATATTTGCATCACATTTAGAAGGTCCAAAAACCCCCAAATTAGATTTTGTTTCATCCAAATTGGACATCTGAGGTAAAATCTAGAGCCATTTTTTTTTTGGAGGCGTGACGACGATTCAAAAAAAAAACAGTAGCAATGATTTTCAAACAACGATATCTTCCTCATACGGACTCCTTTTTGCAAACAATTTTTTTTGTTTTGGGGTAAGATTTTTTGATCTACACATTGGTGCAAGTGGTTTGAGATCTCTATTTCTGAATTTTTTTGCAACTCCAAAATCTTGAATTTTGCCACTTAAAATGCTTGGTACGGGCTCATCTAGATTCCAAATCAAGTTCCATTTTTTTTGAAAGTGCATTTTTTTTGTCTACTTTCTAGATCTGCAATCACATTATAGGTTTTGTAGATAGAAATACTACTTTAAAAAATAGGCCCTAAATTGGCAAGTGGCTTTTAAGTACCAACATCATCTTTTTCAGGGGGTGTTCTTTATTTTTATTTTTTTTGGAGGTTTGTTTGATTGGTCCATCATGGAAGAGGAAGGTTTGATTGAATTGACCCCACACAACTATCATGAATGGAGTCAACTTGCTATCAAATATCTCCGTCAGCATAATGTACTGCCCTATGCACCAGATCTTGAGTTTACTTTTGATCAACGTGACATCATTTGGCATACTCTCTATTTACATATGGAATATAAAGTTTTGAAAAAGCTTATCAAAATTAAGTCATCTGATCCATTTTTTTTGGATGTATATTTGGGAAGCATATGGAGATCCATGTGATCCTCCATCTCTAGTGGACTTTCTACACCCAGTCACTCTAGCTATGGTTTTTTTAATCTCAAATGAGATCACACCTCCAGCTCCTCTTGCTCCTACTGATCCTGTTCCAACCACAAATGCTTCAGAATCAGTGCAGTAGGATACATTATGTCTTCCTACTCTACCTTTAAGCGACAACTTCCTTCTAGATATTACACAGTTGTTCATGGAGTCTCACATTGAAGATGTGGGAGACATTCTTGATGACATCCATCTTCTTTTTGAGGTGGATACTTCATCCTTTTTCGCAGTGATAGATTCATGTATTTTAGCACTGTAGGGTACACATAGTCTTCCAAGTGATGATTTCTTGCCAAACATTTCAGCTCTATTCTTGGAGTCACACAGTAGATATGGGAGACTTTTATGATGATTTCTTGCTTCTCTTTGCTGAAGAGTCTTCTACAGTTGTTGTGAGGGCCCACTCTGACCCTCAACTCCATGCTCTACATGATCAATCCTTCTAGATTGGCGTGATTGTGGATTCTTCTTTACAACATCTACAAGAGATCTCTCTCACATTTGGGAAGACCAAAAATAGATATGATCAATTAATCCGAGTATGTCCTAGTTTGTGAACTTAAGGGCACTCCCCTAAGTTTCACTTAAGAGGGGGTGTTGGTGTAAATAAGTATTTACTTATTACACTTACTTAAGTTTACTTAGGTTAATGCATTATTTAATTAGTTTGCATTATTTTATTTGTAAGACAGTTAGGAGTTTGTACACTCTTGTGAGTTGTCTTGATGACATCACAGGGGTCCACACCTCTTTTAAGCACATGGTGTCTACAACACAAGAATCTTCTACACACATATGACACTTAGTCATTCTTATCCATTCATCTAGAATGTTGGATAAGGTGCTTAGTTATCTTATCTTCTAGTTTTTTCTAGAGACATTCTAGGTGCTTCCTGAGAGGCCTTTATATACAGGCACTCCTAGTGTGTTGAACATCACATTCTAAATAGAGAAATGTATTCGGACATGCTCTGATTAATTAATCATATCCATTTTTGGTCTACAGTTGTGCTTGTGTTTGAGTTCTTAGTTCCTGCATGAATTTTTCCCTTAGGAAAATTCTTACACCTTCAACCTACCAATGAGTGCTTCTAATTCATTTTTGCCTCTTTCTCTTTCATTCATTATGTTCTCTTGTGTGCCAGGAGGAGGTCTTCCAATCGGTGCAGGTTGTAGAATTTCTTGTTAGAAATCTGATTGAAAAGCTCATTATTGAAGATCAAAGAGGGAGATTGTTGCAAAGAGGAAGTTTGTTGTTAAAAGAATGTTTTCAATCATTGTTTTCTCATTGATGTCAAACCTACTATTTTTAGGAATGACATTTGCTTATAAGATCCAGGTACTATCACTTAGTTGATTGATGAAGAGGATTTACTCAACAAGATGTAACAATAGTACCTAAGGGAAAGGTTGAGTTATGATGTTGTAATGAAGTGCAAAGATTAGTTAAGATAATGGTTAAATAGTGTATTGATAACATATTCAAAGATACAGAGGTTGGTCACATTTAGAAACATTGGAGGAATAAGTTGTAACAAGGATGATTACAAAGCTTAAACTAAGTTCATTAGCGGGTGCCGAGCAAGTTAGTTAAAGCCGAGAAAATTCTTAATTGGAGTCAAGTAATAGGAAATTCTAGTGTGTGTTGAGTGATCTTCAACTGCTGAACATCAGAAAATCTTAGTTGGTGTCAAGTGATCTTCATGTGTCGAGCATCAGGAAAAACATAGTTGATGCCAAGTAACACAGTATGTGTCATGCACCAGTATTTCAATAGTGCCAAGTTGTTGCATTATTTTAAATAATGAAGATTTTCCAAATTTGAGCCAACATAGTTGTTACCTTGAATTTTTTGAACTAGATGGAGGATAAGGATGATGAGCTAGCGGCATAGAATTCTATGTAAATCATTTTTAGGTGAATTCAAAAAGAATTATTCAAGAAGTTTCTAGAGGAAAAAAATTATGGGTTGTATAAAATGAATCCTACCTAATCCATATGAATTGAAATTAAAGAATGGAAGAATGAAGCAGGAAAAGGAACTCCAAGACTTCTATTTAAGGGGTCATAGACCAAGAAGAAAATGCTACTGCTAAAGAGCCAAATTGCGAAGTGGTTAGAAGGTTGTCAAGAAGAAGGCATCTAGAAGAAGGAAGAGCATAGAGGCTCTACTTCTATAAGTGGTCAAGAAGATATAATTGCACTGGTACAGTAGGCATGGAGACTCAAGGAGACTAAGCTTGAAAGGAGGGCAAGTTGTCAAAGTTGCAGAGATTGAAGGCCAAGCAATGGTATGAGCTGAGAAGTGATCTAAAATCTACAAGTTAAGTTGTATTCTACAATCAGGTCAAAATCCCTAATTGTTACTCTCTAGCAATTGTATCAGCTAGGATAGAAAGAAAATCCTATGGACTTAGGTTGGCCTAGCAACCATTTGTAAATCCTTTAACAGGGTGGCATTCGAAGTGAATGTTCTAAAGTCCTCTAACAAGGCCCACTTCTAACAAGGTGGATAAATCCTCTAACAAGGTCACATTTAATAGTGTGTTGTAAACTTTTAGCAGGGTAGGCCTTTCACAGGGCATCACTTCAGGAGAGTGAGAATTGAGTAGCATGTTACTAGTGGTTTTTCCCAAATTAGGTTTTCACGTAAATCACTGTGTTATGTGTTGATTTCTTATGGGTTATGCTTGCAAGTTAATTTATAGTAACTTGTTGATTAGAAAAGTTAATGCTTGGATGAATGAATGGTTGAACAGGCTCATTACACTTAGTGAGAAAGTTTGCATAGGACATTTGGACCTTGAATAACTGATTCACCCCCCCCCCCCCCCCCCCCCTCTTAGTTATTCTAAAGCATTTCTAACATTTCTTGTTGTTGTTGTGGAGGGTTTTGATTCTCATCTTGTTGAGGGTTTTGGTTTTGATCTTGTTAGGGATTTTTTGGTTCATTATTAACATTTCTTGATAAGAAACCGATTGCAATCTAAATAAATAAACAAATTTAAAGAAAAATTGAAAAAAAAAACCTACAAAACAATACAAAAACATATAAAACAATGCAAAAAGAAGGCTAGACAACATACAATGTGATTGTGATCTCAAACTTTGACGACAAGGAGGCATATTGAGGAGGCAGGTGGCAAAAATCTTTAATTTGCTGAATTTGTGTATGCACTGTGAGGAGAGGAAGTTGCAAAATAAGGATAAAATGAATGGGTTGCAGATTTGCAGCCCATTTATAAATTTTTTTGGTTTTAAAAAGTGTGTATGCACTTTGTAAAGTTAGAAAAAAAAAAAAAGGGTGTCATCTTTTTGGCACCACAACTTGGTGCTCTTACCCTGCGCAATGTATATATACCAAAATAACACATATACTTGCCTTAACCCTCTGCTTGTTCTCTTCACTCCTTGTAATTCCAAATTTTTTTTCTAGTTCGTTCTCCCAACATCTTGCACAAAAATTTGCCAAACAAGTAGAATATAAACAATTTGAATCGATGAGTCAGGGGATATGGCTGCAAAGGAATATAATTATACCCTAAAATTCTTCTTTATCCACCTGTAATTACTAGAATTCCCACCACCCAATGAGTCATTGATATTCAATATTGCAAGGTTGGCAAGCCACCCTTAAATCTATCTAGTCTTTGGAAATAACACTAACCAATTTCTTAAATTAAATTTATGTTCTCATACAACATATAGTATGTTCCCTCACTGAGATTTGGTTGTTTTTTTCGCAAATTGGCTGAGCTTTTTCACCTACTTCTGGTAAAACCTTCAGAGCTCTAGGCATACATATCAAGGATAATCTATACTAATAAATTTAGATAAGACTTACAGGTGGTCTTCTTGGTTGAATTAGGATTCATTCACTTGTAGATGAAACTAATGTCCACTATAATAGAAACAAGAGACTCTATTGTTATGAGTGGTACTCTATAAATATTTATTTTTCTAAAAAGGTTATTAATTTCTAGTATTTTTGAGATCTCTAATGGTTCTCTTTGATTTTAGGAATTGGTTGTTATAGGTAGGGAATGACAAAAATCATTCGCAATTCACAGAAATTACACTGAGTCTGAGAGAAATTGGAGGAAGTAGTTGGTTTTAATAGAAGAGTGGAAGAATATGATATTGATCATTTGATTTATCTCCATGTACATGGTACATAGTAGGGGCAAGGCTAGGGAGGGAGGATTTTAAAAAACAAAATAGGAATACCATCTATTCTATTAACCATTCAAATCCAGAATAAGTGTGATGAGAAAGAGCATAGAAGTAGATGATTTGTACTATGAGAAAACACCCTTTAAACAAAACTTTATGCAACATTTCAATTTCATTTGGTTGATTGCAAGGTATGAATGCTTCATAATTTAAGAGGAACAATAACAAGACTGACATGTATCACTAAAGGTGCACAAGCATGCTAACACATTATATGAATACTTGAGAAGTTAATTATCTATATGTTTACTAGTTGGGAGGGAAAATGGTAAGAAAAAAATCAAATTTTATTTCTAATAAATGCATCAATTTTCTATATTTTTCAACTTCTCACTAAAGTTGTATTTATAATGTCATATCTCAAAATTTGGAAGCTTCACTTTGAGTAGGTTCTACAAATTTTCATTTCTGAGATAGGAATTCACCCCGTGCTTATCCAGGCTTGAAAGAAAATATGTGCGGAAATAGTATACACACCCCTTGAAACCAAAAAAGATCTATGGAGAAACACCATCAATTACACCAAAAGAACCTATGTAGAAACCCCATCAATTACACAAAAAGAACACTATAACTCTTGTCATATTTTAGTAGCACAATTTGTGGCTCTAAATTTTTTGGGATAACTTCTTGACATCACTAAGTTAAAACACAAACACAACCCCCTAGCCTTATTTGTGGTTGGGAAAGTAGGTGATAGAAATTGAATATGTATATGTATAATGATATACTTGAAGTAAATAAAGGCATAGTGAGATTGTGTACTAAGTAGATTAATTTAGAATGCAATTGCATAGCTTTGTCCAAGTTCAAAATTGTGGTATGTTTTTGTAGGACCATTAAGAGAATGCAACCATAAGATATACATAATGGCTAGCAAGCTACAATGAACAAAAATTATCTATAGAAGTATTCACAAGTAGATCGAAGAAGTAGTCTTCCAACATTACATACAATTTTTATGTGGACCCTAAAAGAATTCTTAGTATTGTCTATTAGTGCAAAAAAATCAGTCTTTCACAAGGCAGAGTTGGTTAGTCAACACTTCCATTGAGCCACAATGAAGCCTGAGCTACAAAGAGTAGAAGTGCACAAGTTTAGTTTGTAGTGAGTAGTGTACAATCATCAAGCATTCATTAGTTTTCGAGCTATCTAGAAGGTAGCACATCATATAAGTCAAGTGATATATGAGCTAAGCCATTCAAAGTGAAAATAGTGCAAGCTAAGCATAGTCTATATTGAGGATTAGTAGAAAGAACTAAGCATGATCGAGCATCAAAGGCTATATGTCTCAAGTTATGTAGTTTGAATATATGATTTTAGGAAGACACAAAATCCTATGTGAACTATTTTTCTGAGCATGAAATGTATTTCTATGATCGAGGTAAAGATCAAGGAGGTAATTATGCCTATAATTCTGCATCAATAATCCCTATGCAATATGAAGAACCAATCAAAAATTTGGAAAGCTTAAGTGGAGAAAGGGATGAATGAGGATAGTTGATTGCAATCTAGAAGTTTCTTAAAATGGCTATAAAGCACAATTTCAAGAAAAAACAAGTTGTTGAGAGCAAGTTGTGAAGTTGAAGGAGAACCAATGAATTGTGAAGTACTAAGGCGACTGAGCAATGTAGTGAGGAGATATTGTAGATTAGTCATAGTGACGTGATTAGTTGTTGGAAAGCAAAGATTTGTTATCAGCAATTAGTGCACACCAAAGGATCAAGGTAATTTTACATTCTAATCAGTATATCGATTGAACCTCTTAACAAAGTGGTCCTAACATGCCTATTGTAAATCTCTTAACAGAGTGCTCACTTAATTGTTAAGTTTGAATCCTTTTGTAAAGGTAGACTTAATAGTCTTATATTATTTTAATAGAGTAGACTCCTTATAGGGTAGATCATCATAAGTGATCAAAATTGTATCCCTAACAAGTACTTTGTTATTTTGGTAGTGAAGATTTTTTGGGTGTCATCCCCACCATAGTTTCACCTTCACCTTGGAGGGTTTTTGTGTTACCAAATATTGTGTGATGATCTATTTAATTTTTTATGTGTTTTAATCATGCTAGTGGTTGTTAAATATGGTATTACACGTTGCATTATTAAAGTTAATTAGGAATTGGTGAATTATGTTTATAATGGTCAATGTTTGAAGTGTTAAAAGTTTTGGAGATCTTGATCCACACCTCCCCTCCCTAAAAATCTTAGTTTCCCATTAGATTTCCAACAATTTGTATTAGAGCACAAATATCTAAGAAAGAGTCTAACCACTTGAGAGTCAAAGGTATTGGAGATGGAAGCCTGCAAACTCAAAAAGGTAATTGAAAATGAGTGTGAAAACTAGAAATATAAATTCTTACCTTATAAATAAGGTAGGAACTAAAATTCATACCAAACAATATGATTTACATTTCCTTTTTTTTTCACAAGACTTCAAATTGTATTTCCTTATAGAACTAATTTGTATCATACGTGATGTTCTATAAGTAAATTAGACCATATATTGTAGTCGAAAATGAAAAAGCGATGTGAGATATGTAGTGATACTACTTTAATTAGTAAGAGGTCAAATAGATGATGGACATATCCAAAGTGGTGCATCAGTAAGAAATTGAATTCAAAGATGCACCTACCTTACTAACTTATTAGTTAGTGTAGATAACTCCTCCTTTACTATAATGCAGTTGTAACTAGCAGGTAGTTTTGTATTTTGAAACATGCCAGAAGTGTTGGGTGTATATGTGAAGCATAACAAACCTTTTTTTAATCCTATTTTTATTTTTATTTCCCTCCAATTTTTAATGACTCTTCATTTCATTTGATTCTGTATATGTTTTTTATTGGAGGCTTATTCATTCATTTTGTATTCAACAAGTTGAAGCAATGTAAAAACTAGATTAATATCAATAAGAGAGTTTTCCCTATAGTGTGGACATAGCCATGATTTTTGGTGAACCATGATAAATACCCATTTTGTGTATTTATTTTCATATCTTTTTCTCTTTCTTTTCACATCACACTTTCAACATTCTTAATAGTTGATATCGGAGCTTGGTATAGTTTCTAGGATCAATTTCGGTGTTTAAAAATTTGATCATAGAAGATTTGTGAGTGCAAAAATTCTCTCGATAGAATTTTAGTTTGTGGAATGTTCAGATGCAATCCTTTTTGGTTAAGTAAGATCTCTCACTTATAATTGGGGGAAAAGCCAAGAAACTGACAACAATGTTGAACAAAGATTAGGACAAGCTTGATGAAAAGGCGATGGCGACAATATTTCTTTCATTATCAAAGAATGTTTTGTTCAATGTATCAAACAAAGAAACAATCAAGGAAGTTGCAATAAACTTCAAAGTGTATATGAAATGACATCTGCTGCAAACAAAATCTTTATTATGAAGAATCTCTACAAGGTAAAAATGAAGGAAGGGACTATGATGCCTAATCACATAAATGATTTGACCACTCTTTTATGTCAAGCTACCTTAGTTGGTGTCACTCAAGTTGATGAATCTAAAGCTATCATCTTGTTGTGTTCCTTACTTGACAATTGGGATGTCATTGTTACAATAGTTGGCACTTCAAATTTTGCAAAGAGAAGGGTGATCTATGATGAAGTAGTGGCCACTCTACTTAGTGAGGATATGCAAAGAAACAACAAGGAACCCTCATCTAGTGAATCCTTGACAGTGGTTAACACCAAAAATAGAGGAAGAAGTCATAATAGGGGAAGAAACAACCATCATAAAAGATCAAAATCATCTATGCACTCAAAGTCAAAGGAAAGAAAAGGAGGAGATTGCTGGTTTTGTGGCAAAAATGGTCATCTAAAGAAAGATTGTAGAGGTTATGAAAGAGCACAAGAACAAGTGCAGGAAAGTGAAGCCAATACAGTATAAAACAAAGATGATGGTGTATTGATTTTATCTACAACCAAAATTACTTCATCCTCTTTGATTTTGGATTTTGATGCATCATTTCATGTCTCTCCATTTATGGACTACTTCACTAATTATTAAGAAGGTAAGTTCAATGAAATTTATTTATGTGATAATAAAGCATGTGAAATAGTGGGCAAAGGAGAAATTTTATTGTCTTTGAAAGGAGGTGTTAAATGACTATTAAAAGTTGTGTCATATTCCCAAATTAAAAAGAAACTTGATTTCCGTAAGTCAGCTATATGCACAAGGTTTCCTCACTTCCCTAATTGATTCATGGAAATTTACAAAAGTATTCATGATAGTTGCAAAAGGAGACAAGATTGGGAGTTTATATACTGTTGAAAATATCAGTGGGGGTAGCCATGATATTGTAGATAGTAATTCAAAATTGTGGCATCAAATGCTAAGTCATATGAGTGAAAAGAGCCTTGATGTTATGCATAAAAGGGAGAAATTACTGAGGCTAAAATTAATTAACATACAATTTTGTCAACACTTCCTTTATGGAAAATAGAAGCAGGTTATCTTCTTGAGGATCATGCATGAAATGAAAAGCACTCCCTTAGCATTGATCTATTCTTATGTGTTTGGACCTACTGAGGTAAGTTCCATTGGAGGAGAAAAATACTTGTTGGAAATACAAATGAGAAATGTATACTTCTGGGGGGGCGGGGCTGAATCAGAAGTAACTAGTCTCTAACCAATAAAACTTTTTAACTTTTAAAACAGTGCATGCATTAACATATTGAAATAACATGTAAAGTAAATGCATCCACATAAACACTTGACACAAGATATGATTACCCAGAAACCCTTTAATGAGAAGGTAAAACTCTGGTGGGGATGACACCCACAATTCTTCACTATTGCAGTAATCAAGTTCACCTGTTAAGGTTACATAATTTGACCATTCACATGATCTACCCTGTGAAAGGTTTGCCTTGTTAAAGGCTTACTAAGGATTGTTAGATCCCACCCTGTTAAATGATTTTAACACCCTATTAAAAGTGTGCTTAGCTAAAGAACTTTAGAACACTCACTTGGAATGTCACCTTGTTAAAGGATTTTATAATGACTATTAAGTCAACCTTAGTTGAAAGGATTTCATCCTACTGATACAGTTAGAAAGTATAATAGAATGTTTGATTTGACTACTTACAATCTGGTATTGCTGATTTTAGATCTCAATTCAGTCCATCTTGATCCTTTCTGATTTGATATGAAATTGTTGTATCTTCAATCCTCTGTTCTGCAAACTGATTATGCAATTTTGTCCTTCTAAGTCACCTTGAAACTTATCAATTCACCATTTTCATTTCCTTCAAATATTCGCTAGCATCACCTCCTCACATACATTCTCTGATACTCTCTTTGAATTATGGGGCTTTGTCTCTCTTTAAAAAGGCTTTGGTGGCTTAGGGTTAGGTATGAATCTACGATTGAGATTCATTCATTTTTCTCACTCAATTCCTTCCATTTTTCTAATTGGTTGCATGTTGATCACATATGGAATCCAAATAGATTTGATCTTATCTTCAAAGCTTTGAGATCTATCCATAAGTTGGCTCAAAAATGGTTTATATAGTTGTTTGTGCCATCACAAATAACTAGGTCCATTCTATGTTACTCGACACTTTATAATACTGATGCTCAACACTTACTATAATTATATCTTGCTCGGCACTTGAACTTGCTTGGCATCAACTATTCACTCGACACTTGAACTACTCGGCACTCATTGCTACTCGACATCTATACATATTATACTCAGCATGTGTTACTCACTCCACATGAACTTAGTAAATATTTTAAGTGTGTTGACACTCAATTGTCAAAACCAACCTCAGATCAACAATCTCCCCCTTTGACATGAGTTGCAAAAACACTTAACTATACATAAAAAAACTAATTTTCTCGAGTATAATATGTATATGCTACTTTAGTATGTTAGAAACACTGAATTAAAACAATCAAAAGCATTTGCATACTAATTTAACATAACTTCATGAGAGACAAAGTGAAGTCCTCAAATGAGAATATGAGCCATGGATAGGCTCTCTCAATGAGGATGATCACTTGATGTAGAGGTGTGTCTAATAGCTAAGATGGCTTGATTATGTATGTATGCTCAAATGCTCAAATGGGCTTCAATGGAGGATTTTTGATAGATTTTGGTGAATGGATTTGATGTAAACATGGCTTCTCAAAATGGCATTATGGCTTTACTTTCTAGATTGTGTTGTTTTTGCAAAGGGGAAGGATCTAATTTATAGGCAAGAGGCTTGAGGGATGGAGGGCTAAGATGGAAGAAAATGAGAAAGCTTATGGAGGGCTCAGATTGAATGAGAGGAGAGCACATGGATTGTGCTTCTTTATAGCCAATCAGGGAGTGACACATGTCACAGGGTGAGAGGATGGAAGAAAGGGCAAGGATGAGTCAACAAAGGAGGCTCAAGGGATAATATCTTCATAAAGACCCTTCATAAGTGCTTTGTAAGAGCATTGAAGGAGTGTGTAAGAGATATTTGAGGGTCATTTATGTTGGAGGGTAAGGAATTTCGATTTGGGTTGGATTAGGAAGGTTTTAAGCTTGCTTAGGATTGTGCAAATGATTAAAGGATGGATTAGGATGGTTTAGGATTACCTTAGGGATAGGTAAGTGGATGGCAATAAATGAGGGTGGGTGAAGGAGGAAATATTTGTTAACTTTGGCTTGGGTTAGCAAGTCTTAACCCATGTTTAGGGAATGTGACAAGGTTAAGAGGGGATTAGGATTAGGATTAAAGATAAGGAATGACATCTTCTAGAAGAGTATAGGCTTTGGATGAGGATGAAGACTTTCTAGAAGAGTCTAGAACTTCCTAGGATGAGGATAAAAAAAAAAATTTAGAAAATAAATAAAGTTTTATTTATTTCAAGGGTTTTGGTTGAGGAGATATTTATTAAAACATTTTTTAATAAACATGAGGATTAATATTTAATCTTAATTAAATATTTTGAGTTGGGATTAGGGGTAGGAAATGATGGGATTAGCCTTTAATCAAAATTTAAGAAGGATTAGAAGATTTTGGAAGAGGTTAGTGGTCTTAAGGAAATTGGCCAAGTTTTGGGCAAAAAATAAATTATTTATTTATTTTGAGATTTTTGGTCAATTTATTAATTAAATAATTAATAAATAAGGAAATAATGTTTAAATAAGATTTAAACATTTTTGGGAGGGATTCCTTAATTAAATATTTTTAATTAAGATAAAGGGATTTAATGGCATAAAAAATTAATTAATTAATGATGATGTCATCAGGGACTTTTTCAAAAAATAAAAGTACTTTATTTTCTAAAGGATTTTAGGTGTCTACAGGGCTAGGGGGTCATGCTTGTGTTGCAACTCAGTGATTGTAGGAAGTTATCCTAAAAAGTTTGGTGCCACAAATTGTGTTGCTCAAATGCAACAAGGGTTATAGTGTTCTTATGCCATAATTGATGGGGTTTCTACACAGGTTCTTTTGGCATAATTGATGGTGTTTCTCCATAGATCTTTTTTGGTTTCAAAAGATTTGTACATACTATTTTTGCACATATTTTCTTTCAAGCCTAGATAAGCATGGGGTAAATTCCTATTTCATAAATGAAAGATTGTAGAACCTACTCAAATAGAAGCTTCCAAATTTTGAGATATGACATTATAAATACAATTTTAGTGAGAAGTTGAGAATTTAGAAAATTGATGCATATATTAGAAATAAAAATTGATTTTTTCCTTACCATTTTCCCTCTCAACCAATAAACATATGGATAATTAGCTTTTTAGAATATTTTTAAAATGTGCATAATTTTTTAAACATAGAATATATTCATATGTTAGAAAAAATTAGGTGGCATAATTATCTATTTGATGCATAAGAATGATGGCACAGAGGCTTGGAATTTGATAGTTGTATTGGTTATTTCTCCACTTTTGGGTTGTATATGATAGGCTACAAATTTGTTGGACCATATTGATTGATAGGTTAAATTCTTATAAAACTATCAATATGATACTTAAGTTTAACAATAAACCATCAAAATTCATAATATAATATTACATAAACTTGTTTTACGAATTTAAAATGTTTTTATGCAAAATAGAAACTTATAAACTTTCTTTAATTGACATATATTGCTAATTTATTAAAAATTTCTAGAATTTAATATTATTTGTAAAACATATGAAATTAAATTCTTTAAAATATGAGAGTTTTTAGTCAATGGATTATTTATGGGAACTTTGTTAATAGAAATTATTTTTTTGACGAAAAAGTTGTTAGTTGGCAAAAAAGATGTGAAGTTTTCATTTCGGGTGAAAAATTGTAAATCCTACCAGTCATTTTTATCTACCTCCACTTTTAACTCTTGTTTTGATATTTATTAGTTGTTATCTCCACTTTTAACTATTATTTTTCTTTTTTGTTTATTTTAAAAAATAATTACTTATGATCTCCACATTACCTCTTTTATTTAACTTTTGATTTTTAAAATTGATTTAAAATTAAAATTTTAAATTATTTAAATTTATTTTTTGATATTAGTTTAGTTTTTTCTTTAAATATTTCTTTTTAGTTTCTATAATTTATTTAGTAAATAGAATATACATTTGTTAGAGATTTTGCTATTTTTCATATTTTTTTTTGTATTTCTCTTGTTAATTTTTCATAATAGATTTTTTATGGAGTTTTTTTAAATGATTAATTTTTTCATATTTGATAAATTGAATTTAAATATATAATATTTATTAATCTATTTAAAAGATTTTAATAAATATTATGTTATTTAAATTGAAAATTATTAATAATCTAATTTGTTCACATAATATTATATTTTAAATCTTCACTTTTAACTATTGGTTTTCTTTTCCTATTTATTTAAAAAATAATTACTTCTGATATCCACATTAGCTCATGTTGTGATATCTATTTATTTAACTTTTGATTTCTAAGATTTAGATTTTAATTTTTAAATTACTTTAATTTAATTTTTATAGTAGTTTAGTTTTTTATATAGTTTTTCAGTTTCTATAATTTATGTAATCAATAGAATATTTGTTAGAGACAATTTTTTGATGGAGTTTTTTTTAATGATTTTTTTTCATATTTGATCGATTGAATTTAAATAAATAATATAAATTTATTAATCTATTTAAATATTTTAGTAAATATTATGTTATTTAAATTGAAAATTATTAATAATCTAAATTGTTTGCATAAGATTATATTTTTAAAAATAATTTTATTATCGAGCACCTATCGGCTTATTGTTGCTACTTTATACATATATTATATTGATTTTTGACAATCAATATTTATCTTAAAACATAAAATGAAAAGTGTTAACATGACCAAACTATCATTAAAAAAACACATACTGCACGTAGGGATGATTGTCAAATTACAAGCTAAAAAGATGTTTCAACATCAATCGTAGACATTGTCTTCGAATTCAAAAACAATTTCAAGGAACTGGCTATGGTGGAACATATTTACACCCGATGCCATGGCCTCAATCCCATACCATGCACATGTTTGTCATCTTGTACATCCAATCCAACATGCGTTAGACTATTCACTCGGGTACTCAATACGATTGCAATTAGTAACTAGCTTAGATATCTTTATACAACTATCTAAAACACAGTGAGAGATATCAAGCTCGAGGTGCCTATTTCAATAATATTATTGAAAATAGATAGGCGCCTTGAGCTTGATATATCTTAGCATGTTTTAGATAGATGTATAAAGATATCTAAGCTAGTAGCATCCACAACATAACATGTAAAAGTAAAATCTATTAAAATTTTAATCTGAATTATTCTTTTTAAAACATGATGCTTATCATATCCATTAAGTTTTATAGATATTGAAATATAGTATATACAATGCATACAATTAATCTCTTTCCAGAGATTTGAGTCATTCCTCCTCTGCTTTCCTTTTCACAACTTGCTTCCCTATCTTCATCTTTTCATAACAATCATAAGAAAATGGTGGTGAAATTTGAATTCCATCCAAAGACTTAACTCGTGATATAGCAACAAATTTTAGTCATGTCCTTTCTCTTGGTCCAATGTCAATCGTTTCCTTAGAAAGTGTTAATCCCTGTGATTTATGGATAGTTAATGCCCAAGCAAAACATAAGGGCAATTAACATGTGCAACCTCTTTGTATTAGAGAAATGGGAATTAATTTTGGAGCTCCATCTTCAAATGGCATTCTAGATTAATTGTCAAATTCAACCATAACATCTGTCGGTGGATCTAGTGGGGCATTTCTAGGTTTGTATATGATATTTTGAATGTATCTGAGAGCTCCATTGACAAGTCCTGCTTCAATCCATAAATTAGATGTTAACATGACCCTTATGTCCTTAGCAAGTAATAATTCAATATCTAGTTCATCATTTTCACCTCCCCCTGGATTAGTACTTCCTTCTTTTGATGCAATGCTACAAGCAACTGGTTTTTTTAGTGAATGTAATTTCTTTCTATTATGGTTATGAAAATTATCATTTTTTGTAAATAGATGAATATTATTAGAAAATTCTTCCTTAATATTTTGGGGCAATGAAACATCTGTTCTTGTCATTAATAATTTCCAAACATCAATAGTTGGAGTTGCGTCTCGTATATTAGTGAGTAATTGGTGAAACCTTTGTTGGTCTTCACTTTCACCTTCTTGTCTGAACACTTTATCCAAAGTAGCAATAATCTTGAACTCTTCCCATAATAACTTTGCATGAACATTACTATCATAAGGTGGTTTGTCACTAACAGGAGGTAGTTTTCCCAAATCCCTACTAAAATAATCGATCTTCCTCCAAAATTCATGTTTGAATTTTTTGAAAAAGCTTGACGTAATCTTGAATCTATATTTTGTAACTAATTTTGACCAATAAAACTCATTTCATCAATTAATATGTACCTAATATGTTGAATTTCTTCTTTTAATGTTGTGAGCCTTGTGCCTTATAAGTCAGAAAAATCTGTAAGAGGAATTCTTAGAGTTGAATGAATTATTGATGCACCAATATTAAAAGCTACAATTCCAGTTGGTGCTAATAATAATAGGGGAGAACGTTGTGGTGTTGATGCATCATAAAGAGCTTGACGAATGGCTTGAGTTAGATATGATTTCCCTATTCCAGTTGTTCCTTGAATTATCATACATAATGGCATGACATGTTCACCTTGATTATAATGTGTCATAATAATATCAAGTGTTTTCTTTTGCTTAGCACCTAAAGTTTCATATGATATACTCATCATCATATCTTTAGGTATAAGTAAATCATTTTGTTTCATAGCATTGATAAAATGTATTGCATTATTTGTGTATTCTTCTCCTCAATATTCTACACTCCATGGATTTTGTTTGTCAATATCTCTTCTTCCCAACATATCTATTTCTATTAGATCCATCATTTGTCCATGATGTAGTCTTGATATTATCTCCCACTCATGTTCAATTATATTTTGATTATTTGGTAATTCGTTTTCATCTTCAGAATCATCATGAGTTTCAACATTATTTTCAAATTCATTTTTCAATAGTTTGCCTATCCACATGCCATGGATTATAATTAAGGGACTCCCAATTGGATGCAATTGTAGTATCATCTATTCCAATATCTCTTTGTATATTACAAAATGGTTTGTACAATAATAACTCTGACCAATAAAAATCAACCCATTTTTGAGAGTTTCATGAAGGAATATTTTTAAATCTTGGAAACACTCTCACAATAGCTACCATTGTCCTTGCTTGTCATTTATTATCTCATTTTTTTTCTAGAGTTATAAGTCCAAGATCTAGCTGCATCTATTAGTGTGACACTTTCCATTGCATATGGTCTATCCATATATCCTTCAATGAAAATTTTTAGGTGAGCTTCATCATCATTTTCTTCATTCTTTATCACTAGCTTGAACACCTCTCTTGAAACATTTAATATAAAAAATACTCTACTACTTTCTACTAATGGAAACTCTAAGAACATATGACATGTTTCTTGTGCACCAATGTCTCTTTCAATCAGGGTTTCAATTAGTAGTTTATTATATGCCTTTGATGTTGCTTCATCTGGATTTTCAATATTTGCAAGTCTTACCAACATTTGATGATATGTCTTAGAACTCTTTTATGTTTTTGCTACATACTTCCCAATATAATTCATTATAGAGTGTCTTGAAAGAACAGGTTATCAATCTACATTTTCTCTCCATAACTGAAGTATGGTACGATTATGTGTGTTTACTCGATCATCATTTCTTGCTGGTTCATATATTTTATCTCCTATTGTTGGATCTTCGAATAATCTTAATCCATCCAGATGTAATGGCCATGGTGCATTGTACCTAAAAAATAAAGAAAATTATTATTTTGTACACTAATTTTTCATTTCTTAGTCAAAAATCCATATGAATCTATATAATTATCTTACCTACAAACCATTTTCCCTCTTTTTTTACAAAGGCAAGCACCCTCTTTGAATATTGTATGGCGTTCAACACAATTGAGCAACTCTTCATAATCACATTCAAAGTCTACTTGGTTTAGTTGTCATGTATTTTGAAGGCATGGATGTTGTGTAAAATTTTGTAGGACCTATTGTTGAAGATATAACATATTTTATTAAGTAAAATAGAAAAAAAAAAAAAACATAATATATGTTGAATACCTATAGAAGAATTGGTATCATACCTGTATCTTTCGTTGATGTGGATCTCCCCTTGGATTCCATGTATGTATACTAGAATCAAAATATTTTTGAACTATCTTGATTTCATCATGATTTCTCCAATTAAGGTTGTCTATGTTAGGTGCTCCCTCTAACCATATGAGTCCATGCACATGTGGTGATCCTCTATGTTGCCATTCATATCTTGACCAAAAATCTTTTACTTTCATTCCCTTTAGTATTAATTCCTTTTGAAACATTGTATATCTTAGATGCATATAATATGCAACAATATGTGGGTAGTCAATAATATTTTGTTGTCGCCATTTTTGTGCTTCCTGTGGATTAGATGGTTCTATTCCTGGCATTAATGCATGTAGGTCAGGCCAATACATATCTGTTGCACTCAGAGTAAAGAAAATTGTTGGTGTTCCAATTTGATGCAAGAGATCACTTAATTCAGCTTGACATTTTGTCCAATAAGACCTTGTACCCCTTAGAGTTGTACCAAAATGCATCAAGCGATCTGCAAGATGTGAGTGAAGGACATTTCTTATATGTTCTCATAACTCATTGATTGTGATTGGCATATCTTGCAAGCTCTTTTTGGAAAATACTGCTGATGAATTTTGTGCACGATGTCACATGATCATATTCATCATATAATACCTAAATTTTGGATGTCGTCCAAAGCGATGATCTCTATATTGAAGTAAATGCTTAAAAAATTCATGAAGATGGACTCTTCTCAATCTTTGTTTGATCCAATCATAGTGTCCATCCAGATAGTGTTGGAAAAGCCATATCAAGTAATCCTTCTATGACATACTCATTCACTGGAGATGTTACAATTCTTGGCCAATCAATTAGGGATCTAGGATCTACATTTGGGTTATTTATCCATGCATGAATTAGTTCCATCTCTATTCATGCATTTGGTGGTTTAGAGGCCATTGATGTAGTATAATTAATAATATTTCTTTGATCCATCTCCATTATTGGACCCACAAATACACATTCATTTGCATCCAAATCAGATTCCATATGAACTGAGTTTAGCTGATCAAAGATGTTATCATCTAAATTGGATGTAAGCTTACTAAGTACATTTTCATCAATTTGAACATCTCTATAGAACTTATCATGATTTATTTTAGATTGAAGTGCTCTGTAAACCCTCTCTTTATTGACTGTAAAATTATAACTTGTTCCACATTGATCCTTCTTGCAAACAATGATAATTGGTAAATCTTTTATGTGATGTGGTAAGATTTTGGCTATTTCTCTTACTTCTTGCGAAAGACTTATGCTTATTTTTGCTACTTTATACATATATTATATTGATTTTTGACAATCAATATTTATCTTAAGGGCATGTGCAGGATCATGGTGTGCCAAAAAGTGGCGATGTGAAAAAAATAGAGTTTGAAAATGTCTAAAAGTGCTTCAAAATCCACTAACTTTTTTCCACCTATCTAGGTACCAAACTTGGAAAGTAAGGCCCGAGCCTTATTGGATATCTGATATGATATCGAATATCCAATAACAAAATATATCTAATATATTATACTATAATATTATATTATTATAATAATACAATAATTATAATTATACTATAATATAATAATAATATTATTATATTATAATAGTATAATATATTATATAATAGTATAATATATTATATAATAGTATAATATAAAAATATTATATTATGATAGTATAATATATTATGTAATATTATATAATATAATATTATTATTATTATTATAATATAATAATAATACTGTAATATAATAATAATATTATTATATTATAATAGTATAATATATTATGTGATATTATATAATATTATATTATTATTATAATATAATAATAATTATTATACTATAATATAATACTATTATTATATTATAATAGTATAATACATTATATAATAATATAATATAAAAATATTATATTATAATAGTATAATATATTATGTAATATTATATAATGTAATATTATTATTATAATATTATAATAATAATTATACTATAATATAATATTATTATTATATTTTAATAGTATAATATATTCTAAATTATAACAATATAATATAATACATTACCTAATATATAGTATTAAAATATAAAATATAATAATTAAAAAGTAATATATTATAATATAATATATAATAAAAAAGTATATTATAATATAATATATAATATAGCTAGCATTATATGAACCAGCGCATATCAGATATCTGATATCTGTAACTCAAGATTAAAAAAAACCAATAGACCCACGGGCTCCTTTTTACACCAATTTTCAAGCTCGCGATCAAATATTAGATATCAAATCGAATATACAATAAAAAGGTTTTTTTTTTGTTTTAAAATCATTTTAAACATAAATTCAATAGATTTGATCATGATTTTGTTAGTTTTAGTTGAATCTAAGGTTTTTTTGAAAAATTTGTTAAAATTAAGGTTTTTTTAATATATATTATGTTTTGCAATTTAATAGGAATGGTTGATCAAAATGATGACACTGAGGCAAGGAATAATATTCCTTGTAACCCCCCACCAAGCGATCTAGTGCCCCCACAAAATCACCCACCAAATGATCCTCTACCCCCTCAAAACCCTCCTCGAATCAAGGATTTGATAAATGAAAATCTCATCGTATTGAGGGGTTTGCGAAGAACATATAATAATGTACCCGCATTGGCTCCTATGTTATCCACATTAAACACCATAGTGGATAACATTGAAACCCTTACCAACCAACAAAATGTCGCTCTTCATTGGCGTGATGAAATGCACGAGATGTTTGATAATGGTTTGGACTATGATGAGGTTGCGACCCTCAATATAACCAAAGAGGATTTGGCTAGCCTTTTTGCAAACCTAAAAATAGGTATACCAGTCGACCCAAAAAAATTCAAACTATTGATTAAATGGTGCACAAATGACGCCATATGTGCAAACTTTTGAGATTGTTGGTGGATGGTTTTTGATATCCCTCCACTTAGCAATTTAGACATGCCATTTTATTTCCCTAGAAAATTATATGCAAAATTTGTGTTGAAACTTAAAGTGAACTATTGGAGCATGAAGCCCAACATGGGTTTAGGACTAGGAGCTCCTCAGGATAGACCCTCTTCCTAGTGGAAGAAAGTTGGCACTTTTGTCCCCCCCATTGATATCTCCCCCCCTCCTCGAGTGCAGCATCTTGATATTATGGTAGAGGCTAGCTCTCAGACCATCGGAGCCATTCATAGGCTGAGTAGCCTAATGATATCTTAGGCTAGGTCAGTCCTACCTCCTCGTGTTGATGATGTTGGTGCTAGTTCATCATCATCTAGCTCATCACACATTTGTGTGCCTCACACTTGCATTACATACAAGAATATTTGCTTAGGTCCCATAGGTGATCTTCCTGAGTATCATTTTGTATTAGACGAGGATACACCAAACACACACGCAAAGGCTATAGACCCTAATGCGAGAAAGGAGGGGAATGTAGAGGCATGGACTCCTTTGATGTCGATACGTGTATACATTTTTTTGTTATGACATATGCGATTTAAAGTTAATCTTTATATTAGAGTAATTTTAAATTTTAAGCCATACTAGCTTATACATATATGTGATCTTCATTCATGTTTAGTTGATGATTGAGGAGGAGCTCAGACAAATTGATGATGTCACACTATCGGCCATTTCATTTGGCATTGAGACATCTACGGTACTTTATGTTGTTTTCACATTATTTTTTCTATTTGATATTGGAGCATATATGGTTGCTAATCTTTCTTTTATCTTGTAGGTACCATCTATCTCGGAGGGACAAAGTGCAGGGGATGAGCCAACACGCATTGACAAAGGAAAGGTAATTAGGTGCTTTCTATTTGATTAAATATCGATGCATTATTGTAAAATGTTTGTGGTAATGAAATTTAATTACATTCTTTATTGTATATAGGGCGTGGCTACTGGTGATGAGCCTATACAGATTTCGTGTTGTAGACGATCAAGCATTTCCATTTGCATCGAGAGCCCCATTGTATGTATAAGTATCATTTTTTTTTTCGTTATCTTCGTAAATAAATTCAAAACTGATTTTTGTGATATTAACAACTACTATTTTGTATCTCATAGGAGACTCCTAGCACATGAGGTTCGACGGGAGAGTTATGTAGGTTTGATGATGCAACCACTCTATCTTGAGGAGGAGCTTACAATAGTAAGTTGTAGTTTGAATTCATGATTCAATATGTTATAAATTTATCATGCTATGAATTATAATGTTATAGTTTAAATTGTAGATTCATCTAACAAACATATTTGAACATACACAGGCCACAATCAATGAGATAGAAGCATTGTTGAGGGCATAGGAGAGGACTCTTGACCAGCACAGGAGGTCAACAAGAGAGGTATTTATTATGAAATTTTAATAGTATAAATCTTCATTACAAAAAAAATCATTATGCATTTGAGTAATTCAATGTTAGAAACAACTTGAATCATATAAATTTAGTAGTCTAACTTTGAATTTTTCTCTTTTGTTTATGTAGGAAGCATCCAATCCACCTAGTGTAGCAAAGAGGCTGCATTTTTATCATCCACCAGCACCTTAGGATAGTATAGTTGTCGTAGGATGCATCATGAGACATTTTGAGATGGCATATGCCACATTGTTTATAGAGACATTGATATTATACACATTCCAATGGCATGATTAGCCACATTTTGTATATGGATCTATGTATTTTGATATATATTTGAGTGCTTTGTCTATGGATACATGATCTTTGATAGATATTTGTGTAAAAAAATTTGTATGGGTACATGTATTTTGATATATATTTTTGTCATTTATGTGCACTATGATATACATATTAATTTAGTATCTAGTATTGTTCAATTTATCGTGGATCATGTGTATTGTTCATGTTTATGGAATATCATTAATTTTGATTATGTTTGTTATATTCAATTCAAATGCAATAATTTGTGAATAACATTTTAACAATCTTTATTATCAAATTTGGATGCAATGTTTAATTTGAAGTGCTATCATGACATAAACACACTTGTTAACCTCCTACACGAGGTTCAAATAACCCCAAATCTGATTTTAAACTCCACCTTCAACCTTGAAACTAACTCTTGGCTTCAAGTCTAATCTCAATACAGTTAAGGACTCCACTACTCAACCATGGATTCTATTCCCAACCACGAACTCATTCCTAGACTCATAATCTTTGATAACTAGCACTTCACTTTTTTACTATCCTCATACTACAACTTTTCAATTTCAACATAACCTCAAACTATCCCAACTTAAGAGACTTGATTGGATCAAACCTTTTTCACTTTGTTATTATCTCTCAAAAATGAGATAGGTTATTTTAGGCCTCAGCATCACCGTCTTGTAGCATTCGAAGGTTCATTGATAGCCCTCACGAGCTCCAAGTTATGAAGGTCGAAAGATCGACCTCAAAATGCAATTAGAGCACCTTGGAGACTCCTCAATACGGGGTGGCTACAGACAATGGATGGTCTCCATGGCTGAAACAAGGGTGTCATTAGGGTTCACCTGCCCACCTAGAGCTAATGGCACTGACGATTCGATGCCAAGATCAATGATTTCAAAGTTAATCTAGGTGCACCTATGAACTGAGGCACACTACAAGTTTTGGCATCAAGTGAGATCACTGTGCCAAATCCAAATGAAATGTGGTCTCTCAAAAATGAGATAGTTTATTTTAGGTCTTAGCATCACCATCCTATAGCATTCGATAGTTCATCAATAGCCCTCATGAGCTCCGAGATATGACCCTCAGAAGATAGACCTTGAAATGCACTTAGAGCACCTTGGAGACTCCTCGATACAGGGTGGCCGCGGATGATGGATGATCTCTGTGGCCAAAACAAGGGTGTCACTAGGGTTCACCTACCCACCCAGAGCTAATGGCACTGACGATTCGATGCCAAGATCAACAGTTTCAAAGTTACGTTGTGGTGCACCTATGAACTAAGGCACACTACGATTTTTGGCATCGAGTGAGATCACTGTGCCGAATCTAAATATAATGCGATCTCTTGAAAATGAGATAGGTTATTTGAGGCCTCAACATCACCATCTTGTACCATCCAGCAGTTCATCAATAGCCCTCACGAGCTCCGAGTTATGACCCTCGGAAGATCGACCTCAAAACACACTTAGAGCACCTTGGAGACTCCTCGATACGGAGTGGCCACGGACAATGGATGGTCTCCATAGACAAGGGTGTCACTAGGGTTCACCCAGCCACCCAAAGCTAATGGCGCTGATGATTTAATGCCAAGATCAGCAGTTTCAAATTTATGCTATGGTGCACCTATGAACTGAGGTACATTGTGAGTTTTGGCATCGAGCGAGATTGTTGTGCCAAATCCAAATGGAATGTGATCTCTAAAAAATGAGATAGATTATTTTAGGTCTTAGCATCACCATCCTATAGCATTTGATAGTTCATCGATATCCCTCACAAGCTCCGAGTTATGACCCTCGGAAGATTGATCTCAAAACGTACCTAGAGCACCTTAGAGACCCCTCAGTATGGGGTGGTCGTGAATGATGTATGGTCTCTGCGGTCAAAAAAAGGGTGTCACTAGGGTTCACTCACCCACGTAGAGCTAATGGTACTGACAATTCGATGCCAAGATTAGCAGTTTCAAAGTTACGCTGTAGTGCACCTATGAACTAAGGCACACTGCAAGTTTTGGCATCGAGTGAGATCACTATGCCAAATCCAAATGGAATGTGATCTCTCAAAAATGAGATAGGTTATTTTAGGCCTCAACAACACCATCCTATAGCATTTGACAGTTCATCGATAGCCCTCGCGAGATCCGAGTTATGACCCTCAGAAGATCAACCTCGAAATGCACTTAGAGCACCTTGGAGACCCCTCGGTATAGGGTGACCGTAGATGATGGATGGTCTCCATGGCCAAAACAAGGATGTCACTAGGTTTCACCCTCCCATTTAGAGCTAATGGCACTGACAATTCGATGCCAAGATCAATGATTTCAAAGTTACGCTGTGGTGCACCTATGAACTGAGGCACACTGTGAGTTTTGGCATCAAGCGAGATTTTCATGTTGAATCCAAATAGAATGTGATCTCTCAAAAATGAGACAGTTTATTTAGGTCTCAGCATCACCGTCTTGTAGCATTTGATAGTTCATCAATAACCCTCACGAGCTCCAAGTTATGACCCTCAAAAGATTGACCTCAAAACACACTTAGAGCACCTTGGAGACCCCTCGGTACGGGGTGGTCACAGATGATGGATGGTCTCTGTGGCCAGAACAAGAGTGTCACTATGATTCACCTGCCCACCTAGAGCTAATGGCACTAACGATTCAATGCCAAGATTAGCGGTTTCAAAGTTACAATGTGGTACACCTATGAACTGAGGCACACTGTGAGTTTTGGCATCGAACAAGATCGTTGTGCCAAATCCAAAAAAAATGTGATCTCTCAAAAATGAGATAAGTTATTTTAGGCCTCAGCATCACTGTCCTATAGCATTCAATAGTTCATCAATAGCCCTCACATGCTTTGAGTTATGACCCTCGAAAGATTGACCTCGAAACGCACTTAGAGCACCTTGGAGACTCCTCGATATGGGGTGGCTATGGATGATGGATGGTCTTCGTGGCTAGAACAAGGGTGTCACTAGGGTTCAAGTGCCCACTCAAAGCTAATGGCACTAACAATTTGATGCCAAGATCACCAGTTTCAAAGTTATGTTGTGGTGCACCTATGAACTAAGGCACACTGCGAGTTTTGGCATCGAGCGAGATCATTGTGCTGAATCCAAATGGAATATGATCTCTCAAAAATGAGGTAGGCTATTTTAGGTCTTAGCATCACCATCCTATAGTATTCAAAAATTCATCAATAGCCCTCATGAGCTCTAAGTTATGACCCTCAGAAGATCAACCTCGAAACGCACTTAGAGCACCTTGGAGACTCCTTGGTATGGGGTGGGCACAGACAATGGATGGTCTCCATGGCCATAATAAGGGTGTCACTAGGGTTCACCCACCCACCCAAAGCTAATGGCACTAATGATTTGATGCCAAGATTAGTGGTTTCAAAGTTACGCTATGGTGCACCTATGAACTAAGGTACACTACGAGTTTTAGCATCGAGTGACATCATTGTGCCGAATCCAAACAAAATGTGATCTCTCAAAAATGAGATAGTTTATTTTAGGTCTTAGCGTCACCGTCTTGTAGCATTCGACAGTTTATTGATAGCCCTCACGAGTTCCGAGTTATGACCCTCGAAAGATCGATATCAGAATGCACTTAGAACACATTGGAGACTCCTCGGTATGGGGTGGTCATGGATAATGGATGGTCTCTATGGCTAAAACAAGGGTGTCACTAGGGTTCACTTTCCCACCTGGAGCTAATGGTGCTGACGATTCGATGCCAAGATCAACAATTTCAAAGTTATACTGTGGTGCACCTATGAACTAAGGCACACTGCAAGTTTTGGCATCAAGTGAGATCGTTGTGCCAAATCTAAATGGAATGTGATGTCTCAAAAATGAGATAGGTTATTATAGGTCCCAGCATCACCATCTTGTAATATTCAACAGTTCATCAATAGCCCTCATGAGCTCCAAGTTATGACCCTTTGAAGATCGACCTCGAAACACACTTAGAGCACCTTGAAGACTCCTCAGTACGGGGTGGCCACAGACAATGGATGGTCTTTGTGGACGGAACAAGGGTGTCACTAGGGTTCACCTATCCACCCAGAGCTAATGGCATTAATGATTCGATGCCAAGATCAGTGGTTTCAAAGTTATGCTCTAGTGATCCTTTAATGTTAAAATGTTATTTTTATGCACTTTTATGGATGTGTATTTGGAAATTGAAGAACTTTTGCAAATTGAATAATTCAAAAACATGGAAACTAATGTCTCATGTCTAAAAGACAGAGACTAATAAGTATGAATATAATCCTTAAGTAGCCTAGTCAATTCAATATTATATTATAGATCTCTTTAGATGGGTGTAGAGATCTCTTCAGGTGGGTGTATCAAAAAAGACAGTGGCTATAACAACTTACCAAGGGGAATTTACTATGCTTAGTTTTCTTCATGAAGAGAATAAACATTTCCCACATGCCCATTTCTTGAACTACTTACAAAATGAAGAAAACATCAGAAGTGTAATATGATGACAACAATTCAACTCTTTTATTAAAGATCTAATAATATTAATATTATCTAGTGTTTAATATTAATAAGTGTAATTTTATTTTATTTTTTGATATAATTGGATACCTACAAATGTTTTGTCAATTCTAGATGTTTCTTTTGATGAATGCCCCTTTTATTGTTAAAGAACATTCAAAGCCAAAAAATTTGAGTAAAAATGGAGGATCTTATTTAATGAAGCTTGTGCATGCTATGTTCAATTGTAAATTATTTTTTAAAAATGTATGCATTGCATCAATCTCTTGTGATACTACAAGAAAGATTCTATAACTTGCAATAAACATATTCTATAACAAATAATCACATACATTAATCATTTGTGCCTACAAAAGCATGGAGTTATAAGAAGGAAAAAAAGAATATTTCATACATTTAATTTATGTTAACATCAACCCTAGCTTTCTAATCAAGTTTTATTTAGAACCATCATGGGTCTTGGCTAGGTTGGGTTACATCGGTGTTCGCTAGGGTGGGGTCTTGACTTATGTAATCAACACAATTTTTTGTATAGGATTTAGGTTTCTAGCTTGGAGGGTGTCTACATGTTGGAGTGCTTGAGATAGGTTTTGTGTTTCCCAATACAACCTAGCTCTATGTTCAATCTCTTGCTTCTTCTCTTAGTGGTGACTTTATTCTCTCTTACTCATGATTATTCTCTTTTCTTACCTATGGTGAATGGCTGTGTTGATATGTGAGTGTAATGTTAGGCAATTTGTGAGAGATCAAGATTCTATGCAGTTTCTTTGGCCCCCTCTCTCTTTATCTTGGTGATGATATTTGAATACCGTTAGTGCTTCAAGGTTTATTCTTTTTTAAAATCTATGTTTGTGGTAGTTGGGATGCAACTTTAATAGTAAGTATGGCATAGTAGTATGTGTCTTTCTCCTCCATTTGATTTTTCTCCATGTAGATTTTGAGAATTTTTTGGGGATTCTCTATGAGGACTCTTCATTTCTTCTATAGTGTCTCTATTTCTCATCGTTCTTAGAAGATTAAATTTCTTATGGTAGTTTTTGGTGGATCATCTTATGTGGTGGAGATCTCCCCTCTAAAGGGTGGGAAGTGTTCTATTTATTTAATAGCATTTTTTTTGGATATCTAGAGGTTGTATGGTTAAAGATATTTTTTTTTTCCATGCTCTGATTTTTGCACTAGGAAATTGGCTCAAAGAAGAGAAATAATGAGGTTTTTCTTGCTTCTCGTTGATAGTTTAAAAGGGCATTTTCTAAATATATGTTTTCTTTGGTTGGGAAGACATGGGAATTTCGGTAGACTTGGAACATTTAGGATCCTTAGAAAAATCATTAAATGTTTGGGGTATTTTTCAAAAGCCTACAAGGTTTTAGGTTCCTTACAAAAATCCATTGGACTTGTCTTTGGAGGCCTACCTCCTCAACTAAGTTTCTTTTGATGTTGTGTTGTTGTTCTAAGGATCTTCTCACTATAAATGGTTTCAAGGGCCTACCAACCCCTTCATATGTAAAAAGTAAAATCGAAAATGTAACTAAAGAGTAAAAATATTATAGAAAGTTTATAAAAATCGAAAAACCACCTCTCTATGAAATTAATATATCACAGTGATGTAAAAGAGACAATTATGGAAAAAATTAAGTTGATCTTTTCTTTTCAAGTACTAAATTATATCATGTAATTTAAACCACTCATCATAAATAAAAATAGAATAATTCAAATCTTTTGCATGTATTTGAATGTGTATGTGTTATTTTGAATAACTTATCTTTTTCATTATTACAAAAACCATGATATACAAAACAAACTTCACATTTTACATCATAAATCTTTGGAATTCTCCCCAACACCACCCCGCCCCCCTCCCCTCGCCCACTCTTCATGATGTACCTACATTCCAATATCATAAAAATTAGTAACTTATTGTATTAAACAAGATAATCAACAGTTCACTGAATCATTTTGAAGAAAACAACATAAGAAGCAAATATACCTAGTCAAGTGTTCCAGTAGGGTCTCCTCTATGTTTTAGGGTCTCGAACAAAGCTTCATGATCAGCATTAGTAATAGTAAAAAGTTCTTTTACTTTTGGTATTGCTTGATACTTCAACAACTTTACATTTGTTGCTATAATAAGACGCTAATATATGAGAATTATTTTGTGCTTTTGATAGTCTTTGAATGCAGGGATTTCGTTCCTTCTAAACATGTATGTTCGTAGCCATGTTCTAGTGACAACCATTGAAACAGTAGGATATGTGAATCCATCATCATCTATGATCAATTGTGCAAGTTTTTGTTTACCTCTTACACAACATGCTAACCAATAATTGGATTTCTCATCATTCCCCTATGGTGCAACCAATGCAAAGACATCTCCTGGCTGAAGTAGATCTAATAGATGGTTATGATCAAGTGAACTTTCCATGTCATCATTTCTGATAGAGGGTATGATAGACAATGGAGTAAGATAATGTGGAGCCCACGTGTCCACCCACTCACTCAACTCACAGTGATCCCAATCACACTAAAAATAACTAGGACAAAAGCAAGCTAGTTATCGTGTCCAAATGGTCAATGTACTAAAATCAGAGCTCTGGAATGAATGCATTTTTGACGAGTCTCTCACTATAGCACAATCTGATCTATCACCTATGGACCCTTCCTCAACCAACTAAAAGAACCTGCATACCACTGAATCAAGAGTCCCCCCCTATGATAATGCTAAACTACACCAATCAAGAATGCTATGAGCATCAAGAAGCTCTACTGCTGAAATCTTCATTTGCTCCTCAACTAGAGCTCTCTTCACATATGCCCCTACTCCATCATGTTCCCCTTTTCCATGGCTGGACTCAAAAAAACTCCAAATATGAGGCACCCCCCTCTCTACGTGCATCCTACACAACCAATAAAATATGTGAGCATTCTTGAATTGACCTATATAGTTATCTGACCAAATGATATGTCTATCCATAGCAATTGCATGCTCATGTAAGAAATCAAAATAGTTCTCGAAACAATGTTTCAAAAACTCATGAGAGTGAGATCTATCATCACTCATATAAAAATGATACTCTCTAATAATCTTTTGATTATCTTCCGCACTATTAGGGGCATGTCTATATATTATGTGAACGAAAATAACAATGTAAATGGAGTTGTAATACTAAGATTGTGTCTCATTTTGAGGTTGCAATGTGTAGTTCTCAACAAAATCAACAACTGATATAATAATGCCAATGGAAAAAGTCTCCTTACACATTCTAAATTGTTGATACAACCACTAAGACCTGCGACTATGTCTTGCATACTTGTAAAAAAGATTTGACTTGAAATTTGAAATAAAACTAGCCACACTGATATCTTTTCCAACCAATTCACATCTAGAGCTCTCACCCCCACTCTTCAATGTGTATTTCACCGTCTCATATACCTTTTTTTTCACTATTGTCTTTCCAAGATCTTGTTCACACCCCTCATAGAAACAATTGTCAAACTTGGATAAATCACCACATTCTGAACAATTCTCATTTAAGCAAGCATTTCTATAAAAGAAACAACCATCAAATCTACGACATAAAAGTTGATCTAGCAAATCTCTTGATGATTTTGAAAGCCCACTAGCACCACAATCCTCCAAAATTTCTTTACTATGCAAAGTAGAATGGATGGAGCGTAAGAGTTCATGGTGTTCATGATGCATAGAAAACTCAACATGATATTTGCAGCAACATGTATTTTGAATTTTGAGTGACATACAATAAAATGGCTTCAAAGATTCAAAAGCCCTTTGTGATATATGAAGACTTGGATGACTCTCTAAATTTTTTGAACAACATAGTTTGACTTACCTCCAAATAGTGTTTAGGATGTGGCGTGCGATCTCTAATGCCAATTCTCAACTTTAACACATCTTTAGCATTGGGTGATACTCATGAGCTAGAGTGCCAAAATTGTGTAATTTCTTCCTTCACATCATCGGATAGCTTCTTGTCAAAATGTGGAAGTCCCCCACCAAATGCCCAAGTTTCATTTTGAAAATCATCATCAATTTTCTCTCATCGACTAAGTGCTCTTTTCAAAGTAGTACAATTTAGATTCAAATCAATACAAGTTTGTCTCATATATCTACCCTTTCTCAAATGATGACTTACCAAAGAGGTTGTAATAACCCTTCGAGCAGCTCTATTATCCTTCTCCCTACTATTTTTTCCAATGCTATTGAGAGCACTAAAAAGATTCATCACAATAATGGCATTTCTTTCCACCTTTTTATTGATACGAATCTTCAATTTGGAAAGCATAGGTCTCATATTTTGCATCTTTAATAAGTGCATTCAAAGCTGACATTGCTCCACCACTGTCTTGTTGTCAAAAAACATCTTATATAGTCCCGAAGTCCATAACCAAATGGTTCTTTCTGATTTTTTCCCTTCCAAACTAGTAATAATTGTTTCATCGATTTCAATTATCAATTTTGGTGTTCTAGAACCTTCATGTCGATTATAATTAAGAGATATGTAAGGTTCTTGTGCATTAGGTTCATCTACATTATCATGTTTGGCATGGCCAATTATGCAATTTACATTATGACCTGGTAGCATTTCATCCTCAAAATTTTCATTCTCTAAATTTTCAATTTCGGCATTATCGTTTTCAATTAGTACATTTTCATCCCCCAAGTACACATATTCATTATCTAACTCTATGATTTCACCTTCGACTAATTCATCGTCAACTTGACTAACATTTAACATACCTTGTATTTTCCTTTGGTGTTTCATTTTGTCCCTTTCCATATATGTCACAATGTCTTCATTGGTTACCTTACTTTTGCATTTAGCCTTCTAACCACTACTGCTTCCCATTCAGATGACAATATCAGACACCTAGGGTTATATTATCAAACTTTTTTTGGTTGGTTGGGCCCCAAAATGTGACTTTTTGTAAAACCCATGAAAAAGACCCCCAAAAAGTGATGTTGTTGGGTCTGCAGTGACAGGGGACAATATCAGACAACTAGGGTTATATTATCAAACTTTTCTCAGTTGGTTGGGCCTCAAAACGTGACTTTTTGTAAAACCCATGAAAAAGACACCCAAAAAGTGATTTTGTCGGGTCTACAGTGATATGGAATATTTGGGGAAAATCATGCTAGTATATCGGATATCCGATATCAAATTGGATATCCGATACCCGTCCAAAAAAATATGTGGGTTATGATATAATTTGAGTTTGTGAGTTATAAGTTATTTGAGTTATATGACTATGTAAAGATATAATATTATATAATATATAATATATATGTAATAACGTAATGTAAAGATATAATATATAATAATATATTATGTTATTATTATTATAATATATAAATATAATATATATTATGTTGTTATTATTATAATATATAAATATAATATATATTATTATATTATATTATTATTATTATTACTATATTTTTATTAAATATAATAACGTAATATTATATATATGTTATTAATATATATTATTATTATCATCTATAAGTTATAATCTATAATATATTATTATTATTATGACCCATGTTATTAATATATAATAATATACTATGTTACTATTATTATAATCTATAAATATAATATATATGTCCCTAGGGGTCCCCTAAGGACATATTAGAATCGTTCATATGGGTCGAAGGGGGTCATAGGTCTCCTTATGACCCCCTTCAAAACATTCCATGACAACATATGTCCCTAGGGGTCACCCCTAGGGACATATTAGAACTGTTCATATGGGTCGAGGGGGGTTATAACGTGACCTATGAACCCTTTTGACCCATTCCATGATGACATATGTCCCTAGGGGTCCTGACATATTAGAATCGTTCATATGGGTCGAAGGGGGTCATAGGTCACCCTATGACCCCCTTCGACACATTCCATGATGACATATGTCCCTAGGGGTCCTAAGACCCTTAAGGACATATGAGAATCGTTCATATGGGTCGAAAGGGGTCATAGGTCACCCTATGACCCCATTCAACACATTCCATGATGACATATGTCCCTAGGGGTCTTAGGACCCCTAGGGACATATGAGAATCATTCATATGGGTCAAAGGGGGTCATAGGTCACCCTATGACCCCTTTCGACCCATTTCATGATGACATATGTCCCTAGGGGTCCTAGGGACATATTAGAATCATTTATATGGGTCGAAGGGGGTCATAGGGTGACCTATGACCCCTTTCGGCCGATTCCATGACAAAATATGTCCCTAGGGGTCCTAGGACCCTTAGGGACATATTAGAATCATTCATATGGATGGAAGGGGGTCATAGGGTGACCTATGAGCCCTTCACCCTATGACTCCCTTTGACACATTCCATGACGATATATGTCCCTAGGGGTCCTACGACCCCTAAGGACATATTAGAATCATTCATATGGGTTAAAGGGGGTCATAGGTCACCCTATGACCCCCTTCAACACATTACATGACAACATATATCCCTAGGGGTCCTACAACCCCTGCAAACATATTAAAAACATTCATATGGCTCGAAGGGGGTCATAGGGTGACCTATGAACCCCTTCAACACATTCCATGACAACATATGTCCTTAGGGGTCCTACGACTCCTAAGGACATATTAAAATCGTTCATATGGGTCGAAGGGGGTCATAGAGTGATCTATGACCCCCTTCGACCCTTTACATGACATCATATGTCCTTAGGGGTCGTAGGACCCCTCGGGACATATTAGAATCATTCATATAGGTCAAAGGGGGTCATAGGGTGATCTATGACCTCCTTCGACCCATTACATGATGACATATGTCCCTAGGGTTCATATGGGTTGAAGGGGGTCATAAGGTGACCTATGACCCCCTTTCAACCTATTCCATGATGACATATGTCCCTAGGGGTCTTAGGACCCCTAGGGACATATTAGAATCCTTCATATGGATTAAAGGGGGTCATAGGGTGACCTATGACCCTATGACCCCCTTCGACACATTCAATGATGACATATGTCCCTACGGGTCCTAGGACCCCTAGGGACATATTAGAATTGTTCATATGCGTCGAAGGGGGTCACAGGGGAACCTATCACCCCCTTGACCCATTCCATGATGACATATGTCCCTAGGGGTCCTAGGGACATATTAGAATCATTCATATGGGTTGAAGGGGGTCACAGGATGACCCATGACTCCCTTCGACCCACTCTATGATGACATATGTCCCTAGGAGTCCTAGGGGTCCTAGGACTCCTAAGGACATGTTAGAATTGTTCATATGGGTAGAAAGGGGTCATACAATGACCCATGACCCCCTTTGACCCACTCCATTATGACATATGACCCTTAGGAACCTTAGGGACATATTAGAATCGTTCATATGGGTCGAAGGGGGTCACAAGATGACCCAAGACCCCCTTTGATCCATTCCATTATGACATATGTCCATAGGGGTCCTAGGACCCCTAAGGACATATTAGAATCGTTCATATGGGTTAAAGGGGGTCACAAGATGACCCACAACCCCCTTTGACCCATTCCATGATGACATATGTCCCTCGGGGTCCTAGAACCCCTAAAGACATATTAGAATCCTTCATATGGGTCGAAGGGGGTCACATGATGACCTATGACCCCCTTCGAACCATTCTATGATGACATATGTCCCTAGGGGTCTTACGACCCCTAAGGACATTTTAGAATCGTTCATATGGGTCGAAAGGGGTCACAGGATAACCTATGACCCCTTTCGACACATTATATGACAACGTATGTCCCTAGGGGTCCTAGGACCCCAAGGGACATGTTAGAATCATTCATAAAGGTCAAAGGGGGTCACAAGATGACTTATGACCTACTTTGACTCATTTCATGATGACATATGTCCCTCGAGGTCCTAGCTAAGGACATATTAGAATTGTTCATATGGGTCGAAGGGGTTCACAAGATGACCTATGACCCCCTTCAACCCATTCCATGATGACATATGTCCCTAGGGATCCTAGGGACATATTAGAATTGTTCATATGGGTCAAAGGGGGTCACAGGATGACCTATGAGCCCCTTCAACACATTCCATGACGACATATGTCCCTAGGGGTCTTTGGACCCCTAGGCACATATTACAATTGTTCATAAGGGTCGAAGGGGGTCACAAGATGACCTATGACCCGCTTCGACCCATTCCATGATGACATATGTCCCTAGGGGTCCTAGAACCCCTAGGGACATATTAGACTCGTTCATATGGGTTGAAGGGGGTCACAGGGTGACCTATGACCCCCTTCAACCCATTAAATGATGACATATGTCCCTAGGGGTCCTAAGAGCCCTAGGGACATATTAGAATCATTCATATGGGTCAAAGGGGGTCATAGGGTGACCTATGAACCCCTTTCAACCCATTCCATGATGACATATGTCCCTAAGGGTCCTAGGACCCCTAACGACATAGTAGAATTGTTCATATGAACATTATAGAATCGATCATATGGGTCGAAGGGGGTCATAAGGTCACCCTATGACCCCCTTCGACCCATTCCATGATGACATATGTCCCTAGGACTCCTAGGGACATATTAGAATCATTCATATGGGTCGAAGAGGGTCATAGGTCACCCTATGACCCCTTTCAAACCATTCCATGATGACATATGTCCTTAGGCATATGGGTCGGAGGGATGACCCCCTTCGACCCATTTCATGATGACATATGTCCCTAAGGGACATATTAGAATCATTCATATGGGTCGAAGGGGGTCACAGGGGTCACAGGATGACCTATGACCCCCTTGACCCATTCCATGATGACATATGTCCCTAAGGGTCCTAGGACCCTTTGGGACCTATTAGAATCATTCATATGGGTTGGAGGGGGTCACAGTATGACCTATGACCCTCTTCGACCCATTCCATGATGACATATGTCCCTAAGGGTCCTATATTAGAATCATTCATATGGGTTAGAGGGGTCACAAGATTACCTATGACCTCCTTTGACCCATTCCATGATGATGTATATCCCTAGGGATCCTAGGACCCCTAGGGACATATTAGAATCGTTCATATGGGTCGAAGGGGGTCACAGGGTGACCTATGACCCCCTTCGACCCTTTCCATGAAGACATATGTCCCTAGGGACATATTAAAATCGTTCATATGGGTCAAAGGGGGTCACAGGGTGACCTATGACCCCCTTTGACCCATTCCATGATGACATATGTCCTTAGAGGGTCCAAGAACCCATAGGGACATGTTAGAATCGTTCATATGGGTCGGAGGGGGTCACAAGTCCCTTTGACCCATTCCATGATGACATATGGACCCCTAGGGACATATTAGAATCATTCATATGGGTCAACGAGGGTCGCAGGGTGACCTATGACCCCCTACAACCCATTCCACGATGACATATGTCCCTCAGGGTCTTAGGACCCCTAGGGACATATTAGAATTGTTCATATGGGTCGGAGGGGGTGATAGGGTGACCTATGAATTCTTGCGACCCGTTACATGACAACATATGTCCCTAGGAGTCCTAGGACCCCTAGTGACATATTAGAATCATTCATATGGGTCGGAGGCTTCGACACATTCCATGAAAACATGTCCCTAGGGGTCCTAGGACCCCTAGGGACATATTAGAATCATTCATATGGATCGGAGGGGGTCATAGGGTGACCTATGACCCCGTTCGACCCATTTCATGACAACATATGTCCCTAGGGGTCCTAGAACCCCTAGGGACATATTAGAATCATTCATATTGGGTGACCTATGACTCCATTTGACACATTCCATAATGACATATGTCCCTAAGGGTCTTAGGACCCATAGGCACATATCAGAATCGTTCATATGGGTCAAGGGGGCACCCTATGACCCCCTGCGACCCATTCCATGATGACATATTTCCCTAAGGGTCCCCTAGGGACATATTAGAATCATTCATATGGGTCGAAGGGGGTCATAAGGTGACCTATGATCCCATTCAACCCATTCCATGATAACATATGTCCCTAGGGGTCTTAGGGACATATCAGAATCGTTCATATGGGTCAAGGGGGTCATAGGGTGACCTATGACCCCCTGTGACCCATTCCATGATGGTATATGTCCCTAGGGGTCCCGTAGGGACATATTAGAATTATTCATATGAGTCGAAGGGGGTCACAAGATGACCTATGACCTCCAGGATGACCTATGACCTCCGTCAAACCATTCCATGATGACATATGTCCCTATGGGTACTAGGACCCCTAGAGACATATTAGAATCATTCATATGGGTCAAAGGGGGTCATTGGCTGACCTATACCCTTTCAATCCATTCCATGACAACATATATCCCTAGGGGTTCTAGGACCCCTAAGGACTTATTAGAATAATTCATATGGGTCGAAGGGGTCATAAGGTGACCTATGACGTTCATATGGGTCGAAGGAGGTCATAAGGTGACATATGACCCCATTCGACCCATTCCACGATAACATATGTCCCTAGTGTTGGGCCCATTTACCGTTGCACCAAAAGCCATGATTGTTAGTGAACATGGAACACCACATAATTAACCACCTATGGGTAGGGGAGCCCACATAATTAACCACCTATGGGTAGGGGAGCGCGTCGCATCACCCAACACCTAGGGGTCCTAAGACCCCTAGGGATATATCAGAATTGTTCATATGGGTCAAAGGGGTCATAGGGTGACCTATGACCCCTTGCGACCCATTCCATGATGACATATGTCCCTAGAGGTCCCCTAGGGACATATTAGAATCATTCATATGGGTTGAAGGGGGTCACAAGATGACCTATGACCCCTAGGATGACCTATGACCCCCGTCAACCCATTCCATGATGACATATGTCCTTAGGGATCCTAGGACCCCTAGAGACATATTAGAATCGTTCATATGAGTCAAAGGGGGTCACAGGCTGACCTATACCCCTTCGTCTCATTCCATGACAACATATATCCCTAGGGGTCCTACCCCTAGGGACATATTAGAATCATTCATATGGGTTGAAGGGGTCATAAGGTGACCTATGACCCTTTTAGACCCATTCCATGATGACATATGTCCCTAGGGTTCCTAGGACCCCTAAGGACATATTAGTATCGTTCATATGAATCAAAGGGGGTCACAAGATGACCTATGACTCACTTCGAGCCATTCCATGATGGCATATGTCCTCAGGGGTCCTAGGGGTTATATTATAATCATTCATATGGGTCAAAGGGGGTCATAGGGTGACCTATGACCCCGTTCGACCCATTACATGATGACATATGTCCTTAGGGGTCCTAGGACACCTAGGGACATATTAGAATTGTTCATATGGGTCAAAGGGGGTCATAGGGTGACCTATGACCCCTTTCGACCCATTACATGATGACATATGTCCCAAGGGGTCCTAGGACCCCTGGGGACATATTAGAATCGTTCATATGGGTCTAAGCGGGTCATAGTGTGACCTATGACCCCCTTCAGCTCATTACATGATGACATATGTCCCTAAGGGTCCTAGGACTTCTAGGGACATATTAGAATTGTTCATATTGGTCGAAGGGGGTCATAGTGTGACCTATGACCCCCTTGGACACATTCCATGGCGACATATGTCCCTAGGGGTCCTAGGGACATATTAGAATCATTCATATGGGTTAAAGGGGGTGATAAGGTGACCTATGACCCCCTTCGACCCATTCCATGATGACATATGTCCTTAAGGGTCCTAGGACCCTTAGGGACATATTAGAATCATTCACATGAGTCAAAGGGGGTCAGAGGATTCCACCCATTACATGACGATATATATTCCTAGGGGTCTTAGGGACATATTAGAATTGTTCATATGGGTCGAAGGGGGTCATAGGTCAAGACCCCTTTCCACCCATCACATGATGACATATGTCTTTAAGGGCGCTAGGCCCCCTAGGGACATATTAGAATCATTCATATGGGTCAAAGGGGGTCATAGGGTGACCTATGACCTCCTTTGGCACATTCCATGACGACATATGTCCCTAGGGGTCGTAGGACCCCTAGGGACATATTAAAATTGTTCATATGGGTCGTATTACATGACAACATATGTCCCTAGGGGTCCTACGACCCCTAGGGACATATTAGAATCGTTCATATGGGTTGAAGGGGGTCACAGGGTGACCTATGACCCCCTTCAACCCGTTCCATGATGGATTATGTCCTTAGGGGTCCTAGGACCCCTAGGGACATATTAGAATCATTCATATGGGTCGAATGGGGTCACAAGGTGACCTATGACTCCTTTCGACCCATTCCATGACAACATATGTCCTTGGGTGTCTTAGGACCCCTAGGGACATATTAAAATCATTCATATGGGTCGAAGGGGGTCACAGGGTGACCTATGACCCCCTTCAACCTGTTTCATGATGACATATGTCCTTGGGGGTCCTAGGATCCCGAGGGACATATTAGTTTCGTTCATATGGGTCAAAGGGGGTCACGAAATGACCTATGACCCCTTTCGACCCATTACATGATGACATGTGTCCCTAGGGGTCGTAGGGACATATTAGAATCGTTCATATGGGTTGAAGGAGGTCATAGGGTGACCTATGATCCCCTTCAACACATTCTATGACGACATGTGCCCTTAAGACCCCTAAGGACATATTAGAATTGTTCATATGGGTTGAAGGGGTTCATAGGATGACCTATGACTCCCTTTGACACATTCCATGATGATATGTGTCCCTAAGGGTCTTAGGACCCCTAGGGACATATTAGAGTTGTTCATATGGGTCGAAGAGGGTCATAGGATTACCTATGACCCCTTTCAACACATTCCATGACAATGTATATCCCTAGGACCCCTAGGGACCTATTATGTAGTGCTTGCCCCTGGTTCACATTTTGTTATCATTGCTTAACTCTTTTAGAGCTAGTTTTATGTTGTTGGTTAGCAACATTGTTTTGAGATTATCAGATATTGTGCTATGGATTCAGTTTATTATGTGATGAGATTACTTAGACTCTACATTTCATATATGTATGATGATTAATTTCAGTGTTTGCAGTTATTAATGATGATTAGTAAGATGATTTATTATCATATGTGTTTTCTTATGGATATTTACCCCATACTTGCATGTGTATGATGTGCGTGTTTATTTTGCGTGTTTGCTTTTGTATGACGTGTCTGATGTGGTTAAGGAAGGGAGTCGTAGTCACCTGCTAGTCGGGATCTACACGATGCACCACTTCCTGCCATTGTCTGTTTAGCTTAGTATATATTGTGCTTGTACATGCGTGGTTTTTATGCAGATTGCAGGTACAGGGTATCGACTTTCCTAAATTGCCAGGATGAGCGTACCCTATCACATTATCTCAATGATAAGAGAGGGGAGATAAATTCTCAAGTCCAAATCCTAACCCTTTAAGCCATTTTTCCTAATTGAAAAATTAGGACAAGTATCTGAGTTGAGTACCTTCTGAATACGTTGGATAATGTAATTCGTGATATAAATCCTTGGTTTGATTTTGTATGCATTTTGGCTATGATGAATTTTCATATTTTTTACCTTGTGAGTTTTTGGAGTATTTTCTATTAATTAAGCCTAATTAAAATATTTAAGTAATGGTTTAATTTAATAAAAAAATAATATGATATTTTAATATTTATTTTATTTAATTAATTGGAAAATTAATTAAATAAAATAATTAAATTTGAAAATAAAAAGTTATAAGTTTAAATTTGGAATGCGACAATATTTATTTTAATAATAATATATTTGGAGTTCATTTTTAAATAAATGACTAAATAATATTATTATTAAAGCTAATAAATATTTTAGCAAATTAAGTTTTGAAAATAAAATTTAAAAGTGGAAAAATGTGATTAAAATATAAATATATTAAGATTGATAAGTGGAATTATTAAAGTTAGTGCATAAGATTTAATAAATAAATAAATAAAATTGAAAAGAGTAAAGTAAATATTATATTAATTAATGTGCATTATTTTTAATATTTGCTCACATAGAAGTTGGCAAATTCTCGGGAGTTGTCATGTAGACAACACAGGAGTTTGCACTCTAAGAATGCACTAGTTGTCTACACTTAGAAGTTAGCATTTTATTTGAGCACATGGTGTCTACAACCTTAAGACTTATCTAGAAGGTTGGAGAAGACCCATGCTTGGTTGTCATGCTTATCTTCTAATTGTTTCTAGAGACACTCTAGATGCATCTTAGAGGCCTTTAAATAGAGGCTCTCTTAATGTGTTTGGGGGCAAGCTTAATGGAAGCTACAAGCTACAAGCTGAATGGAAGTTACAAGCTACAAGCTTAATGGAAACTACAAACTTCAAGCTAAAATAGAAGCTTCAAAGCTTACATGCATTGGAGAAGATTCATATGCTCATATATTTTCTACATGCTTCTATGCTTCTTCTAGCACTTCTAGTCACTTGGAGGATTCGATTGGCTTGGATCTTGGAAGAATTGCGAATGATGGAGAAGGAAGGGATTTTCTATGGACTTCTGAGGCATGGCAGATTAGCATCAGTGTCCAGGTGCACTCATGATATTCGCATATTCTCTTTGCACTCTTTCTCTTCTTGTCTTCATCATGTCTGATATATGTGTTTGAATACTCCTTGTGATTATTAGAAAATAGAATCTAGATATGTATTTATTTGGTTGAGAAGAAAACATTAGAAAACCCTAGATCCAATTAAAAAGAAATTAGATCTGAATCAGGTTTGGGTTCGAATTTATATTGTGAAATTAGATAGACAAGATTTGAAATTAAAATAGAAATTTTAAGTTGAAAATTTGAATGGTTAGATATAATCTTTCTATCAAATTATATTTTCAGATGAGTATGGACAAATCTATTAGATGGATGAATGGGTAAATTTAGAGAACAATTACCTTTTAGGAAAAAAATTTAATTCATCATAAACTGCCCTGTCGTTACCCCTTAGATAGACCTGAACTCAGTCATTCATAACTTTTTATCTAGACCAAATTTGTTTGATCGCTCCGGTCAGAATTGGCGCAACTTGGCCCTCTCTAACATATTTCAATTTCAGCCCGATCTAACGGTTCATTAGGGAAATACAACCCTTGTACTGAGACTATTTTATTCAAGGACGGATATTTCTCCATTTCCCATAACCAAGAGTTCTTTATGCTTAAACTTCACAAAAATAATATATCAAAGCATGGAATGAATTAAAGATATTATTGCAATATTCCTTTAGTAGAATCTTATTTTTATGCATTAGTTTTATATGATTTATTAACTAATCTAATTTAATTAAGATTAGTTAATAGTAGAAGAAGTATAATTAATCTATTTATCAACCAACATAAGAGGTATTTAGTTGAGATATTAATATTGGGGATTTATTATAATTTTTTTATTAGTAAAGTAATAATTTGAACATTGATGGAATGATATATAGTTGACTCTTAATGAACGAAATTATTATCAGCTGATAATCATGTAGTTATTGACATAGCTACTAGTTAATTTAATCGTAGAATTAATTAGATTTAATTGATAATAGAGTTTTAATTATTTTATCAAAGAAATATTAGTATTCATTGAAAGAATGACGAATGTGGTCATTATAGATTTATTAATAAGATTCTCAATATAGTTTGTTATTAAATATTAACAAGTTATTATTATTGAACTATGAATATGAATATTTGTGTACTAGATTATAGTTGACTTTTAACTTAAAAAATTATAGTTAGTTATTAGTCAACTGATATTAATTGGAACGTTGCCATGGATATGTAATTATTAATTAAATTAATTAGAGGCAATTAGATTTAATTAATAATTAAGTTATGTAATAAAGTTTTAATTGATATGCTAATATCGATTCCTCTAGCAAAGTTGTGAAGTATGTATATCGAAGTTGACAAGTTGTACTCTCATGACTTGAATAATGACCTTAGATATTTTAATGAAGACTTAGTAATATTTAATTGAGAATTATTAGAATAATAAAAGGTCATGGATTGTGAACCTATGTTAATTGATTAATTAAATTGATCATTTTAATAAAGTTATAATCTTTTTATTCAAAGATTGATAATTAACTCTCTTATAATTTAACGAATAATGATCCTCTGATTAAGTAGAAGTAACATTAAAGAAGAGTTAATCAATTAGAATATGGATCTTAGTTAAATAAAGAGAACAATTTAATTAAAGGTCAATGATGATTAGTTTAATGAGTAAATATTTATCCTTAGGTTATTATTAGAATATTATTTTAATGATGGAAAGAGTAATGCTATCGGAGAATAAACGGGTTGACTTGTAGGTCAAATGATTAAACTTAGACACTTGAAGTATACTGATAAACAAAAACTGAATCTCTACACTTGATTCAACTATGAAATAGAGCAAAACCAAAACATGTGTTTGCATCGTGTATTCTATATGCTTCTTGTTTTGAGTTTTGGGTTAACTAGTGTTGACCAGTCTTAGGTTGTTACCAGAGGCTCGGAGATTATGAAATCTGATGGCATGTTGATCTTATTTGGTCTCGATCTTTATAAGCCCAACCATGGTAATGTGATCGTATGCTCTATGAAAATATTTGTATTTATTGATTGGTATTGTTCATTAAGTCTTCATGTGTGAAGCTGAGATGTATGTGTATAAGACACTTGAGCTAATCATTTTAGAGTCATCGATCAGTTATCTTTGGATTACTTTCTAGTCGCCATGATGGGACTAAAGTGTTGATTTATTTCTTAATGATGTCATGTTGTGACATGTTTTGACTCAACCATTTTGGAGTCTTCGATCAGTATGATTTTGAGATATTCTTGGTTGCTTGTTGAGAACCATTTATCTTGAGATATATTTTGGTTATTGAGAACCAATAGATACTTATGATTATCAGTGATGCCTTCAGTTGCCAATAGAGAACTATTGTGGTCATGATTTTTTATGGATGCTTTTCCAGATGCTCATGGAGATTTGATGATTCTTATCTTGGAGATTAAATGATTCTTCTTATGGATATTTGATGATTTTTTTTATGGATTATCTTTTGAATTTTCTTTACAGTCGCTTGTACAAGACTGTGGTGATTTTATGATTCCATGAGCTTAGGGTAGGTAATCTACTTGTATTGTCGGGAAGTGGCTTACAATGGGGGTCGGGGCCCTAAGTGGTTGCTAGGGTAACTCATTGTAAGTTTGGTTAATAAGTGATAACATTGACACACTAAATAGGGATTAAATGAACCTAAAAAGATAATTGTTGATGTTCTCGCCCATGCCTTAAGTGCTTGTATAGGCTAGGATGGGAGTAGTGAGAACGCATGGTTGCGACCTTGCATTCCGTAGTATGTCTCGTCAGTATGAGAGGATACTGATGGCCGCATGAGATCAGTATGGACCCGTGGAGTTTAGTTAACTGCTAGGTAACTTGTACATGATAAATGCGATGACACTTTCCCACTTGCAGAGTAGGTTTCCTACATGTTTTTGTGTGCCTCTGGGAATTAGATGTCAGTTTTGTGATGGAACCTTTGAGTTAATATACTTTTAGGATTTCTGGACTTAGAGATTTATGCAATGTGATTTGGATAGCCTGTTTGGGACTTGAGATTATCTCCTCAGCATGGTGGGAGTGGACCACTTAGGTTCCATGCGGTCGGGTGGTAGTGTTTTTCTACTCTTATCATTTGAGATTCGTTCGAGACACCGTGACTGGAGTATTCTTGGTTGGTATTTATCTTCATTATGTTCTTGGAGCATTATGATAGATGATATACCTTATGATGGATGTATTTACTGGTATGTTTCTTATATTGATGATTTGCATATGTTAGATGATGTTATCTTATGCTTTACTTTGTATGTTAGTAGGATGTTTTAGGAGTGACATTCCTACTATGATAATACCGATGATCTCTTTGGTGCTTTGGAATGTTATGCATGGAAGGATGGCTAGGATCCACGATGGTCTAATGATGCTATTTATGGTTGAGAGGAACCGTGCACTTAGTTATTTATGTTTGTGATAAATGGTTATGTTTTATGATGGATGTTTATATCTTTATAATGATGATGTATCATGTATGATATGTGGTTTCATTTACTTTAATTGCATCCTGGATTAATATTGGATGATGATGTACTTTATTTACACGGATGTTTATTCTTTCAAGCCTTTCATACCTTGTAACATGTACAGTGGATAATTGGGCTAAACTAAAATGTAAATTTCAAAGGACACTTATATATTGTTTATGAACATTGGATGTAACATTGTTATTTCATAAGGATGCGATGTTAGATGAATGGTTGATTTAGATGTAATTCAACATTAAGGGATCTTTAAAGAATGCAATCTGTCATATTATGATCACTTTCAATTGGATGTTACTATTGCTTCTGCAGATGTTATGAATGGTTTTACTTTCATGTTTTTAAAAAAAAATTGTTTGACAAATTTAGTGAAATTCTTTGGATCCCTTGGCGGGGCATTACACATTATGAATGCGTCGAAAGGGGTCACTAGGGGCCCTAGGGACATTTTATGACAATATTATATTTAATAATTTAATAATATTGTATATTTTAATATAATAGAAATATATTATTAGATTTTATAACAATAATTATCATATATGTTACTAGATTATAGATTTAATAATTATAATAACCATATATATTATTATATATAATAATTTATTCATATAATACTACTACATATATTTAATAATAATAATAAATATCCTATATATCACTATATTATATTTAGTTATAATTATTATTATTATTATATTTATAACTATATTATATTTAATATTAATAATCATACATATTACTATAATATAATTATTATTATAATAATATATAATAATAATATTAATGTCCACACTTTCCCGAAATAAATTTCCTTCTAAAATAGTCTAAAGTTTCCCTCTTAAATTTATTTGCTCTTAAATTTCTCTCCCTCCAAATTTAAAATTGAAAAAAATCCCCCCTCTCAAATTTCCCTCCAAATTGGCATTGAAAATTGTCGGGCTTGATCGGATATCCGATTTCATATCTAATATCCGATTTCAAATCGAATATCTGATTAGGCCTAGTATTTACCAAGCCTATTCGATCAACCCAAAAAACATGTTTGAGAAGGGTTTCAGTGACACTCAGAATTTGGGTAGCCATCTGACAATATTATTTTGTAGCCATCTGATCAACTTACTGTTCTATTCTCCAGCTATTCATCCTGATGATGGATTACTATGTGTGATTCGAAATGTTGATGCTAAAAAATGCTACACAATCAAATTCCAGAAAAACTCCAGAATAATATTATTTTGATCGAAATTGAATGAAATGAAAAGGGCTTTTTTATATCACTCTCGAGATTCCATCGATATAATTGCTGTCAAATTCTGAGTTCGATAAGTATTTATTAGTTAATTTTTAATGAAGATTATTGTAAAGTGTTGATTGACATACTAATTGAAAAATAGCTATAACTTTCAACTGGTATAACATTTTTTAAATCCAAAAGTTGCGTCACGTTCTATGCTTTACCTAGTATAAGAAAAAAAATTTAAAAAAATTTGGTAAAATTTTCTATTAGTTAAGGCGGTCAGACACGGGAGTTTTTTTTCGAGAAAGTTTTAGTAAAAAATTTATATTTAATTATTTATTTGAAATAAAAATACCCAAAAATATGCATCACATCCGTGCATTAGTCTACTTTTTATATCTATAATCATATTAAAGAAATATTATCATTTGATTTTGATTAAGGTGGTCAAACATGACCATACACCTACTTTTTATTTTCGCCTTGAAATTTTCGTAGTACTGCATTAAAATCCAAACTTTTGACCAATCAATTATTTTTTCTCCAGATAAGGCCTAGTAGTTCATAAACTACATTCAATTTCCTACAGATTATTTTCTTACAACTTTTTGATATAAAGTCCATAACCACTTTAAAATTATGTGTCAAGTTGACATAACCCTAATTTGTTGATTTTTCACTGCCACTTAAGGCCATAGTTTGGTACACCATGATCCTGCACATCCCTTAAAACATAAAATGAAAAGTGTTAACATGAGCAAACTGTCATTAAAAAAACACATACTACACGTAGGGGTGATTGTCAAATTACAAGCTAAAAAGATGTTTCAACATCAATAGTAGGCATTATCTTCGAATTCAATAGCAAATTTCAAAGAACTGGCTACGATGCAACATATTTACACCTAATACCATGGTCCCAATCCCATACCATGCACGTGTCTGTCATCTCGTACATCCAATCCATCATACATCAGACTATTCACTCAGTTACTAACACGATTGCAATTAGTAATTAAAAAAATTAATGTGCACTTAGTAAATTTTTTAAGAGTAGATATTAGTTAGTCAATCTTCAAAACAAGCTCCACATATATAATATTTATATGTAACATTGTATTATATAACTTTTATTTATTATATTATATTATATTAATATTATAAATAATATTAAATATGATTTTTAAATCATATTAATCATTTATTCTATTATTTTATTAAATGTTATTACTTTAATTTAATTATATTACATCGCCAAATAGATAAATTAATGCATATCTAATTTAATACATTACTACATTAAATTATTTATAAATAATATTAAATAATTATATACAAGATACATTAAGTTAATATAATTTTTTGATTTATTTTATAATTGATTGAAACTCATAATAAATATATAATAAAATTCTAAAATATAATCTAAAATGAAATTAAGCTAGGGTGATGACATTTAAAAGATATATTTAATCTAATGGAAAATATTAAATTAATTGTATATGTAATTTTTATAAATAATTTATTTTATAAATGATTTAATATGTTTCATTTTTTTAAAAAAAATTCATTTTTTTTCTATTAAATATATTTTATGTTTAGAGTTATTTGATTTAATATCAATTTATATTGATTTAAACCTATATTTAATTTTAAAAATGCAATTAGAAATATCATTTTTAAAAACTAAATATTTTGTAAAATAGAAATATAATAAATTTAAAATTCAAAAATTATTTTTTTAAATGACACTATTTGATATTTTGAGCTATAAATAATTGTAATTTTCCACATACACGTATTACTTTTCTTACTTCTCTACATTTCTTTGACCTAAGAAAAAATAATAGTAGATTTATTGTTTTATAGTAAGTATATTTTTTTTTTTTTAAAAGCACTTAATTGAAGAATCAAATTTTCATAGTCTATTGTATCACAATGTATTGTTTCAGTTGTGTTAACATTTTTACCATCCAATTTAGAAACAAATTACTTAATCACACTTAATGTTAACCATCAAAATATTTTAATATTGTCATTATTCGTTTGAAACCTCTATTTACTAAATATAAACTGGGACAAAAAATTAAAATCATAAGATAGATAATAGTAATTTTTAATTTTTTAAAATTAATTTAGCCGATAGGCTATTTGTGGAAACTTTGTTCCCAGAAATTAATTTTTTGACGAAAAATTTGCAAGTTGGTCAAGAAAGTTGTCAGTTTGGCCGAAAAATTGAAAATTCTTCCTATTAATTATTTACTAGCTTTTTAAAAAAAATCTCCCTCCACTTTTAACTCTTGTTTTGATATTTATTAGTTGTTATCTCCACTTTTAACTATTGTTTTTCTTTTTCTATTTATTAGTTGTGATCTCCACATTAGCTCATGTTGTGATCTATTCATTTAACTTTTGATTTTTAAAATTGATCTAGATTTTAGTTTTTAAATTTTTAAATTTTTTTAAATTTTAGTTTAATTTTTTCTTTAAGCATTTTTTTTAGTTTCTATAATTTATTTAGTCAATAGAATATTTGTTAGACATATTATATTTTTATATTTCTCTTATTGATTTTTTCATGATAATTTTTTTGATGGTTTTTTTAAATGATATTTGATAAATTTAATTTAAATAAATAATATTTATTAATCTATTTTAAAAAATTAATAAATATTATGTTATTTAAATTAAAAATTATTAATAATCTAATTTGTCTACATAAGATTATATTTTAAATATCCACTTTTAACTATTGTTTTTCTTTTCTTATTTATTTAAAAAATAGTTACTTGTGATCTCCACATTATATTATGTTGTGATCTTTATTTATTAAACTTTTGATTTTTTAAATTGACTTAGATTTTAATTTTTAAATTACTTTAAATTATTATTTTTATATTAATTTAATTTTTCTTTAAATATTATTTTTTCAATTTCTATAATTTATTTAGTCAATAGAATATTTGTTAGAGATGTAATTTATTTTCATATTATTTTTTGTATTTCTTCGTAATAAATTTTTTGATGAGTTTTTTTTTTATTGATTTTTTTTTCATATATGATAAATTGAATTTAATTGTAAAATCTTGAAATTATTGAACATGTTTCTTAAGCAATATTCAAATTTCCTAAATTGTTTCTTAGGGGTGACTGTCAAATTACAAGCTAAAAAGATGTTTCAACATCAATAGTAGGCATTATCTTCGAATTCAATAGCAAATTTCAAAGAACTGGCTACGATGCAACATATTTACACCTAATACCATAGCCCCAATCCCATACCATGCACGTGTCTATCATCTCGTACATCCAATCCATCATACATCAGACTATTCACTCAGTTACTCAACACGATTGCAATTAGTAATTAAAAAAATTAATGTGCACTTAGTAAATTTTTTAAGAGTAGATATTAGTTAGTCAATCTTCAAAACAAGCTCCACATATATAATATTTATATGTGACATTGTATTATATAACTTTTATTTATTATATTATATTATATTAATATTATAAATAATATTAAATATGATTTTTAAATCATATTAATCATTTATTCTATTACTTTATTAAATGTTATTACTTTAATTTAATTATATTACATCACCAAATAGATAAATTAATGCATATCTAATTTAACACAAATTACTACATTAAATTATTTATAAATAATATTAAATAATTATATACAAGATACATTAAGTTAATATAATTTATTGATTTATTTTATAATTGATTGAAACTCATAATAAATATATAATAAAATTCTAAAATATAATCTAAAATGAAATTAAGCTAGGGTGATGACATTTAAAAGATATATTTAATCTAATGGAAAATATTAAATTAATTGTATATGTAATTTTTATAAATGATTTAATGTGTTTCATTTTTTAAAAAATATTCAATTTTTTTCTATTAAATATATTTTATGTTTAGAGTTATTTGATTTAATATCAATTTATATTGATTTAAACCTATATTTAATTTTAAAAATGCAATTAGAAATATCATTTTTTTAAAATAAATATTTTGTAAAATAGAAATATAATAAATTTAAAATTCAAAAATCATTTTTTTAAATGACACTATTTGATATTTTGAGCTGTAAATAATTGTAATTTTCCACATACATGTATTACTTTTCTTACTTCTCTACATTTCTTTGACCTAAGAAAAAATAATAGTAGATTTATTGTTTTATAGTAAGTATATATTTTTTTTAAAAAACACTTAATTGAAGAATCAAATTTTCATAGTCAATTGTATCACAATGTATTGTTTCAGTTGTGTTAACATTTTTACCATCCAATTCAGAAACAAATCACTTAATCACACTTAATGTTAACCATCAAAATATTTTAATATTGTCATTCTTCGTTTGAAACCTCTATTTACTAAATATAAACTGGGACAAAAATTTAAAATCATAAGATAGATAATAGTAATTTTTAATTTTTAAAAATTAATTTAGCCGATAGGCTATTTGTGGAAACTTTGTTCCCAAAAATTAATTTTTTGACGAAAAATTTGCAAGTTGGTCAAGAAAGTTGTCAGTTTGGCCGAAAAATTGAAAATTCTCCCTATTAATTATTTACTGCCTTTTTTAAAAAAAATCTCCCTCCACTTTTAACTCTTGTTTTGATATTTATTTGTTGTTATCTCCACTTTTAACTATTGTTTTTCTTTTTCTATTTATTAGTTGTAATCTCCACATTAGCTCATTTTGTGATCTATTCATTTAACTTTTGATTTTTAAAATTGATCTAGATTTTAGTTTTTAAATTTTTAAATTTTAGTTTAATTTTTTCTTTAAGCATTATTTTTTAGTTTCTATAATTTATTTAGTCAATAGAATATTTGTTAGACATATTATATTTTTATATTTCTCTTATTGATTTTTTCATAATAATTTTTTTGATGGTTTTTTAAAATGATATTTGATAAATTTAATTTAAATAAATAATATTTATTAATCTATTTTAAAAAATTTAATAAATATTATATTATTTAAATTAAAAATTATTAATAATCTAATTTGTCTACATAAGATTATATTTTAAATATCCACTTTTAACTATTGTTTTTCTTTTCTTATTTATTTAAAAAATAGTTACTTGTGATCTCCACATTACATTATATTGTGATCTCTATTTATTAAACTTTTGATTTTTTAAATTGATTTAGATTTTAGTTTTTAAATTACTTTAAATTATTATTTTTATATTAATTTAATTTTTCTTTAAATATTATTTTTTCAATTTCTATAATTTATTTAGTCAATAGAATATTTGTTAGAGATGTAATTTATTTCCATATTATTTTTTGTATTTCTTCGTAATAAATTTTTTGATGAGTTTTTTTTTAAACTGATATATTTCTGGATTTGATTGTGTAAAGATTTTTTACCATCAACGTTTCGAATCACACCAAGTGATCCATCATCAGGATGAAGAGTTTTTTTTTATTGATTTTTTTTTCATATATGATAAATTGAATTTTATTGTAAAATCTTGAAATTATTGAACATGTTTCTTAAGCAATATTCAAATTTTCTAAATATTGTAAATTTTATATCTATATTTTAATCTTCAACTTTTTTTATTTTAAAAAAACTTATATTTATATTATTTAATGTTCATTATATGTCTTTCTCTTAAATCTCATATCCTATTGGTGCACTCGTTGCATGTACACAAGCATATGACTACTAGTCTATGATAAAATCTTAATGTTAAAGAGGTATTACAATCTTTTTGAAATTTTTGAATTCAATCCATATATTAATCTAAACCCAAATTTTTCTACATCATATCTAAAATTTCATTAAATCCAGCTATAGATTTTTTTAATATATATATAAAATTCAACTTAATAATATTTATAAGATTAATACACTATTAAATATAAATAATATAAAAGTTATATAACATACTATTATATATTATAAAATGTATCCTGTATTATTTAAAAAATATAAATGCCACTTTAAAAAAAATTGAAGGGGCACATTTAAGTTTAAAGATTGTATATGAAGTATATAAATATTAAATTGCATCGACTTCAATATAGGTGCAGGGCTGACAGTTGACACATAATAGATTAGATGTACGTGATGACAGACACATGCATGGCATAAGATTGAGGCCATGGCATCGGGTGCAATCTGTTGCAAGGTAGCCGTTGCCCAATTTCAAGGGGAAAGCTCTGCATTTGAAGGAAATGGAAGTTTCTGATTGGGATTTGAGGGATTTCCAAAACTATTGAAAAACAAATTGAAACGAAAACCAGTGCAAGGAAAACGACTGAACATATTGAAACACGCAATGCATATTGAAGGCAAGGCGAGCGTGAGACACGCGTTACATATTGAAGCCAAATTGTCTCTTCATGTGCTTAAATATTAAAGTGCCTTCTCCGCCCAATTTATAATTGAAACATAATTACACCCGTAGCTATCACAACCAAATTAACTGAATTTGGGGGCAAGTGGCTTCAAAATTATTTTTCGAGCATATGCACGCGGAAGAAAGCGAACAAGTAAATTGACTTGATGCATATCACATGGTCAAGATATTGGGTGGCCCTTCAGCATGCATTCTCATCTTTTGGTTTTTAGTCCGAGTAACTGGCCAAGTGTTGAAGAAACAGACCAATGGAGAAACACCACTTGAGTGCGGAACTTTTCATATCCGAAGATAATTGAACGGCTCTACAGTCAGCAGGCACGTTCAGCTCACGAGTCACGACCCAGCCGACTTCATAATCTTTCCGTTCAAAGAAGGCCGTCGTTCATGAATCTTTCCATAGTTGCACGTTTTAATTATAATACGATCTGTTTTCTCATATGACATTTTCTCGGTAGATTCGGTGGCTCACATGTCCTCCGATGTCCCATTCATTCATCAAAGCCTATATAAGCAACTCTTTCATAACAGAATACAAAAGAGAATCTAACAAAAATCAGAAGACATCGGCCATGGGTACCAAAAGCAACACAGGCAGATGGCTAAGGGGTGCCATAATTGGGGCTGGAGCGTTTGGCACAGTTAGCCTCGCCATCGACAACTCTAATGGCGACCTCTTCGCAGTTAAGTCCGCCGCAAGGGACTCTGTTTCCTGTTTAGAAAACGAATTCAACATTCTCAAGACTCTGGATTCTCCACACATTGTGAAATGTTTTGGGAAGGAGTACAACAATGAGAACGGTGAGGAGACGTGTAATTTGATGATGGAGTTGATGCCAGGCGGCAGCGTGGGAGACCTGCTGAGTAAATTTGGGGGACAGTTGGACGAATCGGTGATGAGGAACTACACTCGTGGCATCCTGCGTGGATTGGATTACCTCCACAGGCAGGGGATCGTGCACTGTGACATCAAGAGCAAGAATGTGCTTGTGGGATGCGGTGGCCTTGTCAAGCTCGGCGATTTCGGGTCCGCTAAAAGAACAGGGGAAAAGGGGGTAATAAGTGGTTTAAGAGGAACTCCACTGTGGATGGCTCCAGAAGTGGTGAACCAGGTGGAGCAGGGGCCGCCTTCAGATATTTGGTCTCTGGGCTGCACGGTTGTGGAGATGGCCACCGGAAGGCCGCCTTGGGGCACCGGTTCGAACCCTCTCGCCGCCATGTACAGAATTGGTTGCACAGACGAGCTGCCTAAATTGCCTGCCTGTCTTTCACTAGAGGGCAGGGATTTTCTGGAGAAGTGCCTCCGTAGAGATCCGAAACAGAGGTGGACTGCTGCCCAGCTGTTGGATCATCCTTTCCTTTCTCAGATCGATTTCTGCTGTTCAATAACAGATGTGAGAAGGGGTCCCCTGTCTCCTAGCAGTACTTTGGACTTTGAGAGACCTGATTGGGATTCGACCTCCTCTACTACTGTACCAATTTTGTCTCTGGCCATATCAAGGCCTTGTGCGAAAGCTGAAACAGGGGAGGAAAAGGAGCCGTTGAAGAGGCCTTCATTTTCGGCGAAGAACAGATTGGCGGCATTGGCTGTAGGCGTTCAAAAGCCTGACTGGTGTTCAAGCCCCCCGAGTGGTCACTGGATTGTTGTCAGATCAAATTCTACCTTCTCAGACACTGCAAATTGTTCCGCAGGGGAAGAAACCGAAAGCAAAGCCATCATGGAAGTCAATGATGGGGAAAAGCGAGAACTCGCACAGGAAACCTCAGTGGCAGAGACGTCTGGAAAAGAGTTTAAATATGAAGGTGAGCTGCCCTCAGAGCTGTTGATCGATCAAGCTTCTGAATTGTGCGAGAATCGCTCTAGGCATCTTAGAGGCTCCCACCATCATTCCAAAATTCATGACAGAATCATGCGGAGAGAATTTGTTAATTTTGTAAAGACCCGTTGCCCCAAGTCTATGAACGGGCAATTGTACATTAGCTCCTCGGCGGAGACCCAACTTCCTAATTTTATTTCACGGTTAATATCAGTTCATTTGTTTTGGCTAAACTTGCGGATTTCTCTTGCTAAATTCATTTGTTTGTTTGGAAAGAGGATTAGATTATGCTCGTCTCTTATGCAGCTTAGAAGTCTTTTCTTAATTAAAGAGGAGTTCTCCATAAAACACATGACCATATTTTCAGTATTTTTCCCCTTCTAGTAAGAGTAGACACATATAATCAAAATATTCGAACATGTGGTCAAATTCTAATTCTACTTGTTACAAGTTAGGGTTTTCATTGAATCAAAAGATCAACATGTCAATGTGCAATACAACCATTAGATTTATAGAATACATGAGGTGGTTAAGTAATATCACGAATTTCGAAGGGGAACATTGAAAGTTAGTCTAACAAAACCAACTTTTTGATTTGAAGAGAATTTTAAGGTGTATACTAAAAAATAGTCCATAAAGTAGACCAACAACATTACCAAAAGCTAAAAATCTAATATTTGTGCTTTAGATGATGAACGTAATGAAAATTTTGGATACAATTTGAAATGATTTGTCAAGCTTGTAGAAATTTAAAATAAAGATATGTTTCATTTTTTCAAATACAAATGAAAATGTCATTTTTGGAAGCATGATAGAGACCACTAAAATTTTATTTATGTAGACTTCTTGGTATTTCCTTGTGTCTCAGCATGATTGTTTTTTTTTTTTTGTGGTATCTTGACTATTTTGGAATAATATCAAAAAACTAATAATACTTGCCACTCCAAAGCTAATGGTAATAGTGAAAAAAAATTAATCCTCTTAAAGATGTCATGCATACAAACTTGTGATATTGCAACTCATTGACACATATTGCATGATTAGTGGTTCACACGAACCCATATCTCATGAGAATTGGTGAACCTTAAACAATTTAACTACAAAACATTTCACATACCCAAACTTGAACTTTCAAAAAATAAATGATTTCCATTCATAAAGTTTTGGCTTTCACAAATTGTACAAATGTTACATCTTTAGGTTTATCTAATCTATTTCATGTATACGTAATAGTTTATGATATGATATGTGTTGTAACTACAAGTCATTCCTAATGGCTAGCAGGTTGACAAAGGTGATTGCCACTATGCATGATAATACTATTTTAATTGGACTATGATGGGTACATGTGGATGGGTATTTGATATTCTATAGATGTTACAATGATAGGGAAATTCTATCAAGTGGGTACTTGGTGATGAGTTATTTGCACCTAACACGACATTTTATTTTTAAAAATTTACATTTATTAATTAGTAAAAAATCATGGACCTCATCATTCATGTAAACCTTTAAATGTGCATGATATTCTAGAAAATCATTAAGGATGTGGTTCCTAATTTCTTAGATTGTTGGTTACTTGGATGTCACTATAATTATTTCATTCATGGCATCTCCATGCAAGTTAGGACAATAAGATTTCTTGCCTTCATCTTTCATATTTTTAAATGATTATTTATAAACAAATTTCAAGTACCTTTGTCTTTAACATCACATAATTCAAAATATACTAATTGTGAGAGTAAAAAACAATAATGGTGAAGAAGATTTGTTATTGGGTCTCAACTCTAATGATTAGCTCTTTGCATTAGAGTCTATTAAAAAAACTTAAAAAGATGTGTTACTTATACAAAATATGCAAATACAAATTCAGTGAAGTTTGGATTACTTTGTAACCTAGTTTCAAATAAAGTTCAATAAAAATATATCTAAACATTACATTAAATTAAGTTATGTGATTCTTATGAGAATTATACTTCAAAAAATTGTCAAATTGGAATTGCCCTAGTATTTCACTCCAAATTCTTAGCTTTTCATATATCTCGATTTTGGATGTTGAATTATCTCCAACGCATTCCTTATAGCCAAACATCTATTACTAATTGATTTTGTATGACATGAGGTGGATCCATTTATAAATAACATATCTATTAAAAATGATTAGTTCTTAAGATGCTCATATTGTGCAAGGCACTCTCAAGGTGGTCAAATCCAATTTCATTTTGATGTCAGTTTAAGATAGAATGGAAAAGGTCACCATCACATACATTCCTTCATAGAGTTGAGTGGCATATTTGCACAATGGAAGGGTTGTTCCAATTCAAAAATGGTCTTCAATTGTTTGATAAAATATTATAAAGGTGCTCCAATGTGTAGATCATGAATATTTCCACATAGTATTGGGCATTATTCTGATTTCATGATTTTTTTTAAAGACTCCTCTAGTGCGTCAAGTTTTCACTATGTGATGATTGTGTCCTCTTAAGAGGCTACAAGGTATCTATGGTGATCAAGAGGAATTCTTAAGGTCTGTTGATTATTTTATATATAAGGAGGTATCCCCTTGACCTTTCCCAATAATCAACAACCTATACGAGCAAGGGAGAGACTATTTGCCTCCAAGTGAGATCCTTCTCCTGCTAGTCATTCCACCTTTTTAAAATAGGAGCAGTTTTGAGCTTGAGACCATGGGGAGCTACCCATAGCCTCAAGCGTTTAATGTATGTTGATTTTATATTCTTCAAATAAGATAAAAAGGATTCCAGATCACCTCCACACCAAAGGCCTATTGAAAGGATAAAAAGGAGTCTTTAGGCCACAATCACCATGGAAGTTCCAAGTATTGTTTGTATGTGGTCACATAGAGGAGTTTACTCTTGTAGTGAGAGTTATGCAAATCCTTGGTGTTAAGGTAGATGCACCCAAGGTACACATTTTCAACATACCCTAACATTTGCTAAGAGAATGAAAAATGTGTGACACACATAAGTGTCTATTCAAGGAAAATTACAACAAAATATTACTCTAGAGATGCAATAATTAGATTACAATTAATATGACTAGATAAGTTTTTCTTAAGTTTAGTTCTAGAACCATTTCCTTCAAATTTTGCTAACTAATTATCATATAAAAGTGATGTCATCAGGGGTATGGGTGGGACTAAGTGAGTTGCACACATATTGAGTTTCATGATTTTAGACTGATACTCAAGTAATGGTTTCATAAGGTAAGCAATGTTGTCATGTTGTACCGCACTTGGAAAGTCTAATATTTTTGGGTCCAAGATAGACATGTTGGTGACAACTACATAATGACAACAATTAGGTAAACTACAAATTATTTCTTCAAGGATTCTTCAATAAGGGTTTAAGGAAAGGAAAATACCCCCTCATTTTGTAACCTTAATTGGAGATTGAGATAACAAATAGTAATGCCTAGGATGCACATTCCAACAACTACAAAGAATTATTATTGCTACTACTACTACAAAGATGTGATGCCAATGTAGTTTCTAGCATTAATACCATTAAGGAGAAAATAGAACAAAAGACAGAGTTAGAACCTAAGGCACATGGTTTTAGCACATGATTTATGTCACACCACTTGGTGGTTTTGCAGGACTTGTTACTATATAAGCAACCACAAGGGTAGTTGTTGTATGAGAAAGGCAATAAACAAAAAAGAAAGTCAAGCACGATAAGGCTTGATAGATTAGCCAAGAGAGCATTTTGTGAATGTTGGAAGCATTGCATGGGATGTGTGGGTTCATGCTTGTTCACATGGATTGTTTGGTTGTGCCTATGTATTTAAAGGCTTCCATGGTTGTATTGCAATGGTTCTTTTGCTAAATAATACATGGTGATGGATGCTTTTGGAGGCTGAGTTTTTTCCCCCTCAATGAGGGTTTCCCAGGATATATCTAGTGTCACATTTTTGTAGGTATGTTGTCTATTCTCTTGCATGTGGATTTCAATTATATGTTTATTTCATATCTATAATGGGTTATGTAGAAACAATTATATTTTGTTGCAAGTTTCCTTGAATAAGCTAATTTGATATTATTGTGGCAAGAATTTGGACTTATGCTTTATCACCATTCAATCCCATGATTGAATCTTATCTTTTCCCCTATGTTGCCTATCCATTTGCACATGTTCCCACCATAGGGATGCAGGGCCCTTCAGCTTAGTACGGGCATACTTTACCTTCTACTCTTCTTCAAAGTTTTCAAACTTAAAATATTTATCTATCTTATTGATCCAATCCAACATTTCTTTTAACATTCAGCCCCCCTTTATAAGTTGGAGGATCAAGTCGTGGCTTCGTGCTTTCTTTAGTGGGGGCTCTGATGATTCTATCCTCTTCAAGATCTACTTTGGGTTGCTATAACTCTTCACCTTTATCAATGGTTTGTTCTTCCTCATTGTCACTAATGTCCTCTAAGTATACTCCTCTCCTTTGAGTCACTTCCATGTCTTCTATTCGTGCCATAAGAGCTTTAACTACCTGTTCAAATCCAAGCTCCTCATCCCTAGTTCTTCTTCTTCTTCCTCAACCCCATCCTCTTTGGGTCATGATTCATGTAGGTCTTCTTCTCAATACAATGAAGTTCTTTGGGCCATGATTTATGAAGGTCTTCTTCTCAATACAATGAAGTACTGCTCTGAGACCACTTGGTGCAGGTCAACTCAATTGTGCCCTTTCAAACAGAGAGGGGTTGCAACCAAACCCAAAACCTACAAGAGTAGCTTAAAGGAAAAGAGAGAAAAATGCTCCGCACACACAACAACTATTGTTACAAAATAACTTAGATTCTTAGCAAGCATAGAGGGATAACACAAAAATGATATGCTACACATATGAAACACAAACATGAAAAGAAAACTTCATATTCTATTATATTTGAAATATTGTTTACATACATTATCTGCAAGGATTTTCTCTCTTACTCTCTATTTCTTGACACCTGGTACTCAGCTTCTTCAACAATATGGAGTCACCAGCATGCTTTCCCCTATCTTCCTTCTTCTCTCTAAAACTCTCTTAAAAAGTTTCTAAAACTAACTTAGAAGTTACACCTTAGATATTTAAAATGGCCTACTAAATTGAGCTCCCAAACCTACTTAGAAATTCAAACTAGAGCACTTAAGTCTAGATGCTTCGAAATTTCAAACTCTTGCATTAATTGCTTCAACTACCACTACCAATTCCTATGCACTCGGATAACACGACATCTGATAGATGGTAAACATGGGTTAACATGCCATGGATGCTCTTACATCAAGATGTTTGAATTCACAAGGCAACTAATCAAGATGTTTGAATTCACCAGGTAAATGTGATGAAAGAAATATAACCTTGATGTGTGTGTGTGTGTGTGTGTGTGTGTGTGTGTGTGTGTGTGTGTGTGTTGAAAACAATAATTAAATCAACCGGTTGAAAAAGTGAATTTTTTAATTTAAAGAATTGATTCTTTATATTAACAAGTTTTCGAAGATATGACTTAGATCATATTTCCATCTTTAACAAAAAGTGTAGTATATTCCTTGTTGATATGAATATATTTCATCACTAATCAAGGACATCATGTTCCAACTTCCAATTCAAAACTAAGGGTCCGTCTGGTTCCTAAAAGATGACAGGAATTGGCTTTTTTATTTCATCACTAATCGGGGACATCATGTTCCAACTTCCAATTCAACACTAAGGGTCCGTCTAGTTCCTAGAAGATGATAGGGATTGACTTTTTCCAAAATCCGGATTTGAAAATTTTTGTGTTTGTTTCAAAATTGGAAAAATGGAATTAGCATACTTGACTTCCAATTTTGCCTCAAAACCAAGTTTTTCAACTTCTTACTAGCAAGTAGGAATTGAAAATCAAAACCTAGTTTTATTTTTTTAAGGAGTGTAAAAACAATAGATTGAACTACTTTTTGAAATTTTCCTTCAACTCCAAGCTTAAGTATGAAAATGTGTCTTCACATGCATTTTGTAAAATCCCCAAAATTGGAATGAAGATTTGCAAAACATTGATTTGGCTAAACCAAAGTTTGTAAAAATCCCGATTTTTTAAATTCCATGAACCAAACAAAATCTAACTACCTTTCACGAAATTGGAAGTTTATGATTGCAAATAGAGAGATAATTCCAAAAAAAAAAAAAAAATCAAACAAAATTAAGTGCACGAAAAACGACTGGCCGAGTAAGCCATCGCCGAATTGGCTCCTCGCGTGCTCAAATATCAATATTCTTTCTACGCCCAATTTGTAATTGAAAACCCGAGTTACCCCTGTAACTGTGACGGCCGAATCACATCATTCAAATAAGAAAATATTAATACGAACCTAAAAATGGGGAGAATTATGGCAAGTTGAAGTAATTGCCCGGGGAAGCCAAATCACGTGCGGAGACAGCGAGCAATTTAGCAAATGAATCGACTTGATGCATATCACCATACAATGAATGGTGAAGATATTAGGCGGCCCCAACAATCTCATCTTTCGATTTTTACTCACAATTACTGACCAAACGTCAAACCAAAAGGCCAATGCAGAAACACCCGTCAAGTGCGTAACTTCTCTCATGCGAATCTAATTGAAAGATCACCTCAGAGTCCCTGGTCGCCGTCACGACCCAGCCGACTTCTTCTCTTTCAGTTCATAGAACGCCGTCGTTCATGAATCTTTTCAAATTCGCACGTTTTGAATCTAATACGATCTGTTTGCGCATGAGATTTGGAAGGCGATTTCGGTGGGGCGCGTGCACTTGTTTTCCATTCACCAAAGCCTACTATATAAGCAACTCTTCCATAAACAGAATGCAAAAACGAGTTCAAACTGCCTTCTTCTGCCATGGGTACCAAAAGCAACACAGGTAGATGGATCAGGGGCGCCATGATTGGGGCGGGAGCATTTGGCACAGTCAGCCTCGCTATCAACAACTCCAATGGCGAGCTCTTCGCAGTTAAGTCCGCAGCAGGGGACTCTGTTTCTAGTTTAGAAAACGAATTCAACATTCTCAAGAGCTTGGATTCTCCATACGTTGTGAAATGCCTGGGAAAGGAGTACAGCAATGAGAACGGTGGGGAGACGTGTAATTTGATGATGGAGTTGATGCCAGGCGGCAGCGTGGGAGATCTGCTGAGTAAATTTGAGGGGCACTTGGACGAATCGGTGATCAGGAGCTACACTCGTGGCATCCTCCACGGATTGAATTACCTCCACAAGCAGGGGATTGTGCACTGTGACATCAAGAGCAAGAATGTGCTTGTGGGTTGCGGTGGCCTTGTCAAGCTCGGCGATTTTGGATCTGCGAGGAGAACAGGGGAAAAGGGGGTAATCAGTGGTTTAAGAGGAACTCCCCTCTGGATGGCTCCAGAAGTGGTGAACCAGGTGGAGCAGGGGCCGCCTTCAGATATTTGGTCGGTGGGCTGCACGGTTGTGGAGATGGCCACTGGAAGTCCGCCTTGGGGCACCGCTTCGAATCCCCTCGCCGCCATGTACCGAATCGGTTGCTCAGACGAGCTGCCTGAACTGCCCGCCCGTCTTTCGCCTCAAGGCCGGGATTTTATTGAGAAGTGCTTCCGTAGAGATCCGAAACAGAGGTGGACTGCGGCACAGCTGTTGGAACATCCTTTCCTCTCTGAGACCGACTTCTGCTGTTCAGTAACAGAGGAGAAAAGAGCTCCCGTGTCTCCTACCAGTACTTTGGATTTTAGGAGCCCTGATTGGAACTCGACCTCTTCTTCTACTGTACCAATTTTGTCTCTGGCCATTGCAAGGCCTTGTGCGAAAGCTGAAGCAGGGGAGGAAAAGGAGCCGTTGAAGAGGCCTCTGTTTTCAGTCAAGGACAGATTGGCCGCATTGGCCTCGGGTGTTGAGGAGCCTGATTGGTGTGCACGGCCCCCGAGTGGCAACTGGGTTGTTGTTAGATCAAATTCTTCCTCTTCCCACACTACAAATTGTTCGGCAGTGGAAGAAAACAAATCCATCATGGAAGGCACTGAAGGGGAAAAGCGAGAATTCACACAGGAAAGTACAGCGGCAGAGGCGCCTGGAGTAGAATTTAAAGATGAATGTGAGCTTCCTTCAGAGCTATTGAATCATCAAGCTTCCGAATCGTGGGAAAATCCATCAAAGTACCTTACTCTCCCCCACCGTCATTCCAAAATTCATGACAGCAGCATAGTGCGGAGATTAGTGGTTTGCGCTTCTAGTGACACTCCTCCGCTTTCCTGTTTTGTTCAGCATCATTGCCCTAAAAAGTCCATGAAAGGGCAATTGTGCTTCAGGTTCCCGGCGCAGACGCCAATTCTTAATTTTATTTCACAATTAATATCAACTCATTTGTTTTGGGTAAATTTGCACATTTCTCTTGATAAATTTGTTTTTAGTGGCGTTTGTTTGTTCGGAAAGAATTCTAAACTATGCTTTGCTAGCACGCACCTTAGAAGTCTTCTTTAATTAAAAAGCAGCACTGTGTAGAATACACGGCCATATTTTCCTTTCCTCTGCCTTCAGTCAGGGAAGAGGCAGATAGATAGGTACTACCAATATATCTGATCTCAAACTGCCCATATCGACCCCCAAAACATAAACGTCACAAAATCCTAACTCACGAGATCAGAATTACATTAATTAAACAAAAAGAATCGCGAGTATATAATTTACCTAAATAAAAGTAATAAAGAAGTAAAATAAAGATTCAGAAGATTGACATAATTCTAGGCGTGTTTTAAACAAGAGTTGTAAGACAGCATGGTTCTTGCCAATAGCTAGTAAGACAGACATTAGGAATAAGAGGAGAATTTAGGAAAGGTTAGAAAGAATTATGCGAGTGTTATCATTTTTTAGAAGACCATTATCTTTAGAAAGTTTCATATACAAGTGAGTTGTATAAATTTTACATTGCAGAAATCAACATGAGCCATCTGTGCTGGAAATGCTAGATGAGAAACGCGTGAGACTGTACCTTTTAATACCGCTACTGAAAGTAGATTCAGTACTCTAAACCGATAAAATACTTAATAACTTAAAATTTGATATATTTTCATAAACATTATACTACTATACAAGCCCTTTGAAATGGAGTGCATTGTCAAAAGTTACGCTGGATGAGAACATTGAGAACCACTAGTAGAAATATTGAAAAATATAGTATTTATAACAGATGCAGACTATTAAAATAAACAAATGTTTCTTACAATCTAAAGAAAGATAAATATTAGTAGCATGCATAGAGGAATCTAAATGTTAGATTCATCCATCAAAGGCTAAAAATGGAACTATTTTAGAATATTCCAAAACTTGATTTTTTTAAAATTAAATAATCGGTAGATCAAAAAGAAATGTACAATATCAAAAGAGGGGAGGCGAACCTCAACCTCCTAGTTCAACTGGTAATCCATGATCAGTCAACTATCACAATATGTAGTAGTTTCAGCGAGATTACAAAAAGAGAAATTAGATAAGCTAATCCAAAATATCATCACGATCATCAATCCACGCTCCCAGCTCTCCTTCCATCCAAACAACTTTCTTCCGCTCAAGAATATGAGCAAAGAACTCAAGTCTATCAAAAAAAGGGCCTCTAGTATCCCGCATCTCCTTAATCAGCGGCTTAAGGGCTTCTTCAAAAGCAGCCCGGTCATCAATAATGCTAGCTCGTTCCAACCCATGTTTCATTTCGTAGATGAACATAGTAGCGTGCCCATCACGGAGAAATCTTTTTAGCTTGTCCTTCTCAAGTTTCATAATGCAGCACACCTGCGAGATAATCTTAAAGCATATGAGTTTCAATTGAAACAAATTAAGGGATCTACCAACATCTTGGAATTTGTCCTCATTTCTACTTTTCCAAATAAACCAAAGAATATAAGAAGAGAGAATATTCCAAAAAAGGTTAGCATCCTTCTTGAGACTAGATATGTTTCCAAGAATAGTATCTAGCACAGAGACATGATCAGTTATAGATATTCCAAAAAAATTCCATATAATCCTAGCAAAATGACAAGTAAAGAAGATATGTCTTAAATTTTCAAGAACCCTGCAAATAGAACAAGAGTCAGTATCACCAACCTGATTTTTAACGGGAAGTCTATCAAGAAGAAGCTGCCATTTAAAATGTAAGATTTTGGGAGGAATATGAGACATCCAAAATTTGTCAAGAATTTTGTGCCATTCAGGAGAGTCCAAATTCATATACCAGGTGGTATTCAGGTGTGATAAGATAGAGTGATCTTTATTAAGTACCTTATATATATCTTTGGCTTTGATTTTATGTAAGAGGGATCCATCATCCCAACGAAAATATAAGAATCTATGGGAATCCACATCACATCTACGAGGAAGATTGAGGGGGTGACAGGCATTAACTATCATATTATAGGTACGTTTATGAGAGTCAGGAAGGTTAAACTTAAGCCTAATATCCTGCCAACTCGCAAGGTTTTCCTTCTCCAAAATATCAATAAAGCTCTTGATACCAAGGTTGTTCCAATGTTTTGCAGAACACCCTTGAGTCAAGGCAAGAGGCTTGCCATTATGTTGCAGATTCCACCAGATAGAGCATTCACCATGGATAGAATTATTGCTATCGAAGTTAGAATTATAGATAAAGCCCCTCACCAACTCCCAAGCCTTCCAGATAGACTTAAAAACCATGGAGCCTTGAACAGAAACAGGGAATGTCCCAGCAACAAGGTCAGCAAAGGGAAGGTTCTTCCAATATTTGGCTTGCTTAGGAAATCCAGATTGAATATTGTTTCTAAGAAGAATTTTCCAAGGCTCATGACCATCAAGAGCCTGAAAAATCCACTTAGCAGCAAGAGAGACCCCTTGAATCCTAAGGTCTTTAAGGCCTAAACCACCTGACTTCTTATCAATGTGACACCAGCTCCATCTAACAGCATGTTTCTTCCTATTACCTTTACCATCAGACCATAGGAATCTCCTAATAGCCTTCTGAATTTCAAACAGTTGGTAATTACTAAACATCCAAATAGAAGAATAGTATATACTATAGGAAGACAAGATTTTTTGGCACACCTGCACTCTACCAGCAAGTGAAAGCACCCTATTATCCCACTTGTAGAGTTTCTTAATAATTTTATCCTTAACCCAAATCCACATGTCTTTGAGTGATGGGGAGATGGAAAAAGGAACCCCCAAATATCTAACAATCTTATGAGGTCCGCCCCATGAGTAACCAAATTGGAGAAACCAATCTCGAGGTTCCTCTTTCCATCCAAGCATGATAGATTTGGACTTAGATATACGAGCACCAGAGATGGTTTCAAACAGCTCGAGTTTCAGATTAAGATGCTGAATATTAAGACAAGATAGTTCAAGGAAGAGAGAGGTATCATCAGCAAATTGGATATTAAGAAGCTCAGAATTGTCAGGCAAGGAAATCCCATTAACTTTGGGAGAGATAGTATCATCTATGAGGATATAGTACAAGGCATCAGAAGCAATAACAAAAAGAGTAGGAGCAAGAGGACATCCTTGTCGAATGGATCGGGACAAGGGTATAGGATTAGATAAAAATCCATTGATTTCAATTCTAGCAGAGGAATATGAAATGTCCCTTTTCTGATTTTTTATGGTATTTCCAACCTTTAATCAAATCTTTAAGATCAAACAACTAATATCACAAAGATCCTCCAAATTTCTCAAGAAACCCCAAATCGGGTATGCCAGAAATGGTGCCAAAAGCTTCACAGCTTCACCTATTATTAATAAATCTGAAAATGGACATTTTTACAGAAATTTCAGTAGCATAACAGCTTACAAAATGACATTTCCAGATCTGTATAGCCTTTACACAACAGCTCACAAATGTAGGACAAAAACTATGCTCATCGGGCTCTCGAAATTAACACAAAATGCCCGAAAACACCACAAAAACACTAATAAACTATCTCAAAAGTTTAATCACGTCCCAATACATATATTTAGCTCTATTTTAACATCTTAAAGTTTGAAATACATCAGCAACCCAAACTGATATGAAATACTCAACTGAAAACACCAAACTCAAACCAAAAAACAACCCCGAAAACTCACAAATCTGCACTATTCAGCACAAAGGTAAACTCTGTATGAGCATGCACATGGAATGGCTTCAAACTCCTATCCTTAGCCTTCCTGGAAACCTGCAAACTCCCGTTCTTGGGTCTCCTTCTCCACAAGTTTGGCAACCTCTGAAGAATAACAAAGAAATGAGCAAAATCAAGTTCTGGAATCAGCCCAAAATGCCTCCAAACCCCTTAAAAGAGGGAATAACTGTAACTCACGTCCAAGAGAGGTTAATGAAACATATTTTAATAATAATTTTCATTTATTAGTCCAACGGTTTCCAAAGATTAACCCCCTTTTTCGAAAACTTCACTTTCTTGGGCCTGCTTGCCTTAGCAAAGATTATTATTTTTTAATTATTTGAAAAGGGGACATGACAAGTCCTCCCCTCCCAAACATTGCTTGTCCTCAAGCAATGGCTGAACAATAAGCCAATCAATCCACCTAGATCCCAAATGTAGTCATGAACTATACTACTACCAATTAACACAAGCTCCTGCAATATCCTCTGCAATATGACCAAGAGGAATCCATAATCAAACTGATAATTACAGCTCAACCAAACTCCAAAATCACAACTTCCACAGTCAGAAACCCACGAGACACAAACTCTTAGAACATCAAAACCCAAGTAAAGTGGACTACCAACACAGTAAATACCATCAATGCATTCCACTGGCCTACACGGAATGTACAATCCAACTCTGCAACAATGGTGAATGCTCCCGAATGAAACTGTACCAAGTATGGAGAATCCACACATTATACAATGCCTGCAGTCAACACAACTCTGTGGATCACCGACCACTGTCTCATAACCATAACTACCATGCACCCCTGATGGTGAAAAGCCATCACAAGATAAAAAACAAGAATTGGAACCCAAACCAAATTTGCCTTCCATCAACTTCTCAACACAATGATCAAATGCTAACTGATGTACATACCCTGCAATATAATGTTGATAAAGAAAACCAACCTCAGTCAACAGATCACCATGAACAAGTGATACAACCCACTGTGACTGATCACCAGCTAAGTCAGGAGATGTCATAGCCAAAGGAGTAGAATCAATAACAACACCCGCTGAAGCATCACTCCAAAACTCCTGCTCTAAGTCATGTATTATCAAGCTATAAACTGTAGAACCTATCACCATGTCGTGCCCATCATGACTCTCATACCGAGGTGTCAAACTATCCCATAACTGATGATAAGCACTAGGAACCAAAGTACATCTCTGTATCATCATCTCATCAACATGGTCATCAAAGGTAAATTGATGAGCATACCTCACAATGCAATGCTGATAGAATGCGCCAATCTCAGTCAATGGCTCAGACTGCAATCCAGATGTAACTAACTGCAATCGATCACTAACCAAGTTGGAACTGACTACTACCTCTGAAGTCATCACCAAGGGAGTAGTATTACTAGCAAGAACCATGCCAACTATTGGCTCACCAACATCACACATGGTCTTTGATACAGCATCTCTAGTCTTCGTCCCATTAGTGCTAGAGGTCACCACCATGTCAGGCATACCACAAAAATCTGCTACAGCACCCAACTCAACTGAACCTAACTCTAGTGGAAATGAACCTGATATGCCAATGTTAGTATCAAGGATGGATGCATCCCCATCTCCACTGTCTCTAACAATCTCGACAATGGACATCCTCGGATCACCAAACACCACAGCTTGTGATTGTATAGAATCAGGTAAAGATTGTAGTCGCTCTAACTCCATGGTCACCTTAGCCAAATGAAACTGTGACTCCTTGAAAGCCAACTGTGTACTCTCAAGAATCTTAGAAGTCACCTCAAGCTTCTTAGTAAGCTCACTCACCTCATCTTCCTTGGCCAATAATGCATCATATGCTATACTGCCCCACTCCATAAGATAATCTCTGTCGGCTACCAACTGCATATAATTTTTTCTCAAAATTTGAATAGCCTCCCATAAAGAGTGGATCTCTATCAAGGAAAGATAACTGCCTTCTTGCTCATCACTAGTAGGAGAACCCCATCCATAAACTGCTAACAACTGACGAGCAGCATCGAAATGCTGGCAAGTGATAGCAATGTCTCGGTCACTAACTCTCAACTGATTAGACACATGATGGCACTGGCTTGACTGTCTCCTACAAACCTCCTCTGATGCACTGTCTAAAGGAGTATCCTCAAAGTTACTAGTCTCTAGAGTATTACCATCCATATCCTGTGAATCAAATCTAAAGCTCATATCAACATACGGAGTATCAAAAACATTAGCATTGCTGTCCAACTCCTCTATACCCAAGGAAACTAAGTCTTCAAAACTGTCCATTGCATCCTCCTGGATGTCATCAATGCCAATATGATCCTGGGACTCATCTATACACACTGCCAAATATGAAATATCATCAACACATTCTAGCAAGTATGGTCGACTGGATATATGAACAAAGCCCAACATCGGTGTATAAAAACTAATACCAACATCGGACAAGATACTGGCACAAGAAAAGACAACACCGTGTAATCTGCTAATCAAATCCATGATAGCACCCAAAAAAACACTGCTACCAAAAAGTGTTAAAGATCTCCAGTCAACTGAATCCCAAATGCCAATATAACAATCTCGAGTCCATATCCGTAAACTAGAATCAATTGGTAACTCAAGAAAACTCCTCACCTGAGTAATATGACCAATACCAACTAACTCCACATACTTTTCATGATGAGATAATGAAGTCACAATACTATCTTTGTTCACCTTCAGCTGGCTGGACAAATCATGTGAAGTACTACCAGCCTCAACCTCATGTGATGAACCATCTAACTGTGCCTGGTACTCTTTCTCAGTGAAGTCATGAATTCTCAATGTCTGCTCATCTCTACCAGGTATCTCACCATCCTGCACAACAACATCCTCATAATCATCATCTGAACCCACTACATTGTAGTCACTGCCTGTTGTAACTATACCATCCTGAATACCTATGGCATCACCCTTTGACGACCTGTAAACAATTGTCTCAATTTGAGTATCAAGTTGACTGTTACTATCAATCTATGTAATATCCTTTCCCACCACCCCCTGTGGCAGAGTAGAAACTGAGACCTCTACCTAGCTATCAGCTAGTTTCTCAAACTCCTCATGCAAGTTCTTGGGAATTGTGTCATTTGTCCTGTGAGAAAATCTGCCAAATAGAAATCCAGTCAACTTATCCACCTTAGCTGGGTCGGACAACATGTCATTCATTATACAGTGGTGCTCAACCAACTATTTAGACATGTCATGGCTTATTTTCATAAGTTTATCTCGAATGTCTAAATAACCATCCTTTCTACTGTTTTGACTCTGGATATCAATTGTCCAAGATCGTGTCCTCTGAGACTCTGTACTATACCTGTCCATTCTGGATAAAGTAGAGTTTAACCCCAATAGGATATAACTTCTTCAAACACCAAGAACTAACATTCAATGAATAGAAGTAGCATGCAACCATAGATTTTGACATGCAACTGATTAGAAGCAACATGCACCCATCAAATTCACCAAGAACTAACATGCAAATGATTAGAAGTAGCATGCAACCATAAATTTTGACATGCAGTTGATTAGAAGCAACATGCAATCATAAATTATGACATGCAAGATCTGGGTAGTTGTCAAAAATGCAAGATCTGGGTAGTTGTCAAAATTGACATGCAAGATCTGGGTAGTTGTCAAAATTGACATGCAAACTTCTACAACCACCAAATTCACCAAGAACTAACATGAAAATTATTAGAAGTAGCATGCAACCATAAATTTTGACATGCAACTGATTAGAAGCAACATGCAACCATAAATTATGACATGCAAGATTTGGGTAGTTCTCAAAACTGAAATGCAAGATCTGGGTAGTTGTCAAAACTGACATGCAACTTCTACAAACCCTCAAGCTGGCAAGATCATGGCTCTGATACCACTGAAATGTCCCTTTTCTGATTTTGTATGATATTTCCAACCTTTAATCAGATCTTTAAGATCAAACAACTAATATCACAAAGATCCTCCAAATTTCTCAAGAAACCCCAAATCGGGTATGCCAGAAATGGTGCCAAAAGCTTCACAGCTTCACCTATTATTAATAAATCTGAAAATGGACATTTCTACAGAAATTTCAGCAGCATAAAAGCCTACAAAATGACATTTCCAGATCTGTATAGCCTTTACACAACAGCTCACAAATGTAGGACAAAAACTATGCTCATCGGGCTCCCGAAATTAACACAAAATGCCCGGAAATACCACAAAAACACTAATAAACTATCTCAGAAGTTTAATCACGTCCCAATACATATATTTAGCTCTATTTTAACATATTAAAGTCTGAAATACAGCAGCAACCCAAACTGATATGAAATACTCAACTTAAAACACCAAACTCAGACCAAAAAACAACCCCGAAAACTCACAAATCTGCACTATTCAGCACAAAGGAAAACTCTGTATGAGCATGCACATGGAATGGCTTCAAACTCCTGTCCTTAGCCTTCTTGGAAACCTACAAACTCCCATTCTTGGGTCTCCCTGGAAACTTGCAAACTCCCGTTCTTGGGTCTCCTTCTCCACAGGTTTGGCAGCCTCTGAAGAATAACAAAGAAATGAGCAAAATCAAGTTCTGGAATCAGCCCAAAATGCCTCCAAACCCCTTAAAAGAGGGAATAACTGTAACTCACGTCCAAGAGAGGTTAATGAAACATATTTTAATAATAATTTTCATTTATTAGTCCAACGGTTTCCAAAGATTAACCCCCTTTTTCCAAAACTTCACTTTCTTGGGCCTGCCTGCCTTAGCAAAGATTATTATTTTTTAATTATTTGAAAAGGGGACATGACAGAATCCTTAAGCAGCACTTGAATATATCTAATAAATTCATCAGGGAATCCAAAGGCCTGAAGGATAGAAAGGATGAAATCCCATTCGATCCGGTCATAGGCTTTCTCAAAATCTAAAAGAAACATAGCAGAATTTTGATTCGAGGACTTGGCCCACTCCATTGACTCCCAACTGGTGACAAGGTTTTCTAAAATATATCGTCCCTTGATGAAACTAGTTTGGGTGGAACAAATGAAGTTGGGTAGAATATTAACAAGCCGAGAGGCCAAGGCTTTGGCCAGAATTTTGTATGAAACGTTGAGCAAGGTAATCGGCCGCCAATTCTTGATGAGAGATTTGTCTCCATCTTTAGGGATGAGCTTAATAATCCCCATATTGATAGAATTACCCAAAGTGCCATGATCATAAGCTTCTGAATATAAATCAAATAAATCCTTAGTAATCCAATCAATGTTAGATTTGTAAAATTCAGCAAGAAGGCCATCCGGCCCAGGTGCTTTATCCTTCTTAAGAGCAGATATAGCATCAGAGATTTCTTGAATAGAAATCCTAGCCCTAAGGTTGGAGACATCACCCTCAACAATTTTTTTAGGAATGAGCTCCTTGCATTTATTCCTAAGATCTTTGGCATTACTACTATCTTCAAAATTGAAAAGAGCTTTGTAAAATTCCTCAGAGGCAGCAACAATGTCATTGATATTAGTAAGCTCCTGATTATCGATAACAATTCCATCAATTTTCTCTTTACTCTGTTTTTGCTTAAGGTAAAAAAAAAACAAAAAAAACAAAAAAAAAAACTTGATTTTAGATAATAAAGGGGCACTAGCAAAAGAACATGTGAGGAGTGGGCATGCCTCCGGTTTGTGGAGACATGCATGTCTCTTCAATTGATTTACATAACAGATTTGATTGACCAAGAGGGATGCCAAAATCAATTAGCGTAAGCCTCTTGGAGATCAAGCTGCAAAACAGATTCAGATTTGTGAAAACAATAACCAATATTTCTCAATATTGTTTATGCATCATTCCTACATATGATAAGAGTAGAATTATCACTATTTCGATTACATCTTGCAAAAACAAATAGCAGACATAAACATATAGACAGTTCAAATTTGAAATAAATCTAATCATAATTGACAATTTATAAGCTCCCATATCTCTTATGAGAATAAATTGTATACTAGTGTTTATTAGATCTAAATAATTTATTAGTGTTTCTTTCACTTTAAAATAATAATACCCGAAAGAAAATGTCTATAAACAAGCCAAATTACATCTATGCAGACAATTTATTTGTATTTATTAATTAATTTTTAAAAATGTAATACAATATTTTTGTGAATTTTAATTTATTAGCAAATACACGCAAATTGTCTAATCAAGTCTATTTTGTCCTATAGTCATTTACTTCCCCCTCAACACATTGATTGTAAATATTATGTTACAATTCAACTCTAACAAACATCACATCATGAACAATATGTTTTCCCCGATACCCCTCACGTCGATGCATTCCAAACATCTTAGGCATTGATAAGTAGAAGATATTTTCCACAACAAGTCAAATTGTGACATTGCTATCAAGATTTAACTGTGTAGTTTTTTAGTCAAACTACAAAATCTTGGTCATTTATTATCATGAGAGATGGATTTGTGTGAAGAACTCATGAAACATGTGTCAAAGAGTTTGACTCAAAAACAACATAGTCAAATTGTGATAGCAATATCACAATTTTAGACATTTCTTTTTTGTTTTTATTGAACTATGTTGAGTACAATAAAAATATAGTAGTTCACAAGGAACTACAAGAAAAAATAATTGTGGCTATTCACATCTCAACTAAATTTAAGATGGAGTTGAAAAGCTCAACTCCAAGCTAAAAGAAGAAGTCAAAAGCGTACATGAACCATCAAATATAAACAAGAGAACATGCTGAGCTTAAACGTGAAATTTAAATGTTTGCAAAGCTGTCTAAAAACTGAAACATCGTCATCATGTAATTGCAAAAATTGACATTTGATTTCTTCAAGGTGTCTAAAGCATGTTGTCTCCTCCTTCACTTGCAAACACGAGGAGACTAATTGTAACAAAACATCACAATAAAACTGTAACATTTTCATTCCCCGTGTATAATGTGATTAGAAAAAATGTTTGAACATCTAGTTTTCCAAATATTGGTCAAAATAGACTCTTTTATAGAATCAACAATCAGATTGTTATAAAATCCAATTCCCAAAATAACTACTTTCCAATGCAAAACATAATTAAAATTAACCAGAAAATGAACAGAAATAGCATTCCATGAATAGCGAGTAATTCCTTATTTTTACCAAATTAGAAACTTTATTTTAACGTAACGAAAGTCTATAATTGAATTACTAAATGAAGATATTTTTGCAAAATAGCACAACTAATGTTCAAACAAAGCTAAGGGCAAGCGACCATGACTGGCGCGGTGTCCATTGAAGTATGTGCTACGTTTTGCAAAAGCCAAATTGGCGCTTCATGTGTTGAAATATCAAAAAAATAAAAAATTAAAAAACTCTCTAGGTCTAATTTCTTAATTGAAAAAGACAAGTATTAAGAAAAGACAAGTTATTACTGTGACTATCACAACCAAATCACAGTGCCATTTATTTAATTACCAAAATATCCCCCGAGTCGTAGGCATGATGGCGAGTGGCTTCAAAATCCTTTTCCAAAAAATGCGTGGAGAATCCAATTCATGTGACGAAACTGTGAGCTCTAGCGAACAAATCGACTTAAAGCATTATGGTCAAAGATATTAAGCGGCCCCTGTAATCAAATCTTTTGGCGATGATTTTTTAATTCCACAAATGCTATCAATTCATGTATTTTGGCTCCACGAATTGATCTGCACTGTTGGTGCTTTATATTTTAGGATAATGTTGCAAAGTTTTGTAATCGAGATGTAGATTTGTTTTAGTTTTTTAAATATAATTAAGTTGTTACTTCTAGTGGGGCTGGGATCTAGTGAAGCTACTAAACTTTTAGAATTTGTAAGAATGTAGTGAATTCCTCCCGCCATGTCCCTACACTTTTCCAATGTGATTTTTTAAGCTGATATAACTTGCCCTCTAGCATCTAGTAAATAAGGGTGCTTTGAATTTAAAATCTGACTTCTGAACCACAATATATCAAAAAGTTATGCAATTTATTTGATTTAGTTTAAAAATCTGACTTGTGAATCACAATATATCAAAAAGTTATGCAAATTATTTGATTTAGTTTGAGTGTTTCTTGGATTGGTGTATTTAGTGAAGCCTACATTGTGGTGTATTTGGTGATGTCTTCATTGAGTTCGAGTGTAATATCAATATTGAGGGACATCAAGATGTATTTTCATGATAAAGGGTATTAATTTTAGAAAATGGGATGAGAGGCAAGGAGTGTGGTATACTATACATATAGAACTTGAAATGCTAATCATGAAATGATATTTGAGTATAACATATCAAATTCAAATACTTCAACACAAGAAAATTGCACCACGAACCAAAACCATTTAACATTCAACTTAGTAACATTGTACATACCAAATATTAACATTCAAAAAATTCAAATTCAAATTAGAATTCAAATTATCATCAAATAGAACATTTTAACGTCCCCACTTCCTAAACAAGTCCCTATAGCACTTGGATTAGAATATTTTAAACATCCCCACTTTCTAAACAAGTACTTATAACACTTGGATTAGAATATTTTAAACATCCCCACTTTCTAAACAAGTCCCTATAGCACTTGGACTGTGGAATGAGAGAATCAAAGGTACTCATATACTCCAAGTACCTTACCCTCAATAATAAGTATATATCCACTCAATACATATTAAAAACGTACTAAATATATACATTTTACATTTTTTTCTTTATAAATTATGTACTAGTTTAAGATGGACATATTAATCACATAGATATAAAATTTGACACAATAATCTTTTATTTTTATCTATTTTAAAGTAAAATAGGCATATGCACCGAGTTGTGATGCCAAAAAGGTGACAAGGAAATTTTTTTTTCCTATTTTAAAAAGCGCGTACGCGCTTTAAAAAAATAAAAAGTATATATGATGGGCTGCAAACTCACAGCCCATCATTTTCATCAGCATTTTCTTCTACTCCTACAGTGAGCAGCGCGTACACGAGTTGAAGACTCAACATTTGCACCACCATTTGCCAAAATGCCTCCTTGTCGACGAAATCCAAGACCACAAGCGCACCCACGACGACGCCGTAAGTGATATAAACCTAACTTTGCATTGTTTGATATATTTTTCATATTGTTTTGTAAGTTTTTTATATTCTTTTGTAGAGTTTTTACAAATTTCATTTAGATTTGTTTATTTATTTGAATTTCAATTGATTTTTTATCAGGAAATGTTCATAATCAACTAGAAAATCCACAAGAACATCAAAACCCTCAAGAACCCCAAAACCAAAACCCTCCTCAAGAAGAAGAACAAATTCCACAACTCGAACCAATTGCAAGACCTCCACCAGGCACACAAGAAAATATAAGAAATGAAATAGAGAGAGGCAAAACTGAATTAGAAGGAATCATTGCTCGGTTGAAAGAATCCGGACAAACCAATCCAATGAGGGCTCAATTGGCATCATCCCTCGAATCCATTAACACTCAGATAGCCTCAGTTAGTGGTCAGTTAGATATTTGGCGGGCTAAGAGGGATGAACAAAAAAGATTTTATGCAAATAAATTGTCATATGAAGATGTTAGAAAAAAGGAAATACCAAAAGGTAGTATATGTGCATTATTTAGAAAACCCGGTGAGCAAAATACTGTTAGAGAGGGTACTAAACGATTCCCCATCCATTGGTGCATACATGATGCTATTAGAAATAATTTTTGGGATAGATGGTGGATGGTTTTTGATGCCCCTCCTTGCAACAATCACGAGGTCCCCATGTATTTTTTGAAAAAATTATATTGTGAGTTTGTCCTTGGGAAGATCCCCAATTATTTTGCTATGTTAGACTCCCAGGGTAGAGGTGGGGGGTCATCATTTGAGAGGCCAAGAGCACGTCGTGACCCTAATGTAGTTAGGGCAGCTGTGGTCCATCAATAGCGCGAGCATGTGATTATTCCTTCAGTTGTGAAGGAACATGTAGAGGCCAGCACTCTAGGGACCATTAATGCTTTGACGCAGACCCTCATCCATTCCACGAGCCCATTAGTTGAGGGGGAGCCTTCTATACGTCGTGGTCACATGTGCACTTCATGCGGATCCCTATGCACATTTGGCACTCATGTCGGAGATGGTGCAGATGATGGGCTTGTCACCGATCAGTTCCTGAACGAGACATTTGGCATTGACACACAGGTAAATTACTAATTTGATCACATTTCATACGTATAGTGAATGATTAATTAATTAGGATTTATTGACATTGTTCAAAATTTAGGGTCAAAGTGTTCCTAGGTCTAGCAGTGATCCTCCAGGCCCATTTTTTGTCCCTTCGACGAGTCCTGAGGTATGTATCAATTTAATCATTTTAATTAATACATATATTTATTACATAATCATATTAAGGATTGACCAAAAAAAAATTGCAAGTGCATCAGTTCTCCACAGGACCCTCAACCTTTACCACAGACGCAGAGCAGAGACATCATATGAGCTTCACACAGGTACAATTGTTTCATGTTAATTTAATTCATTTGATTATATTTATTCCATGTTTAATGTTAGATATAACATGTATTGTATGACATGCAGCTCATGATGTCAGACACACCTCCTCATCTGCGACAGTCTATTGATAGTGGAGTGGCTGCAGCTGTGGCTAGCTCACAGCCACTGACAGAGGTATGAAAGAATTTTCTTCATTTTAGTTGTTGTTTATAATAGTTAATCTCAAAATTTCTAATGTTATTTATAAGTGATTATATTTATTGAATTGTTGTAGGGTTTTGTCACGCCTGATCGTCCACGAGCATTTGAGGTGGACTTACAGAGTGACTATTTGTTGGCGGTAAGAAAATAATTGATTTTGTGAGTACATATATTTGATTTCAACGTATAATAAATATTGATTCATATCTACTTTCTTTGTATCAGTTGGACCTAGAGAAGAGCCTCAACAAGAGGTCAAGTGAGTGTGTCAGGAGGGCCCCGTCATCTCCACTGTCTCCCTCCACACGACGGCAGAGGACATCGAGAGACTTGTTTCCTTCCCCTCGTGGGAAGGAAAAGATGTAGTTGAGATATTTGATACATATATATAGAGACTTTTTTCCTTCCCCATGTATATATATAGGCATCTGAGAGACATATTCGATACACATTTGATGTAAATATGACATTCTATATTTGATGTATGACATTATTGGTTAATATATGATATGTTTGTTCATATACGACATTATTGGTTATCATAATATATTATGTGTTTGTTAATGTATATGACATTATTGGTTATCATTTTATATTATATGTTTGTTCATGTATGACATTAATGTTCGTGTATGACATTAAATTAGATATGTGCATGTATGAAATTAAATTCAATTGCTAGAGAGTTGCCATTATGTCTACCAACTAGTAGATGTTCTTTTTTTCTTTATTAGTATTTCTCAAAAACTGCAAAGAAGCTGTTTCTGGTGAATAGTTGTAAACAATTGTGATCATCGACTTCATGTACTCATGGCTTTGGCTGCGAACACTTGTAACTTTGGCTATAAGCATCCATGGCTTTGGCTATGTGCACTAGTGGCTTTGGCTGTGAGCATTTATGGCTTTGGTTGTAGGCACAATATAGCCTTGGCTGTAGGTTGTCTTTCTTTCTGCATGTCGAAGTTACCTTCAAGAATATCATTAGTCTAAGATCATTACAATTAAAATACTATGACATAATACCTTGGAAATAATAGTCTTTAACCCATTACTTTATTTGTTAAAACATCATGTAGTATCTATTGTAGTCCTTCTACTCAAATATGTTTTCAAAAATACTTAGTATGGCAAAGAAATGTCTATGGAAAGCTTGTCAAATAGGATATTGAAGAACTAAATTTGGATAGTCATTAGTACCCATCAATAAGAACACGGACATCTTTCTCAAGCAAGCCATATGACATTAGCAAGTAATTTATAAATTTCCTTTGCAAATAACTAGAAGATGCTATGAATCTTAATACAGAGTTAATCACGAACTCATTATTCCATCCGAGAAGCATATATCACCCTAAGCCAACTAACCGACAGGATAAAAATTAATTCAATTTCAACAAAATTTTGAGTATAACAAGCATCTTAGGAATTCTTACAAGAATTAACATGATGTTCACAGGAGCATTACAAGTTCTTGTAATGCTATTTCACATATTGTAATCATATTCAGTTTTGAATGGCCATTTGTGTTACAAGCATACATGTTCTTTAAGGTCTTTTAATTCTAGACATGAATTTTATTATGAAGCTTTTTTATGACAACCCACTCAATGCATATATTGGTGTTCCACATTATGCTAATTTGACTTTCATTGGTCGATTTCGGTCTAGACATGACATTATTCACTACCTTTTTATATATTATTTTTTTGTAGTGAGGTTCTGGCCTAAATGAATGTATTAATCATCGAAGTTGTGAACCTTGGTCGAGATCCTTACAAATATATTTTCAAATTGGACCTCAAATAGTTTTCTCAGTCACCCCCTGTACACAGATACTGAAATTGTAGTTAATTACAAAATTAATACTAAATTAATACAAGTTTAATTGAGAAGTATTATGTACCTCAATAGGTTAAATTATTATTGACCGGGAAGCTTTATCTTAGAGCAGTTGGTTTCCTAAATCTTTTGCGCAATGACAGTCTTATGGAATGTGGAATTAGGTCTGCTAGCTAAGGAACGTTCTTTAAAAGGTAGAGGAAACTCAAGACTCACGTGTTTCCAATCAATATAAATGTTTAAATCGCTTCTCTAATTTTTTCTATTTATGATCTTCTTAAAACTTAACTTTCTAAATGCATTGATGGGGAAATAAAGATCTTCTAGGAACTAAAGGCTAATCATGTTTAATACTTACAATTCTCTGTTTTTATCTAATAATTTAAAAAATATTGTACAAGTGTTTTCAAAGAGCAACACTTGTCACTAACATCATAAGAAGGAATATCCAAGGAGACTTACCACTGATCCCCCACCACCAAATTCAAGAGAAAACAAAATTCCACTACTAAAGAGATAGTAACAATGATCATCCCTAGTCTCTCCCTTATCACAAAATGATTACCATCAAAATTTTCATTTCCAATTGCGTCATGTGTGTTGAAGCGATAGTAACATTTTCACTCTCTTACCTAATGTCTCCCATTTCTGAAATTCCTGGGGAAGGGCAAGGCCATCTTCTCAGTACTTCAAAATACAACGAGTTCCATTTTTTCACATATTGATAATTGTTAACTTAAAGTATAGTTGAAGTATTGATAGCCCATAGATATGCCTCGTCAAAGATCGCAGCCCTGTGGCATTTAGTGACCCTTAGGGACATTCTGGTTCAGCGTGCCTGAGAACGTTCGATCACTGAAGGGGACAGGAAGAGGTTGGGGATAGGGTTTACCTGGCCACCCGGAGCTAATGGAACAGACAATTTGATCCCACGACGAAAGATGAGAGAGATTTGGTAGTTGGCAACTTTGTACTGGCCAACACTACAAGTTTCATCATCACCCGAGATGGCATTGTAGAATGAAAATGGAATGTGATCTCCAAAAAGTGAGAGAGGTTATTGTAGGTCTCTGCAACACAGTCCTGTAGGAATTGGAATCTCATCCATATCTCGCACGAGCTCTGAGATATGCCTCATCAAAGATCGCAACCATGTGGCATTTAGTGACCCTTAGGGACATTCTGGTTCGGCGTGCCTGAGAACGTTCGAGCACTGAAGGGGACAAGAAAAGGTTGGGGATAGGGTTTACCCGGCCACCTGGAGCTAATGGAGCAAACAGTTTGATCCCACGACGAAAGATGAGAGAGATTTGGCAGTTGGTAACTTTGTACTGGCCAACACTACAAGTTTTAGCATCACCTGAGATGGCATTATAAAATGAAAATGGAATGTGATCTCCAAAAAGCGAGAGAGTTTATAGTAGGTCTCTGCAACACGATCTTGTAGGAACTGGAATCGCATCCATACCTTGCATGAGCTCCGAGATATGCCCCATCAAAGATCGCAGCCCTATCGCATTTAGTGACCCTTAGGGACATTCTGGTTCAGCGTTCTTGAGAACGTTCGAGCACTGAAGGGGACAGGAAGAGGTTGGGGATAGGGTTTACCCAGCCACCCAGAGCTAATGGAGCAGACAGTTTGATCCCACGACGAAAGATGAGAGAGATTTGGTAGTTGGCAACTTTGTATTGGCCAACACTACAAGTTTCAGCATCACCTGAGATGGCATTATAGAATGAAAACAGAATGTGATCTCCAAAAAGAGAGAGAGGTTATTATAGGTCTCTGCAACACGGTCCTGTAGGAATTGGAATCTCATCCATATCTCGCACGAGCTCCGACATATGCCCCGTCAAAGATCACAGCCCTGTGGCATTTAGTGACCCTTAGGGACATTCGGGTTCGGCGTGCCTGAGAACGTTCAAGCATTGAAGGGGACAAGACAAGGTTGGGGATAGGGTTTACTCGGCCGCCTGGAGCTAATGGAGTAGACAGTTTGATCCCACGACAAAAGATGAGAGAGATTTGGCAGTTGGCAACTTTGTACTGGCCAACACTACAAGTTTCAGCATCACCCGAGATGGCGCTGTAAAATGAAAACATAATGTGATCTCCAAAAATTGAGAGAGGCTATTTTAGGTCTCCGCAACACGGTCCTGTAGGAACTGGAATCACATCCATACCTCGCACGAGCTTCGAGATATGCCCCATCAAAGATCGCAGCCCTATGGCATTTAGTGACCCTTAGGGACATTATGGTTTAGCGTGCCTGAGAAGGTTCGAGCACTGAAGGGGATAGGAAGAGGTTGGGGATAGGGTTTACCCAGCCACTCAGAGCTAATGGAGCAGACAGTTTGATCCCACGACGAAAGATGAGAGAGATTTGGTAGTTGGCAACTTTGTACTGGCCAACACTACAAGTTTCAGCATCAACTGAGATGGCATTGTAGAATGAAAATGAAATGTGATCTCCAAAAAGCGAGAGAGGTTATTGTAGGTCTTTGCAACACGGTCTTGTAGGAATTGGAATCTCATCCATATCTCACATGAGCTTCGAGATATGCCCTGTCAAAGATCGCAACCCTGTGGCATTTAGTGACCCTTAGGGACATTCGAGTTCGGCGTGCCTAAGAACGTTCAAGCATTGAAGGGGACAAGACAAGGTTGGGGATAGGGCTTACCCGACCACTCGGAGCTAATGGAGTAGACAGCTTGATCCCATGACGAAAGATGAGAGAGATTTGGCAGTTGGCAACTTTGTACTGGCCAACACTACAAGTTTCAGCATCACCCGAGATGGCGTTGTAAAATGAAAATAGAATGTGATCTCCAAAAATTGAGAGAGGCTATTGTAGGTCTCCGCAACACAGTCCTGTAGGAACTAGAATCGCATCCATACCTCGCACGAGCTCCGAGATATGCCCCATCAAAGATCGCAGCCCTATGGCATTTAGTGACCCTTAGGGACATTCTGGTTCAGCGTGCCTGAGAATGTTCGAGCATTGAAGGGGACAGGAAGAGGTTGGGGATAGGGTTTACCCAGCCACCTGGAGCTAATGGAGCAGACAATTTGATCCCACGACGAAAGATGAGAGAGATTTGGTAGTTGGCAACTTTGTACTGGCCAACACTACAAGTTTTAGCATAACCCGAGATGGCATTGTAGAATGAGAACGGAATGTGATCTCCAAAAAGTGAGAGAGGTTATTGTAGGTCTCTACAACACAGTCCTGTAGGAATTGGAATCTCATCCATATCTCGCACAAGCTCCAAGATATGCCTCGTCAAAGATCACAGCCCTGTGGCATTTCGTGACCCTTAGGGACATTCGGGTTCGGCGTGCCTGAGAACGTTCAAGCATTGAAGGGGACAAGACAAGGTTGGGGATAGGGTTTACCCGGCCACCCGGAGCTAATGGAGCAGACAGTTTGATCCCATGACGAAAGATGAGAGAGATTTGGTAGTTGGCAACTTTGTACTGGCCAACACTACAAGTTTCAGCATCACCCGAGATGGCATTGTAAAATGAAAACAGAATGTGATCTCCAAAAAGTGAGAGAGGTTATTGTAGGTCTCCGCAACACGATCCTATAGGAACTAGAATCGCATCCATACCTCGCACGAGCTCTGAGATATGCCCCGTCAAAGATCGCAGCCCTATGGCATTTAGTGACCCTTGGGGACATTCTGGATTGGCGTGCCTGAGAACGTTTGAGCAATGAAGGGGATAGGACGAGGTTGGGGATAAGGTTTACCTGGCCACCCGGAGCTAACAGAGCAGACAGTTCGATCCCACGATGAAAGGTGAGAGAGATTTGGCAGTTGGCAACTTTGTACTGGCCCACACTACAAGTTTCAGCATCACCCGAGATGGCGTTGTAAAACAAAAATGGAGTGTGATATCCAAAAATTGAGAGAGGTTATTGTAGATCTCTGCAACACGGTCCTGTAGGAACTGAAATTGCATCCATACCTCACACGAGCTCCAAGATATGCCCCGTCAAAGATCGTAGCCCTATGGCATTTAGTGACCCTTGGGGACATTCTGGATTGGCATGCCTGAGAACGTTCAAGCACTGAAGGGGATAGGACGAGGTTGGGGATAGGGTTTACCCAGCCACACGGAGCTAACGGAGGAGATAGTTCGATCCCACGAGGAAAGGTGAGAGAGATTTGGTAGTTGGCAACTTTGTACTAGCCGACATTGCAAGTTTCAGCATCACTCGAGATGGCATCGTAAAATGAAAATGGAGTGTGATCTCCAAAAAGTGAGAGAGGTTATTGTAGGTATCCAAAAAGAGTGTTTAAAAATGCAAAAAAAGCGGGGGGTCCTTTGTATGGTTTGGGAGTTTGACCGTTAAAACTAGAAATTGTCCTAGTAGTAAGTGCTGGTAACAGTTTTGAAATTTGATTGTTGAGTGTTGAGAAACCTCAAGTTTGGGATTTTTCTTGTTGGTTTGAGTCTATAATAACCATTTCCATCTGAAAATTTGAGTGTTGAAACCATTTAAGAAGTATTTGCATAGTTTTCCCTAAAATTTGAGTGCATAAAAAGGGGTATGTGATTGCTCCCAAGGTGGATTTAGTGTTTTCTCCAAACAAGAGTTGCATTTTATGTTTGAAGTCATCTAATATAACCAAAGTGAAGGTTTTTGAACCATTTTTGGGTTCTAGAGACGTTACAAAGTAAGAGTTCTAGAAAGCCCTAGGGTAAAGGGGCTAAAAAGGAGGGTTTTGTAAAAATCATTGTAAAGTTGATCATGAGACCAAAAAAATAGAAGAATCCTTGCATTTGAGTCGTGTCTTAAGACTTTTTTGGGTCATGGGAGTTCCAAAAGTCAAGGGATTGTGAGTTGCTTTGTAAATGGCCTCAAACTAGGCCTAGTTGGCAGACTGAAATAGCCAGTTTTGAGTGATATTTTACAAAACAAGTGTAGTTGGTTTTGGATTATATTTTAGAGTGAGGAAAAGGGTATTTTAATCACCCAATAGTTTAGGAAGTTCTGTGGAAATTTTTGGAGAAAACAACAAATTAGTGGCTGGCAAGGGCTAGTTGGAACAAGCCTAGAAGAGACAAAATTGAGAAAGTGTAAGAGATGAGTTGCTGAGAGTGTGCAAGGAGTTGGAACATGTTAGATGAGATGTTTTGAGATGATCCAAGGTGTTGAGGCCATGATATGATGCCAAGGACGAGTTTTGGTACTTGCATAGGGTGTTCCAACCAAGCTACAAATGCATAGGATAGGACCTTGTAAGGTACTTGCAAATTATGGTTCTAATGCCGACAAATTATGCTTTGCAAATGGTGGCAACCATGATGAAATAAATAGTTAACAATTTTTTGATACCCAGGCCCAAAATGACTATGATGGAGATGTTGATTTTATACGTTACATGCCACTAGATAGAAAACAACATAGTGGTTTACCCAGTAGATTCCTATAGCTACCAGAGAAAAGGATACAAAATTCTAAGGAACAAGAGAGATTAAGAAGTTATTTGAGGCTAATGCACTTTACATGAAGGAGAAGATCAGGGATAGGAAAGATGGGAGAGAGGAAAAGATTGCAAGAAATGAGATCTTAGATGCTATAGAGAGGGGAAAATGAGTTGCAGAGAAGGTTGCACTAAAGGAATAGAAGAGGAAAGAAAGAGAGGATAATCTAAATGTTTGAAAGAGATATAGACCAAATATTGGAGGTGCACCTTCAACAACTATAGAAATTATATTTACAACACTAGTGGAAGGAGATGTAATTGCACTATCCCTAGAATCAATTAGTATGCCCAACATACCTCTTCTCCAATAGCATAAATCACATTCTGATATGTTCAATGCTCTAATCCCTAGATTAGGAAATATTCTTACTTAATAAGTGTAACCCCAAGCATTGTCACCATAGTTGGCAACAAATGGTGAGAGTCCCAATCAACTAGTGAAAAAAATGACTAAGTTGATGGAGTTGAATCCTACATTACACACATCTCCTAGTAGTGGACAGGAGGATGTTGGGATTGGGAGCATAGCACCTATTCCCTTTCCCAGTTTTATGGACAATTGATGGGAACTCAAGTAGATGGGAGAAATTCCAATTTTTTTGAAGCGATAAAGTTTTGTGATGTATTTAGAATATCTAAGATAGACTTATTTTTATGTGAACTAAACCATTCTTACATTACTATTTAAATGTATTTGTATTGTTATAATAGTTTGATTGTTGGTCATGGTGTACTACTAGCATACCTAAAATTTTAATTAATTTTTTTGGTAAATTAAGTCGAGAGATATCTAATTTAAAATATGTAAAGTTTAGAAATATAAATAGTTCATCATAGAGATATTATAGAATTAATTTATTTTAAATAATAGAAATAATCATAACAAATAGATAGAAATAAAAAATAATAATTTTATACAAAAAGTTTTAATTTATTTTAAATAATTAAATAATAGAAACATCATAGAATTAATAATTCAGTATAATCATAACAAATAGACACTAAACAATCCCAAATTCAAACATACGAAGGTCCAACTAGAATAATGACTTTAAATAACCAAATACCAAAGCCAAACAAAGGAAATGAGACTTTTACCTTAAATGAATAAATTACATGAAGAAGGGTGGCTGGCTGTTTGGAAATCTACTTATTTTTCTTCTCTCCCTCCTGTCATCTAAGAGAACATGCAATGAAAGAAAAATATCGTCACAATAAGAAAATATGAAAAATATTGTTCTAGCTTTAAAAAAATTGGAGACATCAAAACATAAAATCTAGATTCTAAACAAATCAAAACATAAAATCTATGATTTAAACTAAATCTCATCACTTACGCATCATAACAATACGGTCCACCTTAGTTATGTGGACAGTCTTGGGGAAGAGGTTGCAACAATGTATTTGGATCCAGTTGATCACTCTTTCTCTCTCTCCCTCTCTCTGTATTCAATCTAATGAGCCAACTGGATTTGCTCGACATTTTAATGTCTCAAGTATTGCCTCGTGGTCTGACTCGCGAACTTTCCAAAGATTCTTATTATGTGGTTTTCCACCATATTTTATCAAGTGGACATTTGATGCGACAACAAGATTTGAATAATGAAGAATCTTCCTCTCTATTTGCCAATCCTCAAATAACCACAAGTTAGGGTTCTTCATAGAATATCGTCTAAGCCATGTACCGGTTACAACCACCGCACCGACATGGTGCTCTAAACCTTCACCATCTATAACCGAGCGATCCAATTTTTGTTTGGCTTGAACACAGCGACACAAATAATAATTTGTCCCTTCTTCATTGTCTTTAGCTGCAATAACAGCAAAAACATGGCCTGCAGTGACAAATGTACAAAATGCGGTCATTAATTCAGAAAATACTTGTGTAAAAGTTATAAAGTTACATATTGAAATTACAAAGATATATAAATATATATATTACCAGGTTGCACTAGATCAAACAAGCGGTCAAAGTCAATAGACGATTTCATCTGTACCATTTCCAGTGCTTGTGGGGGACGATAGGTGTCAATTGGGTCCAAAACTCGTATATCCCATTTGTCCACCCATTCAGTCGACTCACAGTCATCCCAATTTTCCTCTGCACATGATGGACAATAGCATGCCATTTTTCGTGTGTGGATACTCCATGAACCTGCATCAGAGCTTCTAAAAGAGTGCAACTCACTGGATCCTGTTAGTGTGCAACAATCCTGATATGGTGCAATGTTAGTATTATCTATCAACCAAAAATATCTACGAACCGTAAACTCACCTTCCTTACCTGGACCCATTATAGCGTTACACCACTGGACGATGGATTTTGCATCTTTCAATATTGCTCCATCTTTGTACTTTAGTTCTTCACGAGCTAAGGCTCTTTTGATGCATGCGCCTGCACCATCGTGCTCTCCCTTTCCATGACCAGCCTCTGTGAAATTCCACATGTATTGAATTCTACACAACTTGTGCATCCTACTCAACCAATAGAACATCCGTGCATTCTTGAATTGAGATGCACAATTGTCTAACCAAATAATGTGCTGACGATATGTGATGCCCCTGTTAGCCAAATCTCCATAAAATAGTTGAAAACAACCATGTACGAACTTCGTAGAATGTGATCGATCATTGGTGATGTAAAAATGGTACTCCCTCAAAATCTTCCTGTCATCCTCTGTACTTGTAGGTGAATGCATGAATGTTATGTGAACAAATATGGAAACCTGTTGAGAAGTATAATACTTTGCTTGCACCTCATTTTGTGGTTGTAGTGTGTAGTTCTCTATGAAATCTACAACCGAAACAATGGTATCCAGTGGAAACGTATCCTTGCACAACTTGAATTGCAAATTCAACCATCGAGCTCTATGGGTATGCCTTGCATACTCGTAAATAATGTTTTTATGAAAAATCTTCATGAACTCATACACTGGAATCTTTTCAATGACTAAATCACATCTTTTACCATGTTTCCTATCTTTTAGAGCATATGTCACTGTCTTAAATTTTCCGTAATCTACTATTTCATTTTCAATTGCATGTGTACTATCCATATGCTGACAAGTTGATAAAAGTTGCAAAGAACCACAAAATAAGCATGTACCATCCAAGCATGATGTCTTGTAAAATTGTTGGTCGTCCCTTATTTCACATAAAATGTGGGATATGAATTCCCTTGAAGATCTTGGTGGCTCATTTATGTCACAATCCTGCAAAACAAACTGAGAATGCAAAATTACACATATCTGCCTAAAAACATCAAAATGGTTAGAAAATTCAATATGTATCCTACAACAACAAGTTGTGCGTGTGTGATTTATCTTCACATAAAAAGGTTTACCCATCTCAAAAAATCTTTGACTTATTCAAATTTGAGGATACATACTAATAAATTTTGCAAAAAATTGTGTCTGAGTTGTGTCCAAAAAATGTTTCGCATGCGGCTCGCGATTTTGGCTACCAATCCTCCTTCTTACAACATCTCTTTGATTAGGGGAAACACGTGTGTTATTTTTCCAAAAATATTCGATCAATGATTTCAAGGCTTCACTAATTTCTTTATCCTTTTGCGGTAGTCTACCGCTAAATGTCCATAACTCATTTTTTGTTGGATCTTCCAATCTCTCATGCCTTAGCATGGCTCTCCTTAGAGTACCTCTACCAATTTTTAATGTTTTGCTTGTCTTTCCCATGAGTCGAGCTTTCTTCATTTGGCTACTTACTATTGTCGATGTAAGTACTCGTCTTGCGATATTACTATCTTTGGTGCATGATTTAGAACCCACTTTGTCATAAGCATTCATTAGATTCTTTACAATGTTTTTTTCATTTGAATCATCCATCGTTCTTAGCCCAAGAATCTTCATGATAGGCCTAAATTTTAAATTCCTCATCATTTCAACAGATAATTGGCATTGACCTGTAATATTTAATTCATCAAAAAATAATCTCTACATACGATTAACTTTTCTTTGACAAGTACGCTTGCTAATCTTGTCAGGCATTGATTTCAAAATGTTACTATCAATATCAATCAAATATTTTGGTCTTCTAAAACGAATTCTAGAAGGTGTTATAATCTCTTCAATTCTCTCAACATTTTGAACATCAACATAAGGTTGAGTGTATTGCATACCTTGAACCGAAGATGATGTGCCTTTGCAATAAGATGCAAAAGATGGAATATCACCTACTTGATGTGTTGATGTTGTGCCTCCAATATGACATGATGGAGTGTGTATATCGTCGGATCTACAAATCGGTGTCTCTTCAACATGAGAGGACGATATGACTTCAACATTGGAAGATGGTGTAGTGGACGATATGACTCCAACATTAGAAGATGGTGTAGCTTCACAATTCAATTGTCTTCTTGAGCATAACAGTCTCATTCGTTCTCTTTGTCTTTCCAATTCTTCCTCTTTGTTTCTTGGTACCGGTGGTTCTTGATCCTCTTCGAAAGTCAATTCTTCATTATTGCTTTGCAATTTTCTTTGCTCATGTAGTAATTTCATTTTATCTCTTTTAATTGCCAAATCTCTCTCCCTATCTTCATTTGTTTGATTTTTTGGTTTCTTCCTTGGCATGATGATGATTTCTACATGTCAAATTATTCAAACATTTGAATTACTTAAAATGTGTAAATTACAAATTATTCAAATACGTATAAAAATTATAATTATTTGAATGAATACACAATATATATATAAAACGACTTGTCAAATTTCTAACCATTTCGAAATAACATTTCATTGAAACATACAAATTTCAATGAATTCACTTTATATTAAACAACATGTCAAATTATAATCAAATTTGTATCTATATATCAACAAACAATAGTTAAAATAGATTGCACTAACCTTTTCTATACAAGGAATATTCAAAAAGTCTTCAAATCGTGTATCCAATGATTGAATTTGGTGTTTGCTAGCTTCCAAAAGTGTTTGCCACCTTGAAATAGTGTTTGCCACCTTGAAAGAGTGTTTGCTATGTTGAAACCCGCGATTTCTGTCAGGATAACAGAGTGCAGAACGGAACAAAAGCAGAGAATGAATGAAACGGGCCCCAAAGTTGCTTTTTGACCATTTTTAAGTGATTTCACATAGTGCGTACGCGCTATAGCGCGTACGCACTATGTGAGAACACATCACTCTCCACCCTCCCTACTCTCTCTCTCTCTCCCTACTCTCTCTCTCTCTTCCTACTCTCTCTCCCCTCTCCCATCCTTTACTCTCTCTCCCCTCTCCCATCCTTTACTCTCTCTCGCTCTCCCTCTCCCACCGCCTACTCTCTCTATCTCTCTCACCCTCTCTCCTCTCCTATCCCCTACTCTTTAGATCTCTCACACACACTCCCATCCTCCCTCTCCCACTTCTTACTCTCTCTCTCTCTCCCCCATCTCCCTACTCTCTCTCACACTCTCACATCTGCTACTCTCTCTCTCCCATCCCCTAAACTCTCTCTTTTACAGATACACAGTCCCATCCCCCTCTCTCTCTCTCCTCTCCCATCCCCTACTCTCTACTCTCTCTCTCTCCCATCCCCTACTCTCTCTCACACACTCTCTCCCATCCCCTACTCTCACTCTCTCTCTCTCTCCCATCCCATTATCTCTCTCTCTGCCACCTCCTACTCTCTCTCACACTCTCTCCCATCCCCTACTCTCTCTTACACACACTCCCATCCGCCCCTCTCTCCCATCTACTACTCTCTCTCTCTCTCTCTCTCTCTCTCTCTCTCTCTCTCTCCCACCACCTACTATCTCTCTCTCTCCCTCTCTACTCTCTCTCTCCCATCCCCTACTCTTTCTCTCTCTCTCTCTCTCCAATCCCCAACTCTCTCTCACACTCTCTCCCATCCCCAACTCTCTCTCACACTCTCTCTCATCCTTTCACTCTGTCTCTCTCATCTCGTACTCTCTCTCTCTCTCTGCCACCTCCTACTCTCTCTCACACTCTTTCCCATCCTTTCACTCTGGCTCTCCCATCTCGTACTCTCTCTTTTCCACCCCCTACTCTCTCTCACACTCTCACACTCTCTCCCATCCCCTACTCTCTCTCTTTCATAGACACACACACACACACACACACACACACTCCCATCCCCCCTCTCTCTTCTCTCCCATCCCCTACTCTCTAGATTTGTCACATGCACTCCTATCCACCTCTCTCTATCTCCCTCTCCCTACTGTCTCACACTCTCTCCCATCCCCTACTCTCTCTTACACACACTCCCATCCGCCCCTCTCTCCCATCCGCTACTCTCTCTCTCTCTCTTGGGATACTCTCTCTCTCGCCTCTCCCATCCCCTAAACTCTCTCTTTTGAAAATACACACTCCCATCCCCCTCTCTCTCTCCCCTCTCCCATCCCTTACTCTCTAGATCGCTCACACGCACTCCCATCCCTCTCTCTCCTCCTCTCCCACTCCTTCTCCCACCACCTACTATCTCTCTCTCTCTCTCAAGTTCTCTCTCTCCCTCTCTACTCTCTCTCTCTCTCTCCCATCCCCTACTCTTACTCTCTCTCTCTCTGCAATCCCCAACTCTCTCTCACACTCTCTCCCATCCCCTACTCTCTCTGACACTCTCTCTCATCCTTTCACTCTCTCTCTCTCATATCGTACTCTCTCTCTGCCACCCTCTTTCCCATCCTTTCACTTTGTCTCTCCCATCTCGTACTCTCTCTTTGCCACCCCCTACTCTCTCTCACACTCTCTCCTATCCCCTACTCTCTCTCTTTCACACACACACACACACACACACACACACACTCACACTCCCATCCCCCCTCTCTCTTCTCTCCCATCCCCTACTCTCTAGATTTGTCACATGCACTCCCATCTCTCTCTCTCCTCCTCTCCCACTCCCTCTCCCAAGTCACCTACTATCTCTCTCTCTCTCAAGTTCTCTCTCTCCCTCTCTACTCTCTCTCTCTCCCATCCCCTACTCTTACTCTCTCTCTCTCTCTCCCATTCCCAACTCTCTCTCACACTCTCTCCCATACCCTACTCTCTCTCACACTCTCTCCCATCCTTTCACTTTGTCTCTCCCATCCTGTACTCTCTCTCTCTGCCGCCCCTTACTCTCTCTCTCACTCTCTCCCATCCTTTCACTCTGTCTCTCTCATCTCGTACTCTCTCTCTCTCTGCCACCTCCTACTCTCTCTCACACTCTTTCCCATCCTTTCACTCTGTCTCTCCCATCTCGTACTCTCTCTTTGCCACCCCCTACTCTCTCTCACACTCTCACACTCTCTCCCATCCCCTACTCTCTCTCTTTCATACACACACACACACACACACACACACACCCATCCCCCCTCTCTCTTCTCTCCCATCCCCTACTCTAGATTTGTCACATGCACTCCTATCCCCCTCTCTCTATCTCCCTCTCCCTACTCTCTCACACTCTCTCCCATCCCCTTCTCTCTCTCTCACACTCTCTCCCATCCCCTACTCTCACTCTCTCTCTCTCCCCCATCCCATTCTCTCTCTCTGCCACCTCCTACTCTCTCTCACAATCTCTCCCATCCCCTACTCTCTCTTACACACACTCCCATCCGCCCCTCTCTCCCATCCGCTACTCTCTCTCTCTCTTGGGCTACTCTCTCTCTCGACTCTCCCATCCCCTAGACTCTCTCTTTTGCAGATACACACTCCCATCCCCCTCTCTCTCTCCCCTCTCCCATCCCCTACTCTCTAGATCGCTCACGCGCACTCCCATCCCTCTCTCTCCTCCTCTCTCACTCCCTCTCCCACCACCTACTATCTCTCTCTCTCTCAAGTTCTCTCTCTCCCTCTCTACTCTCTCTCTCCCATCCCCTACTCTTACTCTCTCTCTCTCTCTCTCTCCAATCCCCAACTCTCTCTCACACTCTCTCCCATCCCCTACTCTCTCTGAAACTCTCTCTCATCCTTTCACTCTGTCTCTCTCATCTCGTACTCTCTGCCACCTCCTACTCTCTCTCACACTCTTTCCCATCCTTTCACTCTGTCTCTCCCATCTCGTACTCTCTCTTTGCCACCCCCTACTCTCTCTCACACTCTCACACTCTCTCCTATCCCCTACTCTCTCTCTTTCACAGACACACGCACACACACATACACACACACACACTCACACACTCACACTCCCATCCCCCCTCTCTCTTCTCTCCCATCCCCTACTCTCTAGATTTGTCACACGCACTCCCATCCCTCTCTCTCCTCCTCTCCCACTCCCTCTCCCAGGTCACCTACTATCTCTCTCTCTCAAGTTCTCTCTGCCTCTCTCTACTCTCTCTCTCCCATCCCCTACTCTTACTCTCTCTCTCTCTCCCATTCCCAACTCTCTCTCACACTCTCTCCCATCCCCTACTCTCTCTCACACTCTTTCCCATCCTTTCACTTTGTCTTTCCCATCTCGTACTCTCTCTCTCTCTGCTGCCCCCTACTCTCTCTCTCACTCTCTCCCATCCTTTCACTCTATCTCTCCCATCCTGTACTCTCTCTCTACCACCCCCTACTCTCTCTCACACTCTCACACTCTCTCCCATCCCCTACTCTCTCTTTCACAGACACACACACTCTTATCCCCCCACTCTCTTCTCTCCCATCCCCTACTCTCTACATTTGTCACGCACACTCCCATCCCCCCTATCTCTCTCCCTCTCCCTCTCCTACCGCCTACTAGATCTCTCTCTCTCTCAATTTCTCTCTCTCTCCCTCTCTACTCTCTCTCTCTCTCACATCCCATCCTTTACTCTCACTCTCTCTCTCTCCCATCCCCTACTCTCTCTCACACTCCCATACCCTAATCTCACTCTCTCTCTCCCATCCTGTACGAGCTCTCTCTACCACCACCTACTCTCTCTCTCACTCTCACTCTCACACTCTCTCCCATCCCCTACTCTGTCTCTCTTACACACATTCCCATTCCCCCTCTCTCTCTCTCCCTCTCCCACTCCCTCTCCCACTGCCTACTTTCTCTCCCCCATCCCCTACTCTCTCTCTCCCCTCTCCCATCCCCTACTCTCTCTCTTTCATAGACACACACTCCCATCCCCCCCCACTCTCTCTCCTCTCCCATCCCCTACTCTCTAGATTTGTCACACACACTCCCATCCCCCCCTCTCTCCCTCTCCCACTCCCTCTTGCACCACCTACTATCTCTCTCTCTATCAAGTACTCTCTTTCCCTCTTTACTTTCTCTCTCCCATCCCCTACTCTCACTCTCTCTCTTCCATCCCCTACTCTCTCACACACTCTCTCCCATCCGCTACTCTCTCTCTCTCTCTCTCTCTCTCTCTCTCTCTCTCTCTCACCCCCATCCTGTACAAGCTCTCTCTACCACCCCCTACTCTCTCTCAAACTCTCACACTCTCTCCCATCCCCTACTCTATCTCTCTTATACACATTCCCATTCCCCCCCTCTCTCTCTCTCTCACTCCCTCTCCCATTGCCTACTCTCTCCCATCCCCAACTCTATCTCTCTTACACACTTCCATTCCCCCTCTCTCTCTCCCTCCCACTCCCTCTCCCATCACCTACTATCTCTCTCACTCTCACTCTCTCCCTCTCTCTCCCATCCCCTACTCTCACTCTCTCTCTTTGCCACCCCTACTCTCTCTCACACTCTCACACTCTCTCCCATCCCCTACTTTCTCTCTTACACACACTTCCATCCCCCCTCTCTCTCCCTCTCCCACTCGCTCTGCCATTGCCTAATCTCTTTATCTTCCATCCACCCTCTCTCTCCCTCTCCCACTCCCTCTGCCATTGCCTACTCTCTTTCTATCCCATCCCCTACTCTCTCTATCTCTCTCTCCCCTCTCTCATTCCCTACTCTCTCTCTCTCTTTCACACACACCCATCCCCCCTCTCTCCTCTCCCATCCTCTACTTTTTCTCTCTCTCACTCTCCCTCTCCCACTGCCTACTCTCTCTCTCTCTCTCTCTCTCTCTCTCTCTCTCTCTCTCTCTCTCTCTCCCTCTCTACTCTCTCTCTCTGCTACCCCCTACCCTCTCTCACATTTTCACACTCTCTCTCTTTCTCTCTTACACACATTTCCATCCCCCCTCTCTCTCTCCCTCTCCCACTCCCTCTCCCATCACCTACTCTCCCTTCCATCCCCTACTCTCTCTCAAGCTACTCTATCTTCCCCCTCTCCCATTCCCTACTCTCTCTCTTTCACACACATGCACTCCCATCCTCCTCTCTCTCGCTCTTCCTCTCCCACTCCGTCTCCCACCACCTACTCTCTCTCTCCCCCATCCCCTACTCTCAATCTCTCTCTCCCAACTTGTACTCTCTCTCACACTTCCTCTCTCTCCCATCCCCTACTTTCAATCTCTCTCCCCCATCCCGTACTCTCTCTTTGCCACCTCTACTCTCTCTCTCACACTTCCTCACTTCCTCTCTCTTGCATCTTGTACTCTCTTTGCCACCCCTACTCTCTCATATTTCCTCTATCTCCCATCCTATACTCTCTCTGCCACCCCTACTCTTTCTCACTTCCTCTCTCCCCTCTCCCATCCCCTACTTTCTCTCTATCTCTCTCACACGCACAAATAACCATTCCCTCACCCCACCCCCCCTAGCTCTCTCTTGGTTTTGGTTTGCAATTTAGGTCTCAATAGTGCGTGCGCACTACCTCGAATTCAATAGCGTTTTAATAGCGCGTGCGCGCTATAGGGCGCACACGCTATTCAAAGTTTTGCCTTGGAGATCCAACCCAAAGGTTTGGAGTTTATAAAAAGGTCTGAGACATGTTTTCCAGCAAACATACAAAAAATGATTGATTTTTCTTGTGTGCTCCCCTTCAAGATTCCTCGTGGTTGGGTATCGATAAGATCAGGTTACATAACATTATAGGTCTCTGTGTTAGCTATCTAACCATATAATTTATTTTTAATTTTAAGTCTTTCATCTATAATTTCTTTTGAATGTATGTTCATTTTTTGTCAAAAACCACCATGTACTAATTGGGCTGTAGATTTTAGCTCATTCATCGAATTTTGTAACAACTTAGTTTTTTAGAAACTAGACTCCATTCTACACACTTTGAAAAAAAGAAGTTTTGATTTTAGATTAGTTTTCAATCATTTCTAGGGGGAGCACACAGATATTTCATGTTTTTGGGATGGGTCTAATTAAAAAATTCATTAAAAAAAAATACACATTATAAAATTACCCAAAAAATCTTGGATAAACTACATAGTGTTAGGTAACTTTTGACCAGAGTGATTAAAGAATTTCAAAAAAAAAATTAAAATTTTAGGGGGCCACACTTTGTACTATGTTATGTTTTTTTGGAATAAATAGTACCACTTTCTGTGGCCCCCTTTTTTGAGGACCTAAAACTAAACCATTTTGGAAAAAAATTAGTAGTTTAGAAACTAGATTCAAAGCACTACGACTTTTGTTTTTGTCATATCTTAAAATTTTGAGCATAACTATCTTCAAATTCTTGTTGAAGTCCAGAATTTTCTGATTTCAGAAAAAAGGTGTCCACTTATACCCCCCTTTTGGCACCACAACTTTGTGCACTTACCCAAATCCAAGACAACTTGTTTGAATTTCGTTGCATCAAACCTATATTGTGAGTTGTAATAAAGTCATCTATATTTTACCCGTGAACCTATTTAAATGATGCTTTTTTAGTTCAATAATTAGGCAGTCTTCCTGCGAGAAAACATCTCGAAGAAAAAATTAGAAATCCTAATTTTGTGGACAAGTGCAGAAGAATAAAAATATTCTTGATGGAAGCATAAGTAATACATGACGATTGCAATGCACTGCAACTTTGTTAGTTGCTAGGGGTGCCCCATAGTTGGTGCTAATGTGAGTTGCCACTTGTATTTGACCTCTCTTTGTGAAAATATGATTGTGATTTTTGACGGAACAAACATCGAGTTCTAGAGGGGAAAAGTTGACTACCTATTGTCAAATGAATTGAATTCATCTGGAAAAGTTCTGACATAAAAGTTGGAAAAACAAATCGAACACATTGTGATGTAAGTTTTAAGGTGCAGGGAATCAAGTGTGAATTGATGACATAACCGTCGAGGGCACGATGGCAATTGGCATTTAGTTCACTTTTTGCATTAAAGTTTGCAGCAGCAGTTTGGACTCGACAACATCTAAAACTTAAATTAATCTTATCAAGAGGGTCACTTGGGTTTTTTCCCAATTATTTTTGGTAAGATTTATGTTTTGGTTCAAGCTTTAGTCAATATTGTTTCAGTTTCTCATTTAGTCTCATTCAGAAAATGAATACAACGTTTTTGAGTTTTTGTATTCTCCGTACATATTACGGTGTTAGAGTGAATTGTCTTTTCAAGAATTAAAAATTGCACTACATTATTTATTTATTAATTAATTGAGAATTAAAATACAATGATATTGATTTTCAATAAATTAGTAAAGAAAACCAATAAAAAAAGACTAAAGAAAAATAGAACCATCGGTGTGTTTTGATCTCTTGCTAGATGATGCTTATCTAGAAAAGTACAATATTGAAAAGGATGCAAAAGTGTGTAAAAAGGGGTGTACCCTTGTCAATGGCATCTGAAGTGGTAAATAAGATGGAAAATGAACTACCTTCAAAACTTGAAAATATATTCTACATATGCTTCCTATATATTGAGGGTAGTCTAAGAATAACAATGTGACTTATTTCTTTAATACAATCAAAGGATTTGAAAAATCTATCTTATGTTATACAACTCTTATAGTCATATGAATCTTACACATAACCTCTACCTCATGTGCTTAATATATAGGCCATAGAATACTTGAAATCATAAAACAATATTTCAATACTATGAGCTAAAACCACCTAAAAAGTAGCACCCAACTTAACTCCAATCTAGGGTGCCCAATAGTGTGTCAAAACACACACCACCACATATAACTCTCTTTCACATCTCATTTATGTGTCAAATACCTTTTTATGTTTTCCATTTCAAGAGACCCAACTTTGAGAAATCATGAGTATTTATTCAAGAACCTAATTAATGAATCATTTGAAGCATCAAAAAGCTCATGAAAATATTACATCAAGATATAAAGTTTCATGAAAGGTACTACTATTGTATTACCAAATGCAAACCCATTCAAAGCCTCTAAGGCCTTGAAATTGACTTCAAAATATTTAAATGAAACTATAAAAGTAGAAACTTTAATAACTTCAAATCTATACATGATCTTGGGATATAAATTTATCAACGTGTTTATCTATCCAATTCATAGCTTTACAAATAATTTTGTACCAATCCATGCTCATTAAAGTAACCATATGTAAATTCAAAGTCAAGATACCATTTTCCTAATAATAGATACAAATATTTTAGTGTGGTAGTATTTTATTCTTGTTGAGAAGTGATCTAATTTTTTGTTTACCTTAATTGTTAACGAAAATGAGCATTGAATATACTTCTCATGTTTGTTCTTTTTGTACCTAAGGGTGCTCATGACTTTTATATTAAGCTTATTGCAAATAAAACTATTGTATAACACTAGAGGATGGATCACATACATGAGAAGGATCTAATAACATTCAAAATAAAATCCACCAAGACAATGATTGTACCACTTGAAATGGTGTGTACCCTTAAACCACTCACATCTTAATACACGATTGATGCAAAGAATATTTGTATATAGACTACATTGTTGCATTTGGTGAAACAATGTAACGAGATTTCGAACATTATATGTTTTGAAAGCCCACATAGCATAGTAACATCTATCCAAATGTGCAAATATTATTTGTTGATTTGAGTGTTCATAAAATGAACAAATGTAAAAAAGACTTCTATACTTATTTTAGGAGTTGCAAGGACACTTAAAATTCTAAATTTAATCTAATTGAAATATTGCGTACCCTTAAACCACTCACGTCTTAATACAAGATTGATGCAAAGACTATTTGTATACAAACTACATTGTTGCATTTGGTGAAACAATGTAACGAGATTTTGAACATTATATGTTTTGAAAGCCCACATAACATAGTAACATCTATCCAAATATGCAAATATTGTTTGTTGATTTGAGTGTTCATAAAATGAACAACGTAAAAAAGACTTATATACTTGTTTTAGGAGTTGCAAGGACACTTAACATTCTAAATTTAATCTAATTGAAATGGCGCATACCCTTAAACCACTCACATCTTAATACAATATTGATGCAAAGACTATTTGTATACAAACTACATTGTTGCATTTGGTGAAACAATGTAACGAGATTTAGAACATTATATGTTTTGAAAGCCCACATAGCATAGTAACATCTGTCCAAATATGCAAATATTGGTTGTTGATTTGAGTGTTCATAAAATGAACAAACGTAAACAAAATCTATACTTGTTTTAGGAGTTGCAAGGACACTTAAAATTCTAAATTTAATCTAATTAAAAAATAAAATAAATTATTTTTATAATATTTGAAATAAAAATTATACAAGTTTACAACTAAAACAATCTCTCAAAATAAATAGAACAAAAATTGAATAATGATTAGTTGAAATTGAAGAGATTGATTACCCAAAGAAAACTCAATTTAATAAGAAAAATTAATAACATAAATATAGAAGCAAAATATATGAAATATATAGTTTTGTTCGCTCTTTCACAAATATAATCTATTATTACACAACAAATATATTCTTTTACTTTTTAACATCTTTTAATTGCTTTTATCTATTCCATGATTATGAACTCTCTTTAGATATTAAATGCATACATTTTGCTTTCGCCTCGGATTCGAATTATGCACTAATTTTTAATTGAAACACTATCTACATGGATATCAGATTTGACACCATAATAAAATGGATTTATGTAAACTACAAGAGAGCACAACTCGTTTGACTTTTAATTTGTAAAAATGTATTTAAAGGAGAGGTGCATGAAACCAGTAATAAGGTCATCCATATTTTACCCACTTTGATGTAACGTGGACTTGGATCTCATTGCATTAGGTGCTCTTCCAATCTTGAAAAGATCTTCTCGAAGCATTTCCTCATTTTGTGGACAAGAGCGGAGGATAAGACTGTTTTTTTGGAAACGTAATATATGACGACTGCAAAGCCGTACAACTCCCTTACTTGCCGAGCCACCACCAGCGGTACCCCACATTCAGTTGACTTACTGTATTTCACCTCTCTTCGTGAGAATATGATTGTTAATTCTGACGGAACAAACTGCCTCGAGTTCTAGAGGGGCAAAGTTGACTATTCAAAGACTTTACCAGTTTCTTCTCTCATCTAGAAAAGTTCCAACAAAAAAGTTCGGTTTTGAAAATAAATCGGAGACATTGTGATGTGATTAATGTAATAATGAGAACAAGTTTCCCGCTGCCGGAAGGAAGCTAACAGAAATTTTCAACGCAGAAAGGCTGGATGACTTGACGACCTGATCACAATGGATTTGATAAACAACGGAAACTTCACCACTGGTGCGCGCGGACTTTATTGTGAAGCAAATATTTCTCTTGCGTGGCCAACCCTAGCCGATGATATTTGACTTGATCTTAAACGCCGACAAAATTAAAAAACGTGGTTTGGGGATATTGGAAGGTTCTTCTGGTCTAGTTTTCCATGTTTCAAATCTATTTGTATCACATACTAAGGGTCTGTTTGGTTTGGAAGATGAGAGGAATTGGCTTTTTCAAAATCTGGATTTGAAAGTTTTTTTTATTTGTTTCAAAATTGGCAAATTGGAATTAGACTACCAGACTTCTAATTTTGTCTCAAAATCAGGTTTTCAGACTTCCTACTAGCAAGTAAGAATTGAAAATCAAAATCTGGTTACACTTTTTGAGGAGTGTAAAAACAACATATTTGACTACTTTTGGAGTCTGCCTACAACTCCAAGCTTACGCATAAGAATGTTCTTCCCACTCGTCTTTTGAGTGAAACACCAAAAATTGGAATGACGATTTACAAAACCTTGATTTGGCTAAATCAAGATTCATAGAAATTTCGATTTCTACAATTCCACGAACCAAACAGACCCTAAAAGAACAAGGCTTTACAACCAACTCACAATTATTGACTTGTTCCTGCAATCAGATATTATACTTGTAATGGGAACCAAAAGCAAGGAAGGATGTCTAGAGGAATGGTTAAGGGGGCTATTGGATAAAATCCTAAAATTAAAATTTTAAAGCACATAAGAAAGTTTGAAAAAAATACTAAGTGCCCCCCTTGGTAAGACATTATATTTTAGTTTAGTTTTTAGATGTTGCTATTAAGGGGCGCCATCATTGGAACTAAAGCCTTAACATGGTTAGGCTTGCAATCATTAGAGAAAGTGGGATATTTCTTTCTATAAGTATTACTATTAATATTTATTAAAACTATGAAGAAACATATGCTACAAAAGCTCAAGTTGGTATACAATGTCATATGAGAAAGTGAGATATTTCTTTCTATAAGTACTTTAACTAAAACTCCACAAAATGATTGTACAAATATTTTTTAAAAATTGCTATAAAAATATGGTTGACTTTGATAAAGAGATGATTTCTAACTCTCTCACAAGCCATGACACATGATGGTGTGAGTTTCTTTAAAATTTAAATAAATATTTATTGGTTGGATTAGTATCTATCTTATATCATGCCATGTTTCTTGAAAGTTGTAATAAACATTGTTCATTTGGATGTTTGAGGCCCAATTTAAATTTCATGAATAATATTGTCATCCTAAAATTATAAAAATAAATTTGAATTAAAATTATTTTAGTAGGTCTGAAAATGTATATTAAACTAATAGACATATTGTAAGCTAGACTGATATTTCTAGAATTTGGTCTACGGATGTGGGAGTGTTTGTGAGTGACAAAAAGAAAAAAGGGTCTTAATATTATATTAAATATTGATTGGCCTCAAACTATTTATTTTATATCTAACTTCTTAAAATCTCGGTAAAGCTTTTACAATCTCAACCTCATGGGTTATGTTATAATAATTTTGGTTATATTACCATGATTTCTTCTCCCTCAGACTTCCTCTTGTTTTGCATAGATATGCAAGGAGTAAGAAGGACCTCAAGATGCTTCCTAGGCTTCTAGGGTGGCACCTTTTGGAAATTTAATTCAACTTGCAAAGAAGTCTGATGAATGTTTGATGGGCCTTGCTAAAATATACGGTCCTTAAACGACACTTTATGTGGGAATGAAAACAACCATTGCAGTTTTATCCCTTGCTATAGGCAAAGAAAATACTCAAGAATAACGATAGAACTTTTTTAGGTGGAATAGTGATACACGTAGTCAAATGTCTTTCTTATTGTGAGTGTTTGATGATATCAAACCAACATCACCATCATTGGGATATATTCAGAGAGATCTTTAATACAAAACTTATGAGCTTTTTTTAGGAAAATTGAAAGTCATATGGTACCTAGGAAATATGACATTCCTTCTAAGGGAAAAATATGTAGAGGGATTGAGACATGGCTAGAATTTGTATGACCTTATCTCACCATGGTTTGTTTTTGCATTCTATGATTTTCCTATTTAAAATAATTTGGTTGATGTTTAGGAAAGTATGTTGTACTTCATTTTCTTCTATTTTTTTTCTATAATGTTAACCAATGCATTAGATAATTTGTTAATCCTAGAATAAGATGTGCAGATATTTTCCTTTTATTAAATGAGAACCTGGTTTATGGGTTTGTCTTTTCTACTTTGTTGTTAGGACATTCTTTTATATTCTAAGAAGAAAGTGCCCTTTTGTAGGTTGGAAATGTATTAAGTGTGCAAAATCTTCTCCAGATAGGCCCAGTGAAGGTAACTTAGAAAACAAACACTCCACTATTTGTTAAAGACCGGAGTATTATGGTATGAGTTAAAAGAAGTGGTTGCATCAAATTCTAAAGATATTCCAGCCCTAGGAGATGGACAATGTATCATAGGTCCTAAATTGGGCTCTGATCATGTTGATTCTAAGGTATATTTTATGCTAGATTTATGTTCTTATATATATATTTTTAAAAATTCTATAATTTGACTATGATTCTTTTCATTTTCATTAATGGGTAAGTGCACCAAGTTGTGGTGCCAAAAGGGGGGTATAAGTGGACACCTTTTTCCTGAAATCAGCAAATTCTGGACTTCAACAAGAATTTGAAGATAGTTACGGTCAAAATTTTAAGATATGACAAAAAAAAAAGTCGTGGTCCTTTGAATCTAGTTTCTAAACTACTAATTTTTTTTCAAAATGGTTTAGTTTTAGGTCCTCAAAAAAGGGGGCCACAGAAAGTGGTACTGTTTATTCCAAAAAAACATAACATAGTACAAAGTGTGGCCCCCCTAAAATTTTAACTTTTTTTTTGAAATTCTTTAATCGCTCAGATCAAAAGTTACCTAACACTATGTAGTTTATCCCAGATTTTTCGTGTAATTTTATAATGTGTATTTTTTTTTTAATGAATTTTTAAATTAGACCCATCCCAAAAACGTGAAATATCTGTGTGCTCCCCCTAGAAATGATTGAAAACTAATCTAAAATCAAAACTCTTTTTCAAAGTGTGTAGAATGGAGTCTAGTTTCTAAAAAACTAAGTTGTTACAAAATTCGATGAATGAGCTAAAATCTACAGCCCAATTAGTACATGGTGGTTTCTGACAAAAAATGAACGTACATTCAAAAGAAATTATAGATGAAAGACTTAAAATAGTTCAAATTAAAAATAAATTATATGGTTAGATAGCTAACACAGAGACCTATAATGTTATGTAACCTGATCTTATCGATACCCAACCACGAGGAATCTTGAAGGGGAGCACACAAGAAAAATCAATCATTTTTTGTATGTTTGCTGGAAAACACGTCTCAAACCTGTTTATAAACTCCAAACCTTTGGGTTGGATCTCCAAGGCAAAACCAAGCCTTAGGCTTGGTTTTAATGCAAATCTTTGAATAGCGCGTGCCCCCTATAGCGCGCACGCGCTATTAAAATGCTAGTGAATTCGAGGTAGTGCGCACGCGCTATAGTGCGCACGCACTATTGAGACCTAAATTGCAAACCAAAACCAAGAGAGAGCTAGGGGGGGTGGGGCGAGGGAATGGCTATTTGTGTGTGTGAGAGAGATAGAGAGAAAGTAGGGGATGGGAGAGGGGAGAGAGGAAGTGAGAAAGAGTAGGGGTGGCAGAGAGAGTATAGGATGGGAGATAGAGGATATGTGAGAGAGTAGGGGTGGAAAAGAGAGTACAAGATGCAAGAGAGAGGAAGTGTGAGAGAGAGAGTAGAGGTGGAAAAGAGAGAGTACGGGATGGGGGAGAGAGATTGAAAGTAGGGGATGGGAGAGAGAGGAAGTGTGAGAGAGAGTACAAGTTGGGAGAGAGAGATTGAGAGTAGGGGATGGGGGAGAGAGAGAGTAGGTGGTGGGAGACGGAGTGGGAGAGGAAGAGCGAGAGAGAGGAGGATGGGAGTGCATGTGTGTGAAAGAGAGAGAGTAGGGAATGGGAGAGGGGGAAGATAGAGTAGCTTGAGAGAGAGTAGGGGATGGAAGAGAGAGTAGGGGATGGAAGAGAGAGTAGGTGATGGGAGAGGGAGTGGGAGAGGGAGAGAGAGAGGGGAGATGGAAATGTGTGTAAGAGAGAAAGAGAGAGAGTGTGAAAATGTGAGAGAGGGTAGGGGGTAGCACAGAGAGAGAGAGAGAGAGAGAGAGAGAGACAGAGAGAGAGAGAGTAGGCAGTGGGAGAGGGAGAGTGAGTGAGAGAAAAAGTAGAGGATGGGAGAGGAGAGAGGGGGGATGGGTGTGTGTGAAAGAGAGAGAGTAGGGAATGAGAGAGGGGAGAGAGAGATAGAGAGAGTAGGGGATGGGATAGAAAGAGAGTAGGCAATGGTAGAGGGGGTGGGAGAGGGAGAGAGAGGGTGGATGGAAGAGAAAGAGATTAGGCAATGGCAGAGGGAGTGGGAGAGGGAGAGAGAGGGGGGATGGAAGTGTGTGTAAGAGAGAAAGTAGGGGATGGGAGAGAGTGTGAGAGTGTGAGAGAGAGTAGGGGTGGCAAAGAGAGAGAGTGAGAGTAGGGGATGGGAGAGAGAGAGAGAGAGAGAGAGAGAGAGAGAGAGAGAGAGAGAGAGAGAGAGAGAGAGAGAGAGATAGTAGGCGATGGGAGAGGGAGTGGGAGGGAGAGAGAGAGGGGGAATGGAAGTGTGTAAGAGAGATAGAGTTGGGGATGGGAGAGAGTAGGCAATGGGAGAGGGAGTGTGTGAGAGAGAGAGGGGGGGAATGGGAATGTGTATAAGAGAGATAGAGTAGGGGATGGGAGAGAGTGTGAGAATTTGAGAGAGAGTAGGGGGTGGTAGAGAGAGCTTGTAAAGGATGGGGGTGAGAGAGAGAGAGAGAGAGAGAGAGAGAGAGAGAGAGTAGGGGATGGAAGAGAGAGTGACAGTAGGGGATGGGAGAGAGAAAGTAAAGAGGGAAAGAGAGTACTTGAGAGAGAGAGAGAGATAGTAGGTGGTGCAAGAGGGAGTGGGAGAGGGAGAGAGAGGGGGGATGGGAGTGTGTGTGACAAATCTAGAGAGTAGGGGATGGGAGAGGAGAGAGAGAGGGGGGGATGGGAGTGTATATGAGCAATGTTAGTATGCTAATAGAAACCAAATTTAAATAAAGCTTCTACAAACTAAACAAAATTCATAAACTTCAAGATAGACTAAGATGAGCTCTCAATTGAGAATATGAGCCATTAATGGACTCTCTCAATAAGAAGCTCTCTTGTTGAGTAGCTTTATCTAAATGGATAGGATGTATGCTCAATATGCTTCCAAAAGCTTCAATGGATGATTTTGGATTTTTGGTGTGGATAGATGGCTTTAGTATGGATTTGGCTATCAAAATAGCAATATAACTTTACTTCATGGATTGTGTTATTTTGCAAAGGGAAATGATCCAATTTATAGGCAAGAGGCTTGAGGGATTGAGGGCTAAGATGCAAGGATGGGAAAAAGCTTATGGGGGCTCAGATTGCATGAGAAGAGAGCACATGGATTGTGCTTCCTTACAGCCAATCAAGGAGTGACACATGTCACATGGTGAGAGGATGGAGGAAAGGGGAAGGATGAGTCAACAAAGGAGGCTCAAGGGATAAAATCTTCATAAAGACCCTCATAATGACTTGTAAGAGCAATAAAAGGGCTTGTAAGAGTCATTTATGACCTAGTGGACTTCATAAAGTTTTATGGTTGAGATATTTTGAGGGTGATGAGAGCAATTTCGACTTGGACTTGATTAGGAAGGTTTTAAGCTTGTTTAGGCTTGTGCAAATGATTAGAGGATGGATTATGATGGTTTAGGATTAGCTTAGGGATAGGCAAGTGGATGGCATTTAATGAGGGTGGGTGAAGGAGGAGATATTTGTTAACTTTGGCTTGGGTTAGTAATTCTTAACCCATGTTTAGGGAATGTGACAAGGTTAGGAGGGGATTAGGATTAGGTTTAAAGACATCTTCTAGAAGAGTCTAGACTTTGGATGAGGATAAAGACTTTCTAGAATAGTCTAGAATTTCCTAGGATAAGGATGAAGACTTTCTAGAAGAGTCTAGAACTTCTTAGGATGAGGATAAATTAGATTTTTAGGAAATAAATAAAGTTTTATTTATTTCAAGGGTTTGGGTTGAGGAGATATTTATTAAAACTTTTTTAATAAACATGAGGATTAATATTTAATCTTAATTAAATATTTTGAGTTGGGATTAGGGGTAGGAAATGATGGGATTAGCCTTTAATTAAAATTAAAGAAAGATTAGAAGATTTTGGAAGAGGTTAGTGGTCTTAAGGAAATTGGCCAAGTTTTGGGCAAAAAATAATTTTTTTATTTATTTTAGGATTTTTGGTCAATTTATTAATTAAATAATTAATAAATAAGGAAATAATGTTTAAATAAGATTTAAACATTTTTGGGAGGGATTTCTTAATTAAATATTTTTAATTAAGATAAAGGGATTTAATGGCATAAAAATAAATAAATTAATAAATTAATAAATGATGATGTCATCAGGATTTTTTTAGAAAATAAAAATACTTTATTTTCTAAAGATTTTTTAGGTGTCTACATTTTGCCCCTCTTTGATGTGATGCCTGAAGTGGCATGGCATCAAAGATAAGAAAATAAGATGCCCAAGGCTAGAGCAAAAGAGGAGAGAATGGACTACAAGATGCCCCCTCAAGAAGGCGGCGGGGAGAGAAAGCGAGGCTCAACGACTTCTTGAAAAGTACAAGAATTCGAGATGAGCAAGAAGACTCAGATTGGCTTAAGAGAAGAGGTTTAGTTAACTCAAACTCTCACTATGGTAGAATGATAAAGGAGAATTGGAGGCACAAGAGAAAGCAAGCTTAAGATCTCAGGGATTGCAGAGGATGAAGGAGCGGAGTGCTATAAAATGAATCCAGGATGGGGAGATGGATGAGGGGATTAAAAAGCTGATGCAACAGGATTTCAAAGAGTTAGATTGGTAGAAGATGGGTTTCGGAGATCCCTAGGACTAGGATTGTGGATCTCGAAAGATGAGGCTTGGTGGATTGATTTGGATTGGTGGATCCTTAAGACTAGGATTGTGAATCCCTAAAGCTAAAGGTGAGGAGTGATTCAAAGAGATACTGATGCATAAGCTGGGGTAGGCGAGACAGATGCTGGATATGGATGGGGGATAATGGAGATGAAGGAAAACCATTGAAGCTTTTTGAGCGGGGGGATACTTCAAAGAGAAGTACCACCATGTAGTTGAGCACTAGATTTGCTATAGGACTATTGGTTAATTTCCAAGGTTACCAAGAACATCAAGGCCTTTTCACCAACTGTCCAGAGGACTAACAGATTGACTCAAAACAAACACGCAAGGATTGCCCCAGCATCACACATGAGTCCTAGAGGAAGCAGCGTGGAAACGACACTGGAGAACCCACAAGCAGAAAAGAAAAACAAATGAAAGACCTGATCAAGACCTTACGTTCTAATTGCCCCATTCACAGCATACCATGATATGAAAGATCGTGGCAACCTTGAGGAGGGAACAAGGAGATTGCTTGGAAAAGATACTTCAAGACCCAAAAGGGAAGATCCCAAATCAAAAGAAAGTGAAAATCCAAAAGAGAGTCGTTTGCCAATGAGATGGGTAGGACAAGGTACTAATGAACCAAGATCAGACATGAGGAAAGCTATATCTTGCAAGGACCTATCGGAGAGCACCGAAGCTGGTGGATTTGGATGAGTGATGCGTCTGGCAAGCTGAACTAAGAAAGATAACACTTTGGTGACAGGAAATCTAGCTAAAGGATGCGTTGGAATAACTAACCAAGATGTGTGATGGGTGCAAGATGCTGATCAAGGACGAACTAACATGAACACTGGATAGATACAATGGTACTAAGCTAAAGAGGATGTACAAGCTGATGGACCAAGATATGTTACAAATGTACAAGTTTGTTCATGTTTTGGTTTTTGTGAGATGGAAATGTTTGTGAAGGATGGGATGTCTATAATAGGTGATAGGTGGATAGGTAGATGGTTTGCGAAAAGCTTAAGTGAAAATGGGGTTTTGTGTGTGCACGTGATAGCATACAAGCTAGGATACAAGATTATCTACAAGCTGGAGTATGGTACAAGCTTTGGACAAGATTTGGATATACAAGGTATGGTACAAGATTTACAAGGTATAATACAAGCTTTGGTATAAGATTTTACAAGCTGTACAGGAGGTATTTACAAGCTTCATCAGATTTTGAATATTTGGTTGGAACACCAAGGGAACAAGCAAGTGTGTCTTATGGGATGGTGGGTGAATGGATGAGGGATAGGATAGTGATAGATAATGGATTAGTCTTTAGTACACAAGGTGCCTAAATTACCAGGTTTTCACCAAGGTACCTATCCAAGGTGCTTGAATTGCCAAGTTTTCACCATTGGACGCTTATTTCTCTTTACTATTTTTTTTTCTTTTGTATTTTTCAAAAGCTGGGTATACCAAGGATCTTCAAGCATAGAACTTCTTGAGATGAATGATGTTAGTAGGATCATTCAAGAGTTCTCCTTCTGGTGTAGATAGCTGATAAGCTCCGGAGCCAAAGGAAGCAGTGACAACATAAGGACCAAGCCATGTAGGTTCAAACTTGCCTTTCTTTTCTCGATCTACTTGGACTTTCATGTTTTCTTTGAGGACCATGTCACCTGGTTGAAAGTGTCGTGGAAGCACCTTCTTGTTGAAATTCCTTTTGAGACGAGTTTGATAGACTGTGAGATGATCATAGGCTTGTTGTCGCTTCTCATCTAAGAGATCTAGCTGGGTGAGTCAAGCTACTCTATATTCTTCATCTGATATTTGCCCTTGCAAAGATATGCGCAAGGAGGGAAGTTCAACCTCTATAGGTAGTACCGCTTTGGCACCATAGACTAGGGAGTATGGAGTTGTGCCTGTAGATGTACGGAAGGAAGTTCAATAGGCCCATAGGGCTGGATTTATTTGTAGGTGCCAATCACGACCGGAATCATTGACAACTTTCTTTAGAATTTTGAGGAGGGTTTTGCTAGTTGCCTCTGCCTGGCCGTTACCTTGTGGGAAATATGGGCTAGAAAAGTGGTGATGGATGCGGAGGGAAGTGCATAATTCTTCCATGTTGAGATTTTCAAAGTTACCTCCGTGGTTGGTGAAGATGGTGGATGGGATACCGAAGCGGCAAACAATGTGGTACAAGATGAACTTGGAGACCTGAACTCCTGTAGCTGAGACTAGGGGGACTGCTTCCACCCATTTAGTGAAATAGTCTGTAGCTGTTATTATCCATTTATGTCCATTAGATGAGAGGGGTGTGATAGTTCCAACTAGATCAAGGCCCCAACAAGCGAAAGGCCAAGGTGGTGCAATAGGCTGTAGATCCTATGCTGGAGCGTGAACAAGATTTGCATGCTGCTGACATGGGAGACACTTTCTGACAAAGTCACAGGAGTCTTCTTCAATGGTAGGCCAATAGTAGCCTGCTTTAAGGATTTGTCGCGCTAGGACAATACCACTCGTGTGGGCACCGCAAAGTCCAGAGTGTACTTCCTTTAACACCATTGCGGCCTCATTTTGGTCTAAACATCGAGAGAGAGTATCGTGATAACCCCTACGATATAGGGTATTGGCTATGATAACATAGCGGGATGATTTTCGGATGAGGTTCTGGCATTGGGTACGTGTGAGGTGAGGGGATATGATACCATGGTTAAGGTAAGCGTGAATCTCATGGTACCAAGGGGATTGGGGACCAACCAAGATACAAACACGATTTGAATCCTCATTCGCATAGGCAGGTGTGAGGAGCTACTCCACTAAAAACTCATACTGTGTAGCTGCTTGGGGAATTTCCAAGAGCGAGCCTATAGTAGCCATAGCATATGCTGCTTTGTTCTGTATTCGAGGCACTTGTGTAAACTGAAGCTTTGTAAAATGTTGGGTTAGCTGATCAACTAGCTCTTTGTAGGGTAATAGCTTTTCATCTTTGGTTTGATATTCATTTAGGGCTTGCTTGATGATGAGCTGAGAATCGCCAAAGATTTGTAGCTCAACAATGTTCCATTCTGCAGCTATCTTTAATCCTGCTATGAGCGCCTCATATTCAGCTATATTGTTGGTGCTAGGGAATTGTAGCTTGAAGGCTTTTGGAATGTAATCTCCTTCAGGTGTGACCAACAATATTCCTGCCCCTGATCCATGAGATGTGTATGAGCCATCAAAATAAAGTTTCCATGGGGGTTGTTCTTCAATTAGACAGATATGCTCATCTGGAAATTCTGTGATCAATGGATAAGCATCTATTAGAGGTGCATCAGCTAGGTGATCTGCTATAGCTTGCCCTTTGATTGCCTTTCTATCCACATGCTGGATGTCAAAATCACTAAGGAGCATAACCCATTTGGCCAAACGGCCTGTAAGTGTTGTTCTAGAGAGCATATACTTGAGAGGGTCAATCTTGGAGACTAGTTGGATGGTATGACTTAGCATGTAATGGCGAAGCTTTTGAGTTGAGAAAACAACTGCCAAACTAGCTTTTTCCTTAGGAGTGTAATTGAGTTCATAACCAACTAGGGTTCTACTGATGTAGTAGATGGCTCTTTCTCTGTTGTAGTCATTAAGCTGTGCTAGAAGTGCCCCTAGAGCAGTAGGTGTTGCTGATATGTACAAAATCAGGGGACGACTAGGAACTAGTGGAACCAAGATAGGGGGATTGATGAGATACTGCTTGAGATGGTCGAAGCTGTGCTGACATAAAGGATCCCACTTGAAGTTCTCATCCTTCTTCAGTAAATGTGAAAATGGTGTACACTTATCTGCAAGCTGGGAGATGAAGCGCCAAACAGATTGGAGCTTTCCTTGAAGAGAGCGAAGCTATCGCAGTGTCTGGGGAGGAGGCATGTCTAAGATAGCCTTGACCTTCTTGGGGTCAATCTCTATACCTCATTTAGAAACTATGAAGCCTAGAAGCTTGCCAGATGTGACCCCAAAGACACATTTCTTGGGATTCAGCATGAGATGATATTTGGGTAACCTATCAAAGACTTTCTCCAGGTCAGCAAGATGATCCATGAAGGTATGAGACTTGACCAAGATATCATCCACATAATCCTCCAAAATGCTATGGATGAGATCATGAAAAATGGCTGTCATAGCTCTTTGATAGGTAGCCCCAACATTCTTTAGGCCAAAAGGCATCATGTTGTAGCAAAAGGTTCCCCAAGGGGTAGTGAATGTTGTCTTATGCTGATCCTCTTCTGCAATCTTGATTTGATTATACCCAGAAAATCCATCCATGAGGGACAAAATTTCATGTCCATCTGTAAGATCTACAATCATATCTATGTTGGGCAAGGGAAAATCATCTTTTGGACAAGCTTTGTTAAGATCTCTAAAATCAATGCAGATTCTGATGTCACCGGAAGGTTTAGTGACAGGGACCATGTTGGAGATCCACTCTGAGTAGTCGATAGGTCAAATAACCTTAGCAACTAACATTCTTTCTAATTCAGCTTTGACCAATAATGCCACCTTGGGGTGCATTTTTCTAAGCTTTTGTCTGACGGGCTTGATCTTTGGATCAACTGCAAGATGATGAACTACAAGCTTTGGATCAAGTCTTGGCATGTCCAGATATGACCATGCAAATTGCCCAATGTTCTCTCTTAAGACCTCAAAGAGGAGGTCAGCTTGGTCTTGTGATAGGGATGCAGCAATGTGAACAAGTCTGGGGATCTCTGAAGAACCAATGTTGACTTCTCGAGTATCCTCAATTAGAATAGAAGACACCTCTGGTCGATTATCTTGAGGAGGCAATGCTAAATCCTCATGTTCTTCTTGTGGCTTTGGATTTTCTTGTTGAGGGGTTCTCTTCGTTGCCTTAGCTAGTCTCAGATTCACCTTAATTCCAGTTTTGGGTGTATCGGAACTAGGTTGGGGATTTTCTCCAAAATACCCCTTGGGATCTAGCTTGTAGATATAAGCAGAATCTGGCTTTGTTTTCTTGTGAGGAGTTTCAGCTCCCATTAATCTTAGAAGTGCCTGCTCTGATGTGAACTCATCGATGTGTATGACACTTGGTTGGTCCCAATCTATGAGCTGTGGATGGGCGAGTGGTAGGTCAATGAGGTGGATGGATAGTTCTTGGAGAACAGAGTCTCTGAGGGAGATTTGGTCTAGGATATCGTCGTAGGCTCTCTTTTCAACTTCCTCAGGAATGTCTTTGATTTCGACAAGGTTACGGTGAATTTTTGAAAAAGCGTGACTGTTCTCATTGGTGCCCCCAGTTGTGGGTATGCCAAAGCCAAGACCTAACTTCGATTCCCACTTGTGTGCGTCGATGGGGCACTGCATGCCTCTTTCTTCTGGTCCTAGACCACCACCTTGATAGTTCCATTTGTCAGTGATGAGCTTATGTTCTTGGGGATACTTTTGGCTGAAGTGATCAAGACGTGCTTGATTTCTTTAAGGTGCATCCTTATGTAACCATTTGTTGATATCTGGAGTGAGCTCCTCATGAAGAGGGATTTTTGAGGATACAAAGGTTGTTGGGCCAAACTGTTTGTATCGAGGAGGTGGAATCTCCTTAGCTTTGTGATATGTCGGTCGTCCATGGGCATGTGGATCAAGTGGGAGTGCCCCGACAGCAAATGCATCTGACAGACTATACTCTCCACAACCTTTGTTATTGATCTTCATGGTAGACAGGGTAGAGGCGAGGATGATTTCTGGGTCATTATAAGTGTGGGATGAGCTGGCGATGGATGTGCCGATATCAATTCCAGGGCAATGGTTTGTATATGAAGCTTCAACCGCATTGTAGTAAGCAAAGGGTTCTGGATCGGCATGGATGGTTACCTCAGTGCCTTGATGCGGAAATTTGACGCACTGATGGTAAGTGGATGGAACGGCTTTCATGGCATGAATCCATGGGCGACCGAGGAGGATGTTAAATGGTAGGTTTAGATCAATAACATGGCAGAGTATCTCTTGGATGACTGGCCCAACCTTGATTGGCAGCAAAATAGTTCCTTCTGTGGTTCTTTCCAAGCTGTCATAAGCTTTGATGGTGATAACCTCACTGATGATATCTGCCTCAGTATACCCAGCTTGTTTTATGAATTTTAGGGTGCAAATATTCAAGGCTGATCCATTATCTATCATTACTCTTTTCACATCAAAGTTGGATACCATGATGGCTATGCGAAGTGGAAGGGTGTGATATGGCTCGACCACGGTTATGTCGGTGGGTTTGAACGATAGGGCACATGAGGATGAGAGGTGTCCAACAAGATTACGAAAATCAATAGCATTGATATCAGAAGGGACACAGTATTCTATGAGAGCACTGTCAAGGATGTTCTTGTACACAGGACTAGTGCGAAGAAGGTCTAAAATGGAGATTTGGGCTGGCATGTTCCCAAGGTGTTCCAAGATATTGTACTGGCTTTTGGATGGAGCTGATGGTGTTGGTGTAACAGGTGGTCCTGTGATGTTAAATTGCGCTCTTCGAGTGGTGACTGCACCCTCATTGTTTGGTCCTTGGATATTGATAACATTGACGGAAGGCTCTTTCTTGGATATACAACCTATAAGGCTACCATAGTCTATATAGGATGAAGTGTGGTCATTGTTCTTTCCATGTTGTTGGTTTGGCTGACGGTTGTTGGTGTTTTTGTTGTTGGTTTGGATAGGTGCTCTTCCAAGATTTTGGTTGTGGTGTGGAGGAAAAGCATTTTGATAGATCTGTAAGCCTACATTGGGAGAGGTTTGGGCACCAACAGTGATTTCCTTCCGAACATAGTCTTTCAGCTTCATGCATCTGAGGGTAGTGTGACCTTTTACCCTATGAAATTTTCAGTACTCATTATCTTTGTACCATGCAGCTTTGGATTGGCTTGGTTCAATTTGCTGGGTAGGAGGAAATTTGATGAGGTTTTCCTTGACTAATTTCTCAAAAATGACATCCAATGGCTCACCAAGGGGTGTATAGTTTCTAGGTGTAGGTTGGAATCTAGGCTTTTGTCCTGCAGCTACATTGATGGCATTAGCTTGATTGCTAGACCCTTGGAAGTTGGGTCTTGGATTGTGGTTTTGAAAGCTTTGGTTATTCTGTTGTTGGTAGTTGATAGCTTGTTGATTGTTTGGTTGATATGGTGGGTTGGACTGGTTGTGAGAAGGACCAACAATATTCACATGTCTGGTGTCAGTGACGCCATCTGTTGCAACGTGCTTATTTTTGTTCCAATACCTAGACTTGTCATTGGAATGTGATTGATTTTGGTTGGCTTCCTTGTAAATCTTGACCACACCATCTTTAATGAGTCCTTGCTCAAGGATCATTCCTTTCTCTTTGATATCTTTGTAGGTTTGCAAACAGTTCATGGTTATGTGGTGAGCCAAGCTAGGATGGGCATTATCAATAAACATTTTCACCACATGATGTTCTGGCAAGGTGTAGGATATGCAGGTGGTAAGGGTTTGCCATCTTTGCAGGTATTCGGCAAGGCTTTCTCCACCTCTTTGCTTGGTGTGGACAAGATCAACTATTGATAGCTCTGTTTCAACAAGATGGGCATATTGGGCTACAAATGCCTCAGATAATTCAGCAAAGTTTTTAATTGTGTCATAGGGGATTCTATAAAACCATTCAAGAGCTGGTCCAGCCAAGCTTTTGGGAAAAAGGCGCAAGAGGAAGACATCATTGTATGCTACGTCCTGGTAGTGCATGTAAAATTCTTTGATATGTGTGACAGGGTCTCCTTTTCCTCTGAATTTGTCAAATTTGGGTACCTCAAAGTGTTTGGGAAATGGTGTCATGGTAATGGCTCTGTCAAATGGGTAAGGACACACATTCTCAAACTTGAATGTCTTCGGATCATTCCCTTCTTGGATGGCTTTCAGAGCTATCTTCATTTTCTCCCATTCTGAATTGATAGGTGATGGCTGGGGTGCCCCCAATGTAGGAGTGCCTTGAGGTAGGTATGTGCTGGATGGGGCCACTGAATATGGATGGCTATGAGGGATTTGCTGATAGGGATTGTACATTGTTTGGGCAGCTGCATGGTGGATGACAGGTTGCTGAGGGGGAGGTGGCGCATATTGCTGCATGTGCTGCGAGGCTTGCTGTTGATATGGGATTTGAGGTTGGGATTGAGGAACATAAGCTGGCTGTGGGATAAATGGATTGCTTTGTGGAGGTAAGGTATAAGATGGTTGAGAGGCTTGGGGAAAGGATCGGGGGGCTTGTGGGATTCGACAAATATATGTGGGTTGTGCCCCCATTTGGGATGGTATCTGCAAATAATTGGTGGTTGGCTGGGGTGGTGGATTACCTCCTAGAAGTGGCATTGAAAAGTAGTTGGTAATTGGAGGTAATGGATTAGTTGGTGGTGGAGGTTGTGGGAATTGAAAGCTTGGGAATGGAACTGATGGGGTTTGATAGCTTTGTGGTTGGATTTGGAAGCTTGGTAGAGTGGTGGCAGGGGCTGGGGTTACTTGGGAGCTTGGTAGAAAATTGGTAGTAGCTTGTGGGATTTGATAGCTTTGTGGAGTGAGGGTAGTAGCTTGTAGATTTGTGGCTAATGGTATTGAGCTCCCAAGACCTAATGGAAATGATGGGATTGTGCTTTGGGCTACAGTGAACAAGCTGGGGGTGATGAAAGGTTGATTACTTGGCCCCATGGGTGGCATCCCTATGTTGGGTGATGCGACGCGCTCCCCTGCCCACAGGTGATTAATTATGTGGTGTTCCATGTTCGCTAATAGTCATGGCTTTTGGTGCAACGGCAAATGGGCCCTACAATTGGTATCAGAGCCTGGTTTTGGCTTGGTCATGGGTTCAAATCTCCCCGGTGCCTTCCCGACCCGTGTAAGCACCTGGTATGCGCATCGAGGGGGAGATTGTTGGGTGATGCGACGCGCTCCCCTGCCCACAGGTGGTTAATTATGTGGTGTTCCATGTTCACTAATAGTCATGGCTTTTGGTGCAACGACAAATGGGCCCTACACCCTGTTGTATATTGTTGAGGTTGGCCAAAGATGCTAGCACTGATTTGGGAGATGGGTGGATTTGGAAGGCTGGGTTGGGGAGCAGCAGCAGCAATAGTGAAGGGGGTGAACGGTGAGCTGTTTTGGGTAAAGGGGGTTTGGAGCGGAGAGGTATGAACCAAGGATGGAGTGGTGGTGGCTGGGTTGGCTTGTGGCATGGAGATTTCAACTTGGGTGGATGTTGGTATGTTTGGGTCTGTTGGATCATATGGATTGGCTGGAGGCTCTTCTTTTGGCATATATTGAGGATAATTTGGATCATAAGAGCCTATGGGTGGTGGTAGCTGCCCAAACAATGGGTGAGATGGATCTGATAATGGAGGGGGTCTTCCAAAGTCAAAGGTTCCTACATTTTCCCTTCGAAAATTAGCCATGATTGTCTCTTTGTTCTTGTCTATAATGGCATTTACCAATACTGCATTTCCTGGTTGGTTCATGAAAGTTTCAATGTCAGTACATGATGGCATAGCTTTCTATGGGCTGAAGGATGGCTAAGTGCTCAAGGGGGGTGAGGCTGTTCGATCCAAATGATAGGGCTCCATTGTTTCTTTCTTCTTGGCTAAGCGAGTAACGGGTGGCATGAAAAATGCTCCTAGGGATGAGATGCAATAATGCTGATGGATGCAAAAGGGGGAAGGCTTCTCTATGCAAATGATTTCCTAGGTTAAGGCAAAGCTATATGACAAAACCTAAGGAGGATTGGGTTGGAGATTCTAACTTCAAGATATGTTGCCAAAGCACGAAAGGTCTGCTTTCCTATGTGCAAGCTTGGTGGTGATTGTGTCAACTTAAGGATAGACTGATGATCCTTTAGGAAGAACACAAGATTGACCACTTGTGGATCCCAACCTTTAGCTCAAGGTGATGAGGGATAACAAGTGACAAAGCTGGATTACCCTAGACAAAGCTCTGTCAAAGGGATAACCTTGGTGAGATTGATGGATTTGGAAGATTTTAGGAGTGGCAAACTTTTGGCAAAAGTGACAACAATTTTGAAGGCTTCGATGTGAGGTTTTGATTGCTGGCTAGATGGTTTGATTCTAAATGAGATGGATGAGCTAATAATGCTTAAGGGGATAACCTAAGATGGCTGGATTTTCTACAAAGATGACTCTAAAGTGAAGCTTATCCAAGAAGATGTGGAGAAACAAGGGTGTCTAATCATAGAAATCATGCCTAGTTGGTAAGGCATAAGCAGGATTAACTCCTGGATGTTGGCTAAATTTGATGTTGCGCTCTAACCAGGCCTCTTGAAGTGCTTCGTCGGTAGCTTTGTCCTCTGCTTTGTGGAGTTTGGCAATTCGTGGGCTTGGTGTTATTTCTTTTCTCTTGGCTGAAAGTTCTTGGTATGCTAGAGATGGTTTGAGTTTAACTTTGTGGAACTTCTGTTTGGGTTTGGGTTGCTCTGACATCAATTCCTGAATCTGCTTGGCTTTGAGAGATCTTGGTTGTTTTGCTTCAACTCGTTCAACTTCTGGAATAGGCAGTGACTATGCTAAGTATGGCCTAAGCTAGGATTGACCAAGTTTGGCAAACATTCATTCAACAAATAAAAGATCAAGCAATAGATAGAAACAACCAGATAGAAGTTTTTGATTCTCAGAAAGTGATACTTTCGCCAAGGAGTGTGTATGTTCTACAAATGTTTCAATCAGTCACCTCAAACACATTAACATCCTAGATGGTTGTCTACAAGGTTGACAGATGGTTTAGCTAAGGAATCCTCGATATACCCAAGGTACGTGAGGCCCAAATCCATAGATGAGGCCAAAAAGATGTCACATAGCCAAGAGGAGCGGTAACCCACTTCTCCTCTTTCACTTCTCAAGGGTATAAAGTTCCTTGAGGCTTAGCCCGAGTGACAAAATCTTGATCCCAAGAGAGGTGTCTTTCGATTCACCTCCCGATTCTTATACTCCGCCAGAACGCTGGAGTTGAGGTCGTCCAAGGGGTGATGAAATCCTCAAGCAGGCCTCCTAAAAAGAAACAAGGTTTTGGATCCTAATCTTATGCACCCAAGATGGCTAAAAAAAACGCTTGTTCTTTTACCAACTGACTCTTATGTGTGCTAATCTAGACTTTGCAAGCACTCATGTTTAAGAGACAATGTTCAATTCCAACTTGAAGCGCCAAAAAAAGTAAATCGATCGAAGAATGCAAACAATAAGAAGAGTTAGGGTCAACAAAAGCAAACTCGCGCGCCCAGAGGCCCTCCATGTCAAGTATCGATTAATTTTCTTTAAGGCATTCAAGATTGAGTGTGAGTTTGTTTTAAGCCCAAAACAAAAGTGTGTGAGATTCGATTTCAAGCGCACACCTGGAGGCTCTCCACGTCAGTTGTTGTTCAATTTTAGTGCCCAAACTTGAAGTGTGATTGATTTAATCTAGAGTTTTGATCATTTAAGAATTTTGATAAAGTTAAAGCAAACATTCAAAGACCAAGTGAGTGAGTTAGATTGTGGAACATTTAACACCTTTTTCAAGTAGACCCATCCCCATAAATGGCGCTGAGATTGCAACCAATGGTTAATATTTGATGGGTGATTAGAAAAGAGGTGAGTCCAAGGAACTACTCAAATTGATTTTTGCAAATTTTTATTTTAACTTAACAAGGTTTCTTAAATGTCCAAAAATCAAACTTTACCTAGATTGCATGTGGAAAAGAGATTTGTTTTGTTCAATTTTTAGAAGCTCCAAATGAAGTGTTTGATATTGCAATGGTTAATTGATCCTTAGAATTCAAGATTGGATTTGTTGTTTTAATCATGCATTCAAGGAAAATTTGATTTTAATCCATGGCATTCAAGAGTGATTTTAGCAACATGCATTCAAAGACAAGTGGTTAAACATTCAAGTGTTTTCTTTTGAGCATTTCAAGATTGAGATTTTGCGTGTTGTTTTAAGAACTTTGAAGTGCTTTGTTTTAACCTTAGATCATTCAAGATTGTTTTGGACTCAAAAGTGAAAATGACTCTTTGGACTTTGGTTTTCATTCAAGATTTTGTGTTCTAGTTTGCATATTTTAAGCCCAAAAATGATATTCCTAGATTGTTTTGATGCATGAAAAACCTAAGAAACATTCAAGATTTTGCAATAAGACATTTGTTTGGAACAAATAACAAAGCTTTTAGGACAATTTTTGGCAACCATTTAGGACTCTTAGTTTTCATGAGATTTTTTAAAAGAACTTTAGTGTGCACTTAGTGTTGATTTTGAACCTTTTGAAATGGAAACTTGAAGTTCTTTTTAAATTCTCAAAAATGAAGTGTTCCTAATTTTGCATGAATGCATCTAAAACCTTGATGTTGCAAGGATGCAAATGATTAGATTGGTTTAGTTTCACTTGTTAAAAGTTTTTTCTTTTTTGCAAATTTTTAATTTTTCAATGGATTTAAGTATGATTTGGGGGTTCATTTTAAGCACTAAAAAGAAGTGTGTATGATTTTGCTTCCTTAAAAAAAAATGGCCAAGATCTCCCACAAGAAGAAGAAGAAGAAGTAGATGGAATAAGAAGAATATAGACAAGAAGAGGAAGAAGAATTTCAAGTGCTTTGTCCACCTATAAGCTTGAAAAATCTGCAAATACTATGAGATAGACTATGAGTTCCTTTGTCTTCTTCATGCTCATGTGGACCTACAAAACCAATTTATACAATCCTACCAATCACAAAAATAAGAAAAATTAGCCAAAATTAGCAAATGAAATACAAAACTTGACTAAAAAAGCTAATGAAGATGACCCATGCGGGGTCCCACCGAGCGTGCCAAAATGTATATGAGCAATGTTAGTATGCTAATAGAAACCAAATTTAAATAAAGCTTCTACAAACTAAACAAAATTCATAAACTTCAAGATAGACTAAGATGAGCTCTCAATTGAGAATATGAGCCATTAATGGACTCTCTCAATAAGAAGCTCTCTTGTTGAGTAGCTTTATCTAAATGGATAGGATGTATGCTCAATATGCTTCCAAAAGCTTCAATGGATGATTGTGGATTTTTGGTGTGGATAGATGGCTTTAGTATGGATTTGGCTCTCAAAATAGCATTATAACTTTACTTCATGGATTGTGTTATTTTGCAAAGGGAAATGATCCAATTTATAGGCAAGAGGCTTGAGGGATTGAGGGCTAAGATGCAAGGATGGGAAAAAGCTTATGGAGGGCTCAGATTGCATGAGAAGAGAGCACATGGATTGTGCTTCCTTACAGCCAATCAAGGAGTGACACATGTCACATGGTGAGAGGATGGAGGAAAGGGGAAGGATGAGTCAACAAAGGAGGCTCAAGGGATAAAATCTTCATAAAGACCCTCATAATGACTTGTAAGAGCAATAAAAGGGCTTGTAAGAGTCATTTATGACCTAGTGGACTTTATAAAGTTTTATGGTTGAGATATTTTGAGGGTGATGAGAGCAATTTCGACTTGGACTTGATTAGGAAGGTTTTAAGCTTGTTTAGGCTTGTGCAAATGATTAGAGGATGGATTAGGATGGTTTAGGATTAGCTTAGGGATAGGCAAGTGGATGGCATTTAATGAGGGTGGGTGAAGGAGGAGATATTTGTTAACTTTGGCTTGGGTTAGTAATTCTTAACCCATGTTTAGGGAATGTGACAAGGTTAGGAGGGGATTAGGATTAGGTTTAAAGACATCTTCTAGAAGAGTCTAGACTTTGGATGAGGATAAAGACTTTCTAGAATAGTCTAGAATTTCCTAGGATGAGGATGGAGACTTTCTAGAAGAGTCTAGAACTTCTTAGGATGAGGATAAATTAGATTTTTAGGAAATAAATAAACTTTTATTTATTTCAAGGGTTTGGGTTGAGGAGATATTTATTAAAACTTTTTTAATAAACACGAGGATTAATATTTAATCTTAATTAAATATTTTGAGTTGGGATTAGGGGTAGGAAATGATGGGATTAGCCTTTAATTAAAATTAAAGAAGGATTAGAAGATTTTGGAAGAGGTTAGTGATCTTAAGGAAATTGGCCAAGTTTTGGGCAAAAAATAAATTTTTTATTTATTTTAGGATTTTTGGTCAATTTATTAATCAAATAATTAATAAATAAGGAAATAATGTTTAAATAAGATTTAAACATTTTTGGGAGGGATTTCTTAATTAAATATTTTTAATTAAGATAAAGGGATTTAATGGCATAAAAATAAATAAATAAATTAATTAATAAATGATGATGTCATCAGGAATTTTTTAGAAAATAAAAATACTTTATTTTCTAAAGATTTTTTAGGTGTCTATAGGGAGTGTGTGTCTATGAAAGAGAGAGAGTAGGGGATGGGAGAGGGGAGAGAGAGTAGGGGATGGGGGAGAGAAAGTAGGCAGTGGGAGAGGGAGTGGGAGAGGGAGAGAGAGAGAGGGGTAATGGGAATGTGTGTAAGAGAGACAGAGTAGGGGATGGGAGAGAGTGTGAGAGTGTGAGAGAGAGTAGGTGGTGGCGGAGAGAGCTCGTACGGGATGGGAGAGAGAGAGTGAGATTAGGGGATGGGAGTGTGAGAGAGAGTAGGGGATGGGAGAGAGAGAGAGTGAGAGTAAGGGATGGGATGGGAGAGAGAGAGAGAGAGAGTAAAGAGGGAGAGAGAGAACTTGAGAGAGAGAGATCTAGTAGGCGGTAGGAGAGGGAGAGGGAGAGAGATAGGGAGGATGGGAGTGTGCGTGACAGATGTAGAGAGTAGGGGATGGGAGAGAAGAGAGTGGGGGGATAAGAGTGTGTGTGTGTCTTTGAAAGAGAGAGAGTAGGGGATGGGAGAGAGTGTGAGAGTGTGAGAGAGTAGGGGGTGGCAGAGAGAGAGTACGGGATGGGAGAGACAGAGTGAAAGGATGGGAGAGATAGAGTGAAAGGATGGGAGAGAGTGAGAGAGAGAGTAGGGGGTGGCAGAGAGAGAGAGAGTACGAGATGGGAGAGACAGAGTGAAAGGATGGGAGAGAGTGTGAGAGAGAGTAGGGGATGGGGGAGAGTGTGAGAGAGAGTTGGGAATGGGAGAGAGAGAGAGTAAGAGTAGGGGATGGGAGAGAGAGAGTAGAGAGGGAGAGAGAGAACTTGAGAGAGAGAAATAGTAGGTGACCTGGGAGAGGGAGTGGGAGAGGAGGAGAGAGAGGGATGGGAGTGCGTGTGACAAATCTAGAGAGTAGGGGATGGGAGAGAAGAGAGAGGGGGGATGGGGGTGTGAGTGTGTGTGTGTGTGTGTGTCTGTGAAAGAGGGAGAGTAGGGGATAGGAGAGAGTGTGAGAGTGTGAGAGAGAGTAGGGGGTGGCAAAGAGAGAGTACAAGATGGGAGAGACAGAGTGAAAGGATGGGAAAGAGTGTGAGAGAGAGTAGGAGGTGGCAGAGAGAGAGAGTATGAGATGAGAGAGATAGATTGAAAGGATGAGAGAGACTGTCAGAGAGAGTAGGGGATGGGAGAGAGTGTGAGAGAGAGTTGGGGATTGGAGAGAGAGAGAGAGAGAGTAAGAGTAGGGGATGGGAGAGAGAGAGAGAGAGTAGAGAGGGAGAGAGAGAACTTGAGAGAGAGAGAGATAGTAGGTGGTGGGAGAGGGAGTGGGAGAGGAGAAGAGAGAGGGATGGGAGTGCATGTGAGCGATCTAGAGAGTAAGGGATGGGAGAGGGGAGAGAGAGAGGGGGATGGGAGTGTGTATTTGCAAAAGAGAGAGTTTAGGGGATGGGAAAGGGGAGAGAGAGAGTAGCCCGAGAGAGAGAGAGAGAGAGAGAGTAGCGGATGGGAGAGAGGGGCGAATGGGAGTGTGTGTAAGAGAGAGTATGGGATGGGAGAGAGTGTGAGAGAGAGTAGGAGGTGGCAGAGAGAGAGAGAGAATAAGAAGTGGGAGAGGGAGGATGGGAGTGTGTGTGAGAGATCTAAAGAGTAGGGGATGGGAGAGGAGAGGGGGTGAGAGAGATAGAGAGAGTAGGCGGTGGGAGAGGGAGAGCGAGAGAGAGTAAAGGATGGGAGAGGGGAGAGAGAGAGAGTGTAGGGGATGGGAGAGGGGAGAGAGAGTAGGGAGAGAGAGAGAGAGAGAGAGTAGGGAGGGTGGAGAGTGATGTGTTCTCATATAGTGCGTACGCACTATAGCACGTACGCACTATGTGAAATCACCTAAAAATGGTCAAAAAGCAACTTTGGGGCCCATTTCATTCATTCTCTGCTTTTTTTTTGTTCTGTACTCTGTTATCTCGACAGAAATCACGGGTTTCAACACAACAAACACTCTTTCAAGGTGGCAAACACTATTTCAAGCTAACAAACACTATTTCAAGGTGGCAAACACTTTTGGAAGCTAGCAAACACCAAATTCAATCATTGGATACACGATTTGAAGACTTTTTGAATATTCCTTGTATAGAAAAGGTTAGTGCAATCTATTTTAAATATTGTTTGTTGATATATAGATACAAATTTGATTATAATTTGACATGTTGTTTAATATATAGTGAATTCATTGAAATTTGTATGTTTCAATGAAATGTTATATCGAAATGGTTAGAAATTTGATAAGTCATTTTATATATATATTGTGTATTCATTCAAATAATTATAATTTTTATATGTATTTGAATAATTTGTAATTTACACATTTTAAGTAATTCAAATGTTTGAATAATTTGACATGTAGAAATCATCATCATGCCAAGGAAGAAACCAAAAAATCAAACAAATGAAGATAGGGAGAGAGATTTGGCAATTAAAAGAGATAAAATGAAATTACTACGTGAGCAAAGAAAATTGCAAAGCAATAATGAAGAATTGACTTTTGAAGAGGATCAAGAACCACCGGTACCAAGAAACAAAGAGGAAGAATTGGAAAGACAAAGAGAACGAATGAGACTGTTACGCTCAAGAAGACAATTGAATTGTGAAGCTACACCATCTTCTAATGTTGGAGTCATATCGTCCGCTACACCATCTTCCAATGTTGAAGTCATATTGTCCTCTCATGTTGAAGAGACACCGATTTGTAGATCCGATGATGTACACACTCCATCATGTCATGTTGAAGGCACAACATCAACACATCAAGTAGGTGATATTCCATCTTTTGCATCTTATTGCCAAGGCACATCATCTTTGGTTCAAGGTACGCAATACACTCAACCTTATGTTGATGTTCAAAATGTTGAGAGAATTGAAGAGATTATAACACCTTCTAGAATTCATTTTAGAAGACCAAAACATTTGATTGATATTGATAGTAACATTTTGAAATCAATGCCTGACAAGATTAGCAAGCGTACTTGTCAAAGAAAAGTTAATCGTATGTGGAGATTATTTTTTGATGAATTAAATATTACAGGTCAATGCCAATTATTTGTTGAAATGATGAGGAATTTAAAATTTAGGCCTATCATGAAGATTCTTGGGCTAAGAACAATGGATGATTCAAATGAAAAAAATATTGTAAAGAATCTAATGAATGCTTATGACAAAGTGGGTTCTAAATCACGCACCAAAGATAGTAATATCGCAAGATGAGTACTTATATCGACAATAGTAAGTAGCCAAATGAAGAAAGCTCGACTCATGAGAAAGACAAGCAAAACATTAAAAATTGGTAGAGGTACTCTAAGGAGAGCCATGCTAAGGCGTGAGAGATTGGAAGATCCAACAAAAAATGAGTTATGGACATTTAGTGGTAGACTACCGCAAAAGGATAAAAAAATTAGTGAAGCCTTGAAATCATTGATCGAAGATTTTTGGAAAAATAACACATGTGTTTCCCCTAATCAAAGAGATGTTGTAAGAAGGAGGATTGGTAGCCAAAATCGCGAGCCACATGCGAAACATTTTTTGGACACAACTCAGACACAATTTTTTGCAAAATTTATTGGTATGTATCCTCAATTTCGAATAAGTCAAAGATTTTTTGAGATGGGTAAACCTTTTTATGTGAAGATAAATCACACATGCACAACTTTTGGTTGTAGGATACATATTGAATTTTCTAACCATTTTGATGTTTTTAGACATATATGCGTAATTTTGCATTTTTAGTTTGTTTTGCAGGATTGTGACATAAATGAGCCACCAAGATCTTCAAGGGAATTCATATCCAACATTTTATGTGAAATAAGGGACGGCCAACAATTTTACAAGACATCATGCTTGGATGGTACGTGCTTATTTTGTGGTTCTTTGCAACTTTTATCAACTTGTCAACATATGGATAGTACACATGCAATTGGAAATGAAATAGTAGATTATGGAAAATTTAAGATAGTGACATATGCTCTAAAAGATGGGAAACATGGTAAAAGATGTGATTTAGTCATTGAAAAGATTCCAGTGTATGAGTTCATGAAGATTTTTCGTGACAACATTATTTACGAGTATGCAAGGCATACCCATAGAGCTCGATGGCTGGATTTGCAATTCAAGTTGTGCAAGGATACGTTTCCACTGGTTACCATTGTTTCAGTTGTAGATTTCACAGAGAACTACACACTACAACCACAAAATGAGGTGCAAGTAAAGTATTATACTTCTCAACAGGTTTCCATATTTGTTCACATAACATTCATGCATTCACCTACAAGTACAGAGGATGACAGGAAGATTTTGAGCGAGTACCATTTTTACATCAGCGATGATCGATCACATTCTACGAAGTTCGTACATGGTTGTTTTCAACTATTTTATGGAGATTTGGCTAACAGGGTTATCACATATCGTCAGCACATTATTTCGTCAAACAATTGTGCATCTCAATTCAAGAATGCACAGATGTTCTATTGGTTGAGCAGGATGCACAAGTTGTGTAGAATTAAATACATGTGGAATTTCACAGAGGCTGCTCATGGAAAGGGAGAGCACGATGGTACAGGCGCATGCATCAAAAGAGCCTTAGCTCGTGAAGAACTAAAGTACAAAGATGGAGCAATATTGACAGATGCAAAATCCATCGTCCAGTGGTGTAACGCTACAATGGGTCCAGGTAAGGAAGGTGAGTCTACGGTTCATAGATTTTTTTGGTTGATAGACAATACTAACATTGCACCATATCAGGATTGTTGCACACTAACAGGATCCAGTGAGTTGCACTCTTTTAGAAGCTCTGATGCAGGTTCATGGAGTATCCACACACGAAAAATGGCATGCTATTGTCCATCATGTGCAGAGGAAAATTGGGATGACTGTGAGTCGATTGAATGGGTGGACAAATGGGATATACGGGTTTTGGATGCAATTGACACCTATCGTCCCCCACAAGTACCGGAAATGGTATAGATGGAATCGTCTATTGACTTCGACCGCTTGTCTGATCTAGTACAACCTGGTAATATATATATTTATATATCTTTGTAGTTTCAATATGTAACGTTATAACTTTTACGCAAGAATTTTTTGAATTAATGACCGCATTTTGTACATTTGTCACTGCAGGCCATGTTTTTGCTATTATTGCACTTGAAGACAATGAAGAAGGGAAAAATTATTATTTGTGTCGTTGTGTTCAAGCCAAAAAAAAATTGGATCAATGGTGAAGGTTTAGAGTACCATGTCGGTGCGATGGTTGTAACCGGCACATGGCTTAGACGATATTCTATGAAGAACCCTAACTTGTGGTTATTTGAGGATTGGCAAACAGAGAGGAAGATTCTTCATTATTCAAATCATGTTGTCGCATCAAATGTCCACTTGATAAAATATGGTGGAAAACCACATAATAAGAATCTTTGGAGAGTTCACGAGTTAGACCACAAGGCAATACTTGAGACATTAAAATGTCGAGCAGATCCAGTTGGCTCATTAGATTGAATACAGAGAGAGGGAGAGAGAGAAAGAGTGATCAACTGGATCCAAATACATTGTTGCAACCCCTTCCCGAAGACTGTCCACATGACTAAAGTGGATCGTATTGTTATGATGCGTAAGTGATGAGATTTAGTTTAAATCATAGATTTTATGTTTTGATTTGTTTAGAATCTAGATTTTATGTTTTGATGTCTCCAATTTTTTTAAAGCTAGAACAATATTTTTCATATTTTCTTATTGTGATGATATTTTTCTTTCATTGCATGTTCTCTTGGATGACAGGAGGGAGAGAAGAAAAATAATTAGATTTCCAAATAGCCAGCCACCCTTCTTCATGCAATTTATTCATTTAAGGTAAAAATCCCATTTCCTTTGTTTGGCTTTGGTATTTGGTTATTTAAAGTCATTATTCTAGTTGGACCTTCGTATGTTTGAATTTGGGATTGTTTAGTGTCTATTTGTTATGATTATACTGAATTATTAATTCTACGATGTTTCTATTATTTAATTATTTAAAATAAATTAAAACTTTTTGTATAAAATTATTATTATTTATTTCTATCTATTTGTTATGATTATTTCTATTATTTAAAATAAATTAATTATATAATATCTCTATGATGAACTATTTATATTTCTAAACTTTACATATTTTACACCATGACCAACAATCAAACTATTATAACAATACAAATACATTTAAATAGTAATGTAAGAATGGTTTAGTTCACATAAAAATAAGTCTATCTTAGATATTCTAAATACATCACAAAACTTTATCGCTTCAAAAAAATTGGAATTTCTCCCATCTACTTGAGTTCCCATCAATTGTCCATAAAACTGGGAAAGGGAATAGGTGCTATGCTCCCAATCCCAACATCCTCCTGTCCACTACTAGGAGATGTGTGTAATGTAGGATTCAGCTCCATCAACTTAGTCATTTTTTTCACTAGTTGATTGGGACTCTCACCATTTTTTGCCAACTATGGTGACAATGCTTGGGGTTACACTTATTAAGTAAAATTTTTTCCTAATCTAGGGATTAGAGCATTGAACATATCAGAATGTGATTTATGCTATGGGAGAAGAGGTATGTTGGGCATACTAATTGATTCTAGGGCTAGTGCTAATTGACATCCTTGGGGTCAACATGTGGTGGGGATGGAATTAAAAGGGAAACATTTTCATCCCCACAAGTATTTGGTTACCCAAGGTTTGTGACAACCTCCTACAACCAATCTGGTTGTGAATCTACCATTAGCAAGCTTAATCTAATATCAATGTTTGTTGTATGCTCAAGGTTTTATCTCCTATAATAGTCCACTGGCTGGTTCAGGTTTTCTGGTTGGGTATTTTTAGGTGCAATTGTACCTAGTCCCTTCATATTTTGTCCATAACTCCTCAACAAAGTGTTAATTGGTTCATCTAATAAGCCATTGATTTTTAGGAAGGATTCAATAGTGATTTCCTCCCCCTCACTTTACAACTCATCAATATTTGCATCATCTACAGTAGTTGTTTCTTCTGATCCACTACTTGTGGGTTGTGGTTTAGATCCCTATTTTCCATCCTCATCAACAATGAAGCACTTTCTTGGGCCTATATCATTCACTAAAACCTCCATATTCAAAGACCATATCCCTATCCTATGGAAACCACTCATTATATTATCGGGTGTAAGTGCCAAATTGGAGGCTTTGCTGGATAACATTACTAACTCCTCACAACCAATATTGATTTGAGGGTTCCTAGCCAACCACACATTCCAAATATGTTTTAAGTAAGATTTTAATGGTGAGAAAAAACTAACATCCAATGATTGACACCTATAGATGGTATACGCTACAAGTGACACACAATCTATGCCCAACTTCTTTGCTTTATCAATTATTTTCCATGTCATATGGATTCCATGATCATCACATACTAGAAGACACCTTTTTGAGAGAAACACCCCACATGGAATTGTTCTTACAAAGTGGTCTAGCCAATTCAAGAATAATTATTTCATCATCCATCCATGTACTTGGACTACCATGCAGGCCTTGAGATCATAATTGAAAATTTAGTTTTTTATATGTCTCTTAGCCTTGAACAAATAAAAATTGGAATTCTCTAACCAACAGTAATGTAAGGAGACCCACCCTGCTAGTTTAGGCCACTATGCCCAAACTAACCAATGACTTCTTCTGATCCTATAGGGTTTCTTCTTGACCCTATTCCCAAGAGGATATCTCCCAACTATCCCCTTCCCTAGGATCTATGCACACCAATTGACTATGTGACAAAGAACTCATGGTGGATAAATCTGAAGGAATTTCGTAGGAATACCTTTCTTTCCAAAATCACTCTCATCTATCCATGTTACTTCAGATTCTAGTTGATCCTTCCATTTGATAAGATGCTCCATATAGGTTCCATGACAAGTCTTCTTCTTGATTCTTGAATCCATAACCTTTTCAGCTTTTGGCTGAGATTATAATGGGATAGTGACTGCTTCAACCTTTGATTTTGTTTGTCCTTCTATGAATGTAGGCCCTTTATATTGAACTTAGTCCTTGACATTAAAGATAAGGTAAATTTCCAAGTTTGGTGGGAGTTCTATTTTTTCAGCATTAGAACCATAATTTGCAAGTACCTTACAAGGTCCTATCCTATGCATTTGTAGCTTGGTTGGAACACCCTATGCAAGTACCAAAACTCGTCCTTGGCATCATATCATGGCCTCAACACCTTGGATCATCTCAAAACATCTCATCTAACATGTTCCAACTCCTTGCACACTCTCAGCAACTCATCTCTTACACTTTCTCAATTTTGCCTCTTCTAGGCTTGTTCCAACTAGCCCTTGCCAGTCACTAATTTGTTGTTTTCTCCAAAATTTTCCATAGAACTTCCTAAACTATTGGGTGATTAAAATACCCTTTTCCTCACTCTAAAATATACTCCAAAACCAACTACACTTGTTTTGTAAAATATCACTCAAAACTGGCTATTTCAGTCTGCCAACTAGGCCTAGTTTGAGGCCATTTACAAAGCAACTCACAATCCCTTGACTTTTGGAACTCCCATGACCCAAAAAAGTCTTAAGACACGACTCAAATGCAAGGATTCTTCTATTTTTTTGGTCTCATGATCAACTTTACAATGGTTTTTACAAAACCCTCCTTTCTAGCCCCTTTACCCTAGGGCTTTCTAGAACTCTTACTTTGCAACGTCTTTGGAACCCCAAAATGGTTCAAACACCTTCACTTTGGTTATATTAGATGACTTCAAACATAAAATGCAACTCTTGTTTGGAAAAAACACTAAATCCACCTTGGGAGCAATCACATACCCCTTTTTATGCACTCAAATTTTAGGGAAAACTATGCAAATACTTCTTAAATGGTTTCAACACTCAACTTTTCAGATGGAAATGGTTATTATAGACTCAAACCAACAAGAAAAATCCCAAACTTGAGGTTTCCAACACTCAACAATCAAATTTCAAAACTGTTACCAGCACTTACTACTAGGACAATTTCTAGTTTTAATGTTCAAACTCCCAAACCATACAAAGGACCCCCTACTGTTTTTTCATTTTTAAACACTCTTTTTGGAGACCTACAATAACCTCTCTCACTTTTTGGAGATCACACTCTGTTTTCATTTTACGACGCCATCTCGGGTGATGCTGAAACTTGCAATGTCAGCTAGTACAAAGTTGCCAACTGCCAAATCTCTCTCACCTTTCCTCGTGAGATCGAACTGCCTGCTCCATTAGCTCCATGTGGTCAGGTAAACCCTATCCCCAACCTCATCCTATCCCCTTCAGTGCTCGAATGTTCTCAGGCACACCAATCCAGAATGTCCCCAAGGGTCACTAAATGCCATAGGGCTGCAATCTTTGACGGGGCATATCTCAGAGCTCGTGCGAGGTATGGATGTGATTCTAGTTCCTACAGGACTGTGTTGCAGAGACCTACAATAACCTCTCTGGCTTTTTGGAGATCACATTCTGTTTTCATTTTACAACGCCATCTCGGGTGATGTTGAAACTTGTAGTGTTGGCCAGTACAAAGTTGCCAACTGCCAAATCTCTATCATCTTTCGTCGTGGGATCAAACTGCCTGCTCCATTAGCTCCAGGTGGCCGGGTAAACCCTATCCCCAACCTTTTCTTGTCCCCTTCAGTGCTCAAACGTTCTCAGGCACGCCGAACTAGAATGTCCCTAAGGGTCACTAAATGCCACAGGGCTGCGATCTTTGACGGGGCATATCTTAGAGCTCGTGCGAGATATGGATGAGATTCCAATTCCTAAAGGACTGTGTTGTAGAGACCTACAATAACCTCTCTCACTTTTTGGAGATCACATTCTATTTTCATTCTACAATGCCATCTCAGGTGATGCTAAAACTTGTAGTGTTGGCCAATACAAAGTTGCCAACTGCCAAATCTCTCTCATCTTTCGTTGTGGGATCAAACTGTCTGCTCCATTAGCTCCGAGAGGCCGGGTAAACCCTATCCCCAACCTCTTCCTATCCCCTTCAGTGCTCGAACGTTCTCAGGCACACTGAACCAAAATGTCCCTAAGGGTCACTAAATGCCATAGGGCTGTGATCTTTGATGGGGCATATCTCAAAGTTCGTGCGAGGTATGGATGTGATTCTAGTTTCTACAGGACCGTGTTGCAGAGACCTACAATAACCTCTCTCACTTTTTGGAGATCACATTCTGTTTTCATTTTACAACGCCATCTCAGGTGATGCTGAAACTTGTAGTGTTGGCCAGTAGAAAGTTGCCAACTGCCAAATCTCTCTCATCTTTCATCTTGGGATCAAACTGTCTGCTCCATTAGCTTCGGGTGGCCGAGTAAACCTTATCCCCAACCTTGTCTTGTCCCCTTCAGTGCTCGAACGTTCTCAGGCACGCCGAACCATAACGTCCCTAAGGGTCACTAAATAACACAGGGCTGCGATCTTTGACGGGGCATATCTCGGAGCTCGTGCGAGATATGGATGAGATTCCAATTCCTACAGGACTGTGTTGCAGAGACCTACAATAACCTCTCTCTCTCTTTTCGGAGATCACATTTCATTTTCATTCTACAATGCCATCTCGGGTGATGCTGAAACTTGTAGTGTTGGCCAGTACAAAGTTGCCAACTGCCAAATCTCTCTCATCTTTCGTCGTGGGATCAAATTGTCTGCTCCATTAGCTCTGGGTGGCCGGGTAAACCCTATCCCCAACCTCTTCCTGTCCCCTTCAGTGCTCGAACTTTCTCAGGCACACTGATCCAAAATGTCCCTAAGGGTCACTAAATGCCATAGGGCTGCGATCTTTGATGGGGCATATCTCGAAGCTCGTGTGAGGTATGGATGTGATTCTAGTTCCTATAGGACTGTGTTGTAGAGACCTACAATAACCTCTCTCACTTTTTGGAGATCACATTCCGTTTTCATTTTACAATGCCATCTTGGGTGATGCTGAAACTTGTAGTGTTGGCCAGTACAAAGTTGCCAACTGCCAAATCTCTCTCATCTTTCATCATGGGATCAAACTATCTGCTCCATTAGCTCTGGGTGGCCGGGTAAACCCTATCCCCAACCTCTTCCTATCCCCTTCAGTGCTCGAACGTTCTCAGGCACACTGAACCAGAATGTCCCTAAGGGTCACTAAATGCCATAGGGTTGCGATCTTTGGTGGGGCATATCTTGAAGCTCGTGTGAGGTATGGATGTGATTCTAGTTCTTATAGGACCGTGTTGCAGAGACCTACAATAACCTCTCTCACTTTTTGGAGATCACATTTCGTTTTCATTTTACAATGCCATCTTGGGTGATGCTGAAACTTGTAGTGTTGGCCAGTACAAAGTTGCCAACTGCCAAATCTCTCTCATCTTTCGTCGTGGGATCAAACTGTTTGCTCCATTACCTCTGAGTGGCTGGATAAACCCTATCCCCAACCTCTTCCTGTCCCCTTCAGTGCTCGAACGTTCTCAGGCACTCTGAACCAGAATGTCCCTAAGGGTCACTAAATGTCACAGGGTTGCGATCTTTGATGGGGCATATCTATGGGTTGTCAATACTTCGACTATACTTTAAGTCAACGATTATCAATATGTGAAAAAATGGAACTCGTTGTATTTTGAAGTACTAAGAAGATGGCCCTGGCCTTCCCCAGGAGTTTCAGAAATGGGAGACATTAGGTAAGAGAGTGAAAATGTTACTATCGCTTCAACGCACATGACGCAATTGGAAATGAAAATTTTGATGGTAATCATTTTGTGATAAGGGAGAGACTAGGGATGATCATTGCTACTATCTCTTTAGTAGTGGAATTTTGTTTTCTCTTGAATTTGGTGGTGGGGGATCAGTGGTAAGACTCCTTGGATATTCCTTCTTATGATGTTAGTGACAAGTGTTGCTCTTTGAAAACACTTGTACAATATTTTTTAAATTATTAGATAAAAATAGAGAATTTTAAGTATTAAACATGATTAGCCTTTAGTTCCTAGAAGATCTTTATTTCCCCATCAATGCATTTAGAAAGTTAAGTTTTAAGAAGATCATAAATAGAAAAAATTAGAGAAGCGATTTAAACATTTATATTGATTGGAAACATGTGAGTCTTGAGTTTCCTCTACCTTTTAAAGAACGTTCCTTAGCTAGCAGACCTAATTCCACATTCCATAAGACTATCATTGCGCTAAAGATTTAGGAAACCAACTGCTCTAAGATAAAGCTTCCCGGTCAATATTAATCTAGCTTATTGAGGTACATAATACTTCTCAATTAAACTTGTGTTAATTCAGTATTAATTTTGTAATTAACTACAATTTCAGTATCTGTGTACAGGGGTTGATTGAGAAAACTATTTGAGGTCCAATTTGAAAATATATTTGTAAGGATCTTGACCAAGGTTCACAACTTTGATGATTAATACATTCATTTAGGCCAGAACCTCACTACAAAAAAATAATATATAAAAAAGGTAGTGAATAATGTCGTGTCTAGACCCAAATCAACCAATTAAAGTCAAATTAGCATAATGTGGAACAACAATATATGCATTGAGTGGGTTGTCATAAAAAAGCTTCATAATAAAATTCATGTCTAGAATTGAAAGACCTTAAAGAACATTTATGCTTGTAACACAAATGGCCATTCAAAATTGAATATGATTACAATATGTGAAATAGCATTACAAGAACTTGTAATGCTCTTGTGAACATCGTGTTAATTCTTGTAAGAATCCCTAAGATGCTTGTTATACTCAAAATTTTGTTGAAATTGAATTAATTTTTATCCTGTCGGTTAATTGGCTTAGGGTGATATATGCTTCTTGGATGGAATAATGAGTTCATGATTAACTCTGTATTAAGATTCATAGCATCTTCTAGTTATTTGCAAAGGAAATTTATAAATTACTTGCTAATGTCATATGGCTTGCTTGAGAAAGATGTCTGTGTTCTTATTGATGGGTACTAATGACTATCCACATTTAGTTCTTCAATATCCTATTTGACAAGCTTTCCATAGGCATTTCTTTGCCATACTAAGTATTTTTGAAAACATATTTGAGTAGAAAGACTACATTAGATACTACATGATGTTTTAACAAATAAAGTAATGGGTTAAAGACTATTATTTCCAAGGTATTATGTCATAGTATTTTAATTGTAATGATCTTAGACTAATGATATTCTTGAAGGTAACTTCGACATGCAGCAAGAAAGACAACCTACAACCAAGGCTATATTGTGCCTACAACCAAAGCCATAAATGCTCACAGCCAAAGCCACTAGTGCACATAGCCAAAGCCATGGATGCTTATAGCCAAAGTTACAAGTGTTCGTAGCCAAAGCCATGAGTACATGAAGTCGATGATCACATTTGTTTACAACTATTCACCAGAAACAGCTTCTTTGTAGTTTTTGAGAAATACTAATAAAGCAAAAAAGAACATTTACTAGTTGGTAGACATAATGGCAACTCTCTAGCAATTGAATTTAATTTCATACATGCACATATCTAATTTAATGTCATACACGAACATATCTAATTTAATGTCATACATGAACAAACATATAATATAAAATGATAACCAATAATGTTATATACATTAACAAACACATAATATATTATGATAACCAATAATGTCGTATATGAACAAACATATCATATATTAACCAATAATGTCATACATCAAATATAGAATGTCATATGTACATCAAATGTGTATCGAATATGTCTCTCAGATGCCTATATATATACATGGGGAAGGAAACAAGTCTCTATATATATGTATCAAATATCTCAACTACATCTTTTCCTTCCCACAAGGGGAAGGAAACAAGTCTCTCGACGTCCTCTGTCATCATGTGGAGGGAGACAGTGGAGATGATGGGGCCCTCCTGACACGCTCACTTGACCTCTTGTTGAGGCTCTTCTCCAGGTCCAAATGATACAAAGAAAGTAGATATGAATCAATATTTATTATACGTTGAAATCAAATATATGTACTCACAAAATCAATTATTTTCTTACCGCCAACAAATAGTCACTCTGTAAGTCCACCTCAAATGCTCGTGGACGATCACGAGTGACAAGACCCTACAACAATTCAATAAATATAATCACTTATAAATAACATTAGAACTTTTGAGATTAACTATTATAAACAACAACTAAAATGAAGAAAATTCTTTCATACCTCCGTCAGTGGCTGTGAGCTAGCCACAATTGCGGCCACTCCACTATCAACAGATTGTCGCAAATGAGGAGGTGTGTCCGACATCATGAGCTACATGTCATACAATACACGTTATATCTAACATGAAACATGGAATAAATATAATCAAATGAATTAAATTAACATGAAACAACTGTACCTGTGTGAAGCTCGTATGATGTCTCTGCTCTGCGTCTGTGGTAAAGGTTGAGGGTCTTGTGGAGAACTGATGCACATGCATATTTTTTTTCCTATCAATCCTTAATATGATTATGTAATAAATATATGTATTAATTAAAATGATTAAATTTATACATACATGAGGACTCGTCGAAGGGACAAAAAATGGGCCTGGAGGATCGCTGCTAGGCCCAGGAACACTTTGACCCTAAATTTTGAACAATGTCAATAAATCCTAATTAATTAATCATTCACTATATGTATCAAATGTGATCAAATTAGTAATTTACCTGTGTGTCAATGCCAAATGTCTCGTTCAGGAACTGATCGGTGACAAGCCCATCATCTGCACCATCTCCGACATGAGTGCCAAATGTGCATAGGGATCCGCATGAAGTGCACATGTGACCACGACGTATAGAAGGCTCCCCCTCAACTAATGGGCTCGTGGAATGGATGAGGGTCTTCGTCAAAGCATTAATGGTCCCTAGAGTGTTGGCCTCTACATGTTCCTTCACAACTGAAGGAATAATCACATGCTCACGCTGTGGATGGACCACGGGTGCCCTAACTACATTAGGGTCACGACATGCTCTGGGCCTCTCAAATGATGACCCCCCACCTCTACCCTGGGAGTCTAACATATCAAAATAATTGGGGATCTCCCCAAGGACAAACTCACAATATAATTTTTTCAAAAAATACATGGGAACCTCGTGATTGTTGCAAGGAGGGGCATAAAAAACCATCCACCATCTATCCCAAAAATTATTTCTAATAGCATCATGTATGCACCAATGGATGGGGAATCGTTTAGTACCCTCTCTAATAGTATTTTGCTCACCGGGTTTTCTAAATAATGCACATATACTACCTTTTGGTATTTCCTTTTTTCTAACATCTTCATATGACAATTTATTTGCATAAAATCTTTTTTGTTCATCCCTCTTAGCCCGCCAAATATCTAACTGACCACTAACTGAGGCTATCTGAGTGTTAATGGATTCAAGGGATGATGCCAATTGAGCCCTCATTGGATTGGTTTGTCCGGATTCTTTCAACCGAGCAATGATTCATTCTAATTGAGTTTTGCCTCTCTCTATTTCATTTCTTATATTTTCTTGTGTGCCTGGTGGAGGTCTTGCAATTGGTTGGGGTTGTGGAATTTGTTCTTCTTCTTGAGGAGGGTTTTGGTTTTGGGGTTCTTGAGGGTTTTGATGTTCTTGTGGATTTTCTAGTTGATTATGAACATTTCCTGATAAAAAATCAATTGAAATTCAAATAAATAAACAAATCTAAATGAAATTTGTAAAAACCCTACAAAAGAATATTAAAAACTTACAAAACAATATGAAAAATATATCAAACAATGCAAAGTTAGGTTTATATCACTTACGGCGTCGTCGTGGGTGCGCTTGTGGTCTTGGATTTCCTCGACGAGGAGGCATTTTGGCAAATGGTGGTGCAAATGTTGAGTCTTCAACTCGCGTACATGCTGCTCGTTGTAGGAGTAGAAGAAAATGCTGATGAAAATGATGGGCTGCGGGTTTGCAACCCATCATATATACTTTTTATTAAAATAGGAAAAAAAAATTTCCTTGTCACCTTTTTGCCACCACAACTCGGTGCATATGCCCTAATAATGCCAAGATATTAATTTGGAAACATTTATTTTGACTAATTTCTTAATAGTTCTAAAATACCATATGAATTGCCTCTTACAAGTGCAATTTTACTTTCATTTGTCTATTGAGATGGTTGGCAATAGAAACTAAACATGCAATGGGCCCATGATGAAATGATTGTTTATTATGTGCCAAATTTAGAATTTATCTTCCTTTGCAAGTTAAATTTAGATGTCAATAATTTTCTAGTTGATTTAAAAAGGAATAAGTGCATGTCTTTAAATACAATATTAATATTTTGCACGTAACTTTGCATATAGTAGCTAGTGGTTAGCATTAGGTGACTTCTAAATTTTATATTCTCAATTTGAAAGATTGAAATCTACAATGGCATAAATCACCTCAGTTTGGTCCACACCCATGGATTTTACTGAGCGTTGTGAATATATATTTCAGAACTTGTGATTCAAATTTAGTTGCAAACTAGTAGAAATGTGCAATGAGATGCTCTTGCACTTGAACATGGATTTCACCCTCCTATTTGCAGTCATTGTTACTTTGTTTTTAGTTTATGCTACATATTTAAAATTATGCTATTTCCTATTGGTTACTGCTCTTCTCCTTGATGAGTTTTATGCTATCCTTTACACCATAGCAACACCATTAATTATCCTCTTCCCATCTCTTCCTTCTTCTAAATTGACATAATTATCCTAACTTTAATAGTGGCCACTTCAATACTATCCATTGTACAATGTCAAAAAAAAATGAAATCTTTCTCCTACCTTCCTACCAAAGGTAGGGACTGGAGTTGCATGCAACCCTTGTTGTATATAGTGATACCTAGATTGTGGTGTATTCGGTGGTTTCTTTATTGAGCTTAAATGTAATATCAGTACTAGAGAACATTGAGATGCGTTTTTAGGATGAGGGACAAAATGTCTTAATTTAAGGACAAGAGATCGGGGGGAGGGGTGTTGTATAATATACATATAGAATTTGAAATGCTAGTTACAAAATGATATTTGAGCATAACATATCAAACTCAAATACTTGAACATAGAAAAATTACAACACAAACCAAAACCATTAACAATCAACATAGTAAAATAGTACATACCCAATATCAACATTCAAAAAAATAGAATTCAAATTATCATCAAATAGAACAATTTGGACATCCCTGCATTTTAACATGTCTATATAACACTTGAGTTGTAAAATGACAGAGTTAGAAGTACTTAGATAATATAAATACCTGACCCTCAATAATGAGTATCCTCTCAATCCATATTAAAAACATACTAAATATATGCATTTTGCATTTATTAGTCTCGCTTATCTATAGGTGGAGACTACAGTCTTCATATCCTTCTCTATAATTAATTTATTTTTTGAAAGCCATGCTCAAATTATTTTACCTATAGTTTTCATAAATAATTTTATTAAAACATATTTTTATGTATTTATTCCTATTTGATGATTGACTATGGCTATTTTGCTAGAGGTCTTTTTCTATTTTTAACTTACAAAATCGGAAAAAATAAAAATAATAGTCCATGTGTCTAGGGATCATGGACAAGTGGAAGCATTAGAATAATTTACATGGATTGATGTGTTTCAACATTTTGCATGCATGCTAGCTCATCTTATTTGTCTATGTCTTTCAATTTTTCATTGTACTTATTATTATTATTGCTAGGTTAGAAGTTACAAACAACAGATAAAAGAAATTGGGTGATACATGAATATTGTATCATCTTACTCCTAAACAAAGGGCTTCTACTACAACTTCTATAACAACATTCAACAAATTTGGTAAATAATCTGCTATGTTCTTCTTCAAGGCTTTTAACTATATTTTTTGTAAAATTGTTTGAAACATTTATTTAGAATTTGGGGGTAAGTGCACCAAGTTATGGTGCCAAAATGGGGGTATAAGTGGACACCTTTTTTCCGAAATCAACAATTTCTAAACTTCAACATAAATTTGAAGATAGTTACGCTCAAAATTTTAAGATATGACAAAAACAAAAGTAGTAGTCCTTTGGATCTAGTTTCTAAACTACTAATTTTTTTTCAAAATGGTTTAGTTTTAGGTCTTAAAAAATGGGGCCACAGAAAGTGGTACTGTTTATTCCAAAAAGATAACATAGTACAAAGTGTTGCCCCCTCTGAAATTTTAACTTTTAAAAAAAAAATCTTTAATCACTCTGGTCAAAAGTTACCTAACACTATGTAGTTTGTCCCAAATTTTTTAGTTAATTTTATAATGTGTATTTTTTTAATGAATTTTTTAATTAGACAAATCCCAAAAACATGAAATATCTGTGTGCTCCCCCTAGAAATGATTGAAAACTAATCTAAAATCAAAACTTCTTTCTTTCAAATTGTGTAGAATGGAGTCTAGTTTCTAAAAAAGTAAGTTGTTGCAAAATTCAATGAACGAGCTAAAATCTACAGCCCAATTAGTACATGTTGGTTTTTGACAAAAAATGAACATACATTCAAAAGAAATTATAGATGAAAGGCTTGAAATAGTTCAAATAAAAAATAAAAAATATGGTTATATAGCTAATACAGAGACCTACAATGTCATGTAACCTGATTTTATCGATGTTCAACCACAAGGAATCTTGAAGGAGAGCACACAAGAAAAATCAATCATTTATTGTATGTTTGCAACAAAACACGTCTTAGACCAGTTTACAAACTCCAAACCTTTGGGTTGGATCCCCAAGGCAAAACCAAACCTTAGACTTGGTAGAATGCAAAGCTTTAAATAGTGTGTGCGCCCTATAGCATGCACGTGCTATTTAAAGCTTTTTAAATTTAATTCTTAACAACACATATGCGCTTTATAATTTTTATTTTTTTGAAAAGCGTGTATGTGTTATAGTGCGTACACACTATAGCATGTACGTGCTATTGAAAGCTTTTTAAATTTAATTATTAATAGTGCGTACGCGCTTTATAATTTTTTTTTGAAAAGCGCATACGTGCTTAGTGCGTACACACTATAGCATGTGTGCACTATAGTGCGTACGTGCTTTTCAAAACTAGAAAAGAAAAAAAAGGTGTCATATTTTTGGCACCACAACTTGGTGCACTTACCCTTGGATGATTTTGAACAAAGATGATTAAAATTAAAGTGAATGCCTATGAGAAGAAATGGTTCCCTTGTTGAGCTCTATGCACCAAATTTTGAACATATTGAACAAGATGAAGAAACTCGCTAATAACCCCACTCATACTTATATTTTGGACAACAATTCTATGGCTTCCACTCTGGTTGATGTCAAAGAGCTCCATAACTCCTATATTTTTCTAATTGACATGCTAGTCCTTAAAAAATCAAGGTATTTCCCTAACAAATCCTCTGTATCTCATGGATGACAAAGGTCGATTCACTGACATAACAAGTGTTTATTCTATGTTTGAGCAGGTTCAAGTAGAGGATGTGAATGTGCTAACAATCAGTAGAGAGAAGAAGAGGGAGGAGGATGTCAAATTCATCTGCATGGAGCACAGGGTCAACAAATTTATGCATAAATTCACCCTGTTTGATGGTTGTAACATAGAGGGCATTTCTTCCACCTGTCATGATGGAGCACTCTGTGTTACTATTACAAGATTCCTCCTCCTGAGCCTAAGATACCTAAGACAATTGAAGTTAAAGTTGCCTAGACTACTGGTATTTTGGACTTTGGGTTTTCATTTCCAATCGATAGAGAAGTCATAATACAATTACTATAAATAGTGCTTGTGTGTTTTTAAGGACAAATTTTAGCTATTTACTATCTCGGGGTATTTTCACCCCTTGATTTTCTCCATAGGTTCAAATATATGTAAACATTTTAGTAATATAGAAAAAGTTAACCACCTTTCTTTTCCTAAATTAGCAATATGCAAGAGTTCGAATTGACATATGGTTTACGTACATTAATGCGTCTATGAAACACAGATGCAAAAAAGACAAATGAGAGTGACGTATTGCATAAATAAAGTTACAAGTCCAGGTGTTAGAGTTGTGGGGCCTTCCCAGTGGGATTTCAGAGGTATTTGTGTGCAGGTTGGGAATATGAAGGCCAAGAGCAGATTTGCAAATATGTCTTCCTTTCCTTGGGAGAAGGATTTATTTTTCAAGGTAGATGACTTGCATTTTGAGGTGGTCATCATTGCTCAAGGAGATCATGGATTTGGTGAGAATGTGAGGTTGCCAATTCCTCTCATTTTTAATGTAGACAAGCAAGATGTTGGTCCTTCTTGGTTCACCTTGAGTTCCTGTACTAGAATGTCCAAGACTTTCCTTTCAAGTTTTTAAACCTTTGTCACTCTTCTCTCTACTTCATTAGTCTCATGATAAACTTTTCAATGATCTACTCCCACAGTCATGTCTTTGTAAATTCTTATCCTAACCAATTTTTTCTTTAATTTTTATCATCGTGAAGACAAATTGTGGAGTGTAAATCAAGATGAAAATTAAGGATTGCACACATTTTTCTTTGAAAATTTTGAATTTCAATTTTCATCACACCAAATTTGTCCGTGCAAACACCTCAATGCTGAAACAACTGTGTTCTAGTGGGAAACATAAGTACACAATGAGTGAGTCAAGAGAAGCATGATCAAAGTGTTATTGGGTTCTCATTTAACTCGTAATTTATAATTTTGATGGGAATTTCCATGTTTCACAAGTTTATTTATTTAAAGAGTGCAAGCATAAGGTCAATTCTACAAGGGTTCATTTGGCAATAGGAATATGAGTGGAATAGGCATATGTAAATTCTTAGAATTTTGAATTTTTTATTTGGGTGCACCAAATTAGAACTGCAAATCAGAATACATATTCCATTTTTGGCCCAAAAATGAGCATTTGCAGTTCCAATTGGAATGCATATTCTTATTCTAGTTTTATTTATTTTAGAAAACATATTTTTTTGGGACTGTGAATTCCCCTCAAATTGCTGCTAAACCAAACAAAGAATAGGAATATGTATCCCTATTTTCTATTCCAAAATAACTATTCCCATTCCCATATTTGTATTCCCATAGCCAAACATACCCCAATTATCAATGTAATTGACATGATGTCAATGTGCACATAATTGATTATGATAATGTGTCATTCTGGTTTGACCAACAAGTATTGCCTTCATATTTATAACTTTGATGCTAAGAAACATCTTATAAACTTTTAATGAGCCATATATTCAACCACTTGTTCAACTCTTCTCTTACTACTATTCTAGGCCATCTATTATTCTCAATGTCCTTTTTATAACCATCCTAGAAAATGTATCACGGTTGTTGCCTGTAAAAAAAGGTGTATGAAGCTTTTATTCTAAAAGTGTTTAAATGCTATTAGGTTCTCCCTATTTGTGTTTGTTTCAAACTATGTTTTTTTGACTTTTGCCTCATACCAATAAGGAAATTATGGCATCACAAGAAAGAGAAACAATAATATGATTGTCTTTGATCCCATTATTCTGCATGTCAATAATCCTCTAGCATGTAGGACACTCCTGTACATTCCAAATGACTCCCGGTTGAGTTTGTATTTGTATTGTGACACTACCTATAGTAGATCTTGAGAAAGAGTTTATTTTCTTTTGTTCATGTTGCAATAGAAGTACGCGACCTTAATCTTGAAGATATTTTCTTGGATCCATGCATTTAAAATGAGTTACTCAATGTGTTAAAGTGGCTTTTTCACAAAATCAACCAAGTTGACATATTTGCATGCTAATTCATCTATATATGTTCTTTTAGCTTGTTGATCTATAGGCCAAACAATACAAGGGACAATGAGTGACCTTTCTTGATGTTAATATCACTTGGGGAGAACCTTATTGTTTTTATTTATTTTAGTTTTGGCACAAACCTACTAATATATCCTAGATTGTTACTTTAAGTTTAGGAAATACATTAGGGGACATGCTAATCTCCAAACAAAATGCACTAAAGGCAAATTTAAGTCAAACTTTTTTTTTTTCCTTTTTCCAAATTTTTTGTTGTTTTCGACTACAAACTATGCAAATCATGAAGATGAAATGCTGAAATTTTTAGAAAAATCCATGATGTTTTCGATTTTTTGAAAATTGGTCAACTATACAATTCGTAGGGAGGATAGCCGCATCCATTCATTAGTCTGGTATGCCCAACTTTTCCAATGTACTCTATACTTTTATTCTTCAAACCATGTCAAGGACTGGCTGAAATCAACAAAGCAACAATATATATCTCCTTTATCTATTAGATGTCTAAGAGTGACTTAATGGTCAAATGTTTGGTCTAAAGGATGTTAACCCTTTTACTCGCTTCCATTTTCAACTCAGCTGATGATTCTATGTTGCCTTGTGCCTCTAAATCATTTTGAATAGAGGGGATTGAACATATTTGTTATTAGATATATTAGTTATTGGATAGATAGTTTGAGGGGTTGTTGATTTCTTGCTTTTAAATAATGCTATTTCAAGCTAGTTGCCCATTCTTTTGGGAAGATAGCCAAGTGACACCATTAAATGCTCATTTCATGTATAGCCTCAACACTTCGAGCTCCTAGCTTAGTTATTTTTCCTGTGACCAACAAGGTCACGAGCCTTGTCACATGTCAGCCTCTTAATACTATCTCTAACTATTGTTTATGGAGAAGAGTTTCACCTCAATGTTGACCATGGTAAAATTTATTTGTATTGCTTATATCCATGCAATAATTTGGCATATTATAGTCATTGAATTAGAGTAATGTGGTTCTCTAGTCCGGTTTTTGATTTCTTGTAGTTTTTATCAAAAGCATTTAAGATTATGTTTCCTTAAGAACATCATAAGGCAGGATTCTAGCTCTACAGAGCTCTTGTTTCTTTATAAATTCTGCACTCCTCTACAATCGAAATACTATACATAGAGATATAAAATTTGAAATTTGAGACAATAATCTTTTATTTTTATTTTTTAAAAGTATAATAGAGGACAACATAACTTTGTTGACTTTCGTTGCACCAACCCTTTATTTTGAGTTGTGATAAAGTCATCTATATTTTACCCACCTTAATGCACCGTGGACTTTTATCTTTGTTTAAATGATTTCTATTAGTTCGGTAATTAGGTGTCTTCCTTTGGGAAAGCATCTCGAAGCAGAACTTAGAAATCCTGAGTTTGTGGACAAGTGCGGAAGATTAAAAAATGTCTCGATGGAAGCTTAGGTAATACATGACGACTGCAATGCACTCCAACTTCGTTAGTTGCCAGGGGTGCCCCACAGTTAGTGCTGACGTGGGTTGGTCTACTGTTGCCACTGTATTTGACCTTTCTTTGTGAGAATATGATTGTGAATTTAGACGGAACAAGCATCGAGTTGTAAAGGGGCAAAGTTGACTACCTATTGTCAAATGAATTGAAAGGTTCGCATAGAATTAAGAGTTGAAAAACAAAACATAACCATGGAGGACACGATGGCAATTGGCGTTCACTTCGCTTTTTGCATTCAAGTCCGCAGCAGCGGTCCAAGGGGGACACTCGTTTTCTTTTTTTCATTTTCGAACTTTCAAAGTTGTTAAGATTTAGGTTGTAGTTTACATTTTAGGTAAATACCGTTTCTATCTCTAGTTCAGAAAACGAATACAATATTTTGGAGTTTTTACATTCTCCATACATTATACCGTATTTAGGATGGATCATCTTTTCAAGAATTAAAACCTTGACTGCATTGTTTATTTATTATTTAGTTTAAAATCAAAATACAATGAAAGTAATTTTCAATTAATTAATAAAGAAAAATATATTAAGATTATATTTTGATTTCTTGTTACTTATTTAGAGAAGTACAATATTGAGAATGGAATAAAAGTATGTAATTAGAGGTGTACCTTTATCGATAGTTTCTATAGTGATAAATTAGATGGAATACGATCTATTTTCATAACTTGAAATTATATTATGCATATGCTTAATATTATTATGAGGGTAGTCTAAGAATAACAATGTGACTTATCTCTTCAATACAATTAAAAAATTTGAAATTTTTATTTTATGTTATACAACTCTTATAGTTGTATGAATCTTACACGTAACCTCTACCTCATGTGCCTAATATATAGGCCATGAAATACTTGAAATCATAAAACAATGTTTCAAAACCACTTCAAAATTAGCATCCAACTTAACTCCAATCTAAGATGCCCAATAATGCGTCAAAACACACACCACCACATATAATTCTTTTTCACATCTCATTATGTACATCAAATACCTTATTATGTTTCCCATTTCATGAGACCCAACTTTCACAAGTCATAACTATTTATTCAAGTATCTAATTAATGAATCATTTGAAGCATCAAAAAGCTTATGAAACTATTACATCAAGATATCAAATTTCATGAAAGGTACTACTATTACTACCACATTTGAACCCATTCGGAGCGTCTACGACCTTTGAAATTGACTTCAAAATATTTAAATGAAACTAAAAAATTATTAACTTTAATATCTTCAAATCTATACATACTCGTGCGATAAAAAATTATCAACGTGTTTGTCTATCCAATTCATAGCTTTACCAATAATTCTATACCAATCCAAGCTCATTAAAGTAACAATATGTAAATTCAAATTCGAGACACCATTTTCCTAATAATAGATACAGATGCATGCATGTTTTAGTGTAGTATTATTCATCTCTTGTTGAGAAGTGATGTAATTTATTTTATCTTAATATTTTAAAAAATGAGTAATGAATATACTTTTCATGTTTGTTATTTTTGTACCTAAGGGTGCTCATGATTTGTATATTAAGCTTATTGCAAAGAAAACTATTGTATAACACTAGAGGATGGATCACATAGTTGAAAAGGATCTAATAACATTCAAAATAAAATCCTCATTGAGGCTTAAATGGTCATCTAAGCCATTGAAAGCATCACAGTTAAAATTCAACATTTTTGTTATGATTCCATAGAAGAAATTAAAGAAGGTTATCTATGAGGGATTATGATGTATGATGCCCAAACAAAGATGAAGATTCCATGCGGAGTCAGACTTTATAAAATAACATCATCAAAATTCATTTTGAGAAGGAAATAAATATTGAAGTCTTTTGAAAGAAAAAGGAAAAAGGAAAAAGGAAATACCAATTTCTATTGAAGTAAAATGCACCAAAACAATGATTGTACTGCTTGACATGGTTTGTGCCCTTAAATGACTCACATCTTAATTCAAGATTGATGCAAAGACTATTGTATACGAGCCACATTATTGCATTTGGTGAAGCAATGTAAGAAGATTCTAAACATTGTATGTTTTGAAAGCCCACATAGCATAGTAACATCTATGCATACATGCAAACATTGTATGGGGTAAGTATCCATAAGAAGACCAATGTGATAATAAACCATCTAACTAATCATCATTGCTAACTGAAAACACTGAATAATCATATACATACGTGAAATATAGAGTACCAAGTAATCGCACTATATAATAAACTGAATGTAAAACAATATCTGATAATCTTAAAACAATACTACTAATCATCAAACATAAAATTGGCCTAAAAGAGTTTGGCAATGATAACTGAAATGAGACTTAGGGATAGGCACTATACCATACATGGAAAAATTGTTTGTTGATTAAATGTTCCTAAAATAAACAAACATAAAGAAGACATCTACACTTGTTTTAGGAGTTGCAAGAACACTTCAAATTCTAAAAGTAATCTTATTAACAAAATTATATTTTTATAATATTTGAAATTAAAAGTATACAAGTTTATAACTAAAATAATCTCTTAAATTAAGTCGAACAAAAATTGAATAATGACTAATTGAAACTGAAAAGATTAATTGCCCAACGAAAACTCAATTTTAATAATAATAAAAATTAATAACATAAATATAAAAACAGAACATTTGAAATATAAACTTTTCTTCTCTTCGCTCTTTCACAAATAGAACCTATTATTACACAACAAATATATTATTTTAATTTTTAACATCTCTTAATTGCTTTTATCTATTCCGTGATAATGAACTCTCGTTACATATTCAATGCATACATTTTGCTTTCGTCACTGTTCGGAATTATGCACTAATTTTTAATTGAAACACTGTCTACATGGATATCAGATTTGACACCATATAAAAAAAAAAAAAAAAAAAACTTACCTAAACTTCAAGAGAGCACACCTCATTTGACTTTTGTTCTGTAAATGTATGAAAAGGAGAAGTACATGAAACCAGTAATAAGGTCATCCATATTTCACCCACTTTGATGTAACGTGGACTTGGATCTCATTGCATTAGGTGCTCTTCCAATCTTAAAAAGATCTTCTCGAAGCATTTCCTCATTTTGTGGACAAGTGCGGAGGATAAGACTGATTTTTTGGAAACGTAATATATGACGACTGCAAAGCCACCACCAGTGGTGTCCCACATTTAGTTGACCTGCTGTATTTCACCTCTCCTTGTGAGAATATGATTGTTAATTCTGACGGTACAAACTGCATGGAGTTCTAGAAAGGCAAAGTTGACTATAGTTAAATGAATTGTGAGTTTCTTCAGTCATCTACAACAGTTCCAACAGAAGGGTTGAAAAATTAATCGGCCACCTTGTGATGAATGTAATAATAATAATAATAATAAATTTCCCGCTGCTGGAAGAAAGCTAGAGTTTTCTCGTATACTAAATTGTCAACGCAGAGAGGCTTGTTGAATTGACGACCTTCTCTCAGGGGATTTGATAAACGCCGGAAGCTTCACCACCGGTACGCGCTGACTTTGTTGTGAAGCAAATGTTTCTATTGCGCGGCAAACCTCGGCCGATGACATTTGACTTGATCTTAAACGCGGACTCAATTAAATAACGTGGTTTGGGGATATTGGAAGGTTCTTCTGGTCTAGTTTTCCATGTTCAAAATCTATTTGTACCACACACTAAGGGTCTCTTTGGTTTGTTTGGTTTGGAAGATGATAGGAATTGGCTTTTTCAAAATTTGGATTTGATTTTTTTTTCCCTTTGTTTCAAAATTGATAAATTGGAATTAGAATACCAGACTTCTAATTTTGTCTCAAAATCAGGTTCTCAAACTTCCTACTAGCAAGTAGAAATTGAAAATCAAACCCTGGTTACACTTTTTGAGGAGTATAAAAATAATATATTGGACTACTTTTGGAGTTCACCTACAACTCCAAGCTTATGCATAAGAATGTTCTTCCTACTCATCTTTCAAGTGAAACAAATAGTTTAAGTAAAATCCAAAAAATAGGAATGACAATTTGCAAAACCTTGATTTGGCTAAATCGAAATTAGTAGAAATCTCAATTTCTACAATTCCATGAACCAAACGGACCCTAAAAGAACAAGGCTTTACAACCAACTCACAATTATTGACCTATTCCTACAATCAGATATTATACTTGTAATGGGAACCAAAAGTGAGGAAGGATGTCTAGAGGAATGGTTAAGGGGGCTATTGGATAAATTCTAAATTAAAACGTTAAAGCACATAAGAAAGTTTGAAAAAAATACTAAGTGCCCCCCTTGGTAAGAGATTATATTTTAGTTTATTTTTAGACGTTGCTATTAAGGGGCGCCATCATTGAAACTAAAGCCTTAACATGGTTAGGCTTGCAATCATTAGACTCTAGTGACAAGCTCTTTGCATTAGAGTCTATTGCTTTTTATTTGTGGAAGATAGATAGATATTTTTGACATTTATGGGGTTAAATATAGTCTACAATTCTTGAGTCATAAGCATTGTCTTTAAAAAAATTAAAATCACTCTATTCTAGCTATTTATTTATTAAAAAATTAATAACAACAATATTAATTTTTTATTAATTCAAAATATAAAAAACATATAATTATTGATTTTTTTTATAGCTTCACAAACAATGTTATTTAAATATGTAACACAATATTGAATCGAGTGAGTAGGGTCTGTTTGAAGAGCTATGCAAAGAATCAGGTGAGAAATATTTGTTTTAAAGAGCTTAAGATTTTATTTTCTATTATTTTAAAACAACCTAAGAATAACATTGTGACTCATACCATCAATAGACAATTATAATTTGAATTCATCTTACATTATAAGAATCTCACAACTAGAACTCTTACACATAATCTTTATTTTACTCACATAACGTATAGGAGATACAATACATTGAAAACTGTAAAACAATATTACAAAACCATGAGCTAAATGTGGCACCAAGCTCATCTCCAATCCAAGATGCCTTACGATATGTCAAAGCACACACAAACATGTATACCTTCCTTTTGCAACTCAATTATGTGTCCAACTTTTGATTTAATTATTTGTTTGATAAATCCTTTGTAGTGTCAAAAATATTGTGAACTAATCATATATAACCTATTGCGCAAGTTATGATCAATTGTAGGCTCGTTTGAAACATTTTAACCTTTCAAAGTTATGATCATGTAGTGTGATTCGAAACGTTCATGCTAAAAAAAGACACATCATCTAGAAAATAATATATTTTACAAATGGATTGTGGAAATCTGATAATGTTAACTTTTGAATATGTTAAGACTTCAATCTTACTCTTTACAAAAGCTATCTTATTTCTTCTTATTACTAAGTATCTTTGACCCACATGGCTGCTTGTTTTAATCACATCCTAGTTCACTTTATTCATTTGATGATTTATTATTACCTAAGTTACTAAATCCTTATTATCTACCCCTTCATTGATTTCCCTTGCACCTTTATTCACTTTCTCACATGGGGTTTGAGCTTAATTAATTCCTATCAATTTTAGTTACTTGCTCCCTTTTTATTTGCAATATAATTTTCATTCCCATTTCAATCTTCTTCTTTTCATTCGGTAAATCCACTTGTATTTTAATATTAAATCCTGAACCTTATTCCTTTACTCACTTATTTTTCTCACCTTTATTGGCAACCTTATATCTCCTTTCAAATTTCATTCATATTATATTAAGATGGGGAAGAATTCTCTTTTCTTCCCCTTCTATTTTCCTTTTAACTCCTCTATATATTAAAGTATGCATGCATTTTGGATTGTGACTAGGTATGCATACAATCCAATTGCCGACACCTTTTTTTTGTGGGCCCCCAACCCAAGGGTGACATTTAGTCAATTATAAACTTGGTTATATGCTTGAATATGAGGTGGTTTAAATATAATTTAAATTTTATATTAGGCATTGTCTAGGATTAAATGTTATTAGATATTATTATTATTAACATATATACATATATTATTATCTTGAAAAATATACTATATTAATAATTTGATAATGATAATATTTAATATTAAATGGATCAATCATATATTTGAAAATAGATATGAAAACGACATTGGAACAACTAGAAGTAGCATTGGAACAACTAGAATTTGAAAATAGAGATGAAAGAAACACAAATTTTATGTAAGTAGTCATCAACCTAAATATCATCAAGTATCTCAATTTGAAATCTACATTAAGGACAATAAATTAATCATCAATCAAAACTATCTACTTGACAAAAACAGTGAGTCAAATCTTCAAAATGAAAACTAAAGATCAATGGAAAATGCACTAGAAGCACCACAATATGGAAGTCAAATAGAAATCAATGCAAGCATTGAAGGTGCCACAAAAAAATATACCAAACCCAAATGGTATGCTTCAATTAAACTTTAGAAGATTCCAAATACATTTTACAATTCAGTTAGATAGGTTTAAAACTCCAAGTATGTGTTATGTTTGTCAAGAATGTTATATTGGAATAAAGGTATATTAGAACTCTCAAGGTCCTATATGCAATGGATGTTGACAAGAGAGAAAGAATTACATGTTTCATCTTCAAATAATATGGATCATGGCCCTCAACCCGAAGAGCTTACAAATTTGACATAGAAGAGATGAACTAATTGCACATGATAGCCCTATATGTTAGAAGCCATAGATACAATCAATGGTCAATATAAATACAAAGGAGACACAATTCAAGCTTCCCACAATATTTAGAACATGTTTCCAAAATTTTTCCACATAAATAGACAATTTATCAATCATTATTGCTTGTAGAAGGGATTAATGTGACACCAAAATATAAATTTACACTCAATAAGAATTGTGTATAAATCACTAAAATATAGTACAGAATGACAAGTTTTACTTAGATGTTAGAATTGACAAAAATTCTCCCAATGATCTCCCAAGAAATTATGATGAAAACATTTTTAACAAATTGAAGAGAATGCACATGAGATTTGATTATGATGCAAATGAAGTTATATTTGTGGGTCTAGTGATGGAGACAAATGAAGGTAACAGAATGGAGCATACAACATCAATGGCTTCAAGACAACATCAATGGCTTCAAGACCACCTAATATTCAAAGATAAATGAAATTAATCCATGCATGGGTTAATGACCCTAATAGAAATCTGACTCCATTGCTCAAATTGCTAACTATCGATGCATCTCCTATCAATGAATACATCACATCAAGGTTGTTGGATATGGTATTTCCAACATTATCTCTAGATGGTATGTGTAATTGGTTAGAACCAAGAATGGGATGAGTAAATATGCATGAATATGTGAAGCATCTATCGTGGTATAGAGATCATCGCTTTGGTCAACACTAAGATTAGGTACTTTATGATGAACATGATAATGAGACATTGTGCACAAAATTCATATTCAACATTTTTGAAAAAATATTTCCATGATGTACCAATTACAATTGATGAGTTGTGTCAACATATGGAAAATATGCCACATAACAAGTTAGTTGATAGGTTGACGCATGCACTATGAAATAACATTAAGGAGTACTGAATTGTATTGGGTTGAATGCCATGCAAAATTAACATACATGCTTTACCAATATTGGCACTCCAATATTCTTCACATTAAGCACAACATAAATGTATTGGCCTAATTTGCATGCACCAAATGTCTGGATCACCACCTACTAATCCATGAGAAGCTTAGAATTGGAGAAGACAAAATGAATCAATTATATGCATGTAGTTGCACATTACATGCATCTAACACACTCACTATTTAGAAAGGAAATTCTAGAAAAAGGAATGAAAGTGAAATATTATTCGTATAGAAGAGTGGGAACATAAGGGGTTACCACATGTGCATGGATTCATATGGATTGAGGAGAAACAAATATGGACAATTTTGACTAGTCAAATGAGAAGGAATGAAGAAGTATTGAAATATACTTTCATTCTATTATTCATGTGTAGATTCCTTGAGAACATCCCCATCAAAGAAATATATAGGTATGTTTATACTTGAATTTGGTCATATAAATCAAAATTGTGTAGCATATACAATATAAATATTATCATATAAGTGATATATGAATTCTTCTATTGCAAAAAGAAAATCAACATTCATGTCTCAAAAATACAACACAACTAGCAGAGATGGATATTGACCATGACTATGAGGAGTTACTAAATTGCGTAGACTAACACATACTCTACAAGGAGGGTTTATGCTTGCCAAAAAGAAAGGAAAGATGGTTTGTAGGGAACTATTTCATTGATTAGTATATATATATATATATACTATATATCAATACTTAAATAAGTCAATGAAATGAAAAGCGTATTTGTGATTATCATAGGTACAATGCTCCTTAGCCATTGAATTTGAGGGATACAAGTTATATGAGGATATTGAAACAAGTAAAAGAAAGTTTGAACCCACAAGAAATGATGATAGAGCTAACTTACATAATGGTCACACACTTCAATTATGGAGGGAAAATATAGATTGACAACTTGTTCTTTCAAAGTGCGTAGCAATTGAGTACATTGTTAAGTATGTAGAAAGAGTTGTTAAAAGCTGTAAAATATATCAAGAAATGTTGATGAACTTTTCCAACATGGAAAATATTGATGATTAATTTGTATGATCCTATAGAAGGATTTTGACCAACATAATTATAGAAAGAGAAATTGTAGTATAGGAAACATGGGTAAGTGCACAAAGTTGTGGCGCCAAAAGGGGGGTATAAGTGGACACCTTTTTCCTGAAATCAGCAAATTCTAGACTTCAACAAGAATTTGAAGATAGTTACGCTCAAAATTTTAAGATATGACAAAAACAAAAGTCGTAGTCCTTTGAATCTAGTTTCTAAACTACTAATTTTTTTTCAAAATGGTTTAGTTTTAGGTCCTCAAAAAAGGGGGCCATAGAAAGTGGTACTGTTTATTCCAAAAAAAATAACATAGTACAAAGTGTGGCCCCCCTAAAATTTTAACTTTTTTTTTGAAATTCTTTAATTGCTCCGGTCAAAAGTTACCTAACACTATGTAGTTTATCCCAGATTTTTCGGGTAATTTTATAATGTGTATTTTTTTTTAATGAATTTTTAAATTAGACCCATTCCAAAAACGTGAAATATCTGTGTGCTCCCCCTAGAAATGATTGAAAACTAATCTAAAATCAAAACTTCTTTTTTTCAAACTATGTAGAATGGAGTCTAGTTTCTAAAAAACTAAGTTGTTACAAAATTCGATGAATGAGCTAAAATCTACAGCCCAATTAGTACATGGTGGTTTTTGACAAAAAACGAACATACATTCAAAAGAAATTATAGATGAAAGACTTAAAATAGTTCAAATTAAAAATAAATTATATGGTTAGATAGCTAACACAGATACCTATAATGTTATGTAACCTGATCTTATCGATACCCAACCACGAAGAATCTTGAAGGGGAGCACACAAGAAAAATCAATCATTTTTTGTATGTTTGCTGGAACACACGTCTCAAACCTGTTTATAAACTCCAAACCTTTGGGTTGGATCTCCAAGGAAAAACCAAGCCTTAGGCTTGGTTTTAATGCAAAGCTTTGAATAGCGCGTGCGCCCTATAGCGCGCACGCCCTATTAAAACGCTATTGAATTCGAGGTAGTGCGCACGCACTATTGAGACCTAAATTGCAAACCAAAACCAAGAGAGAGCTGGGGGGTGGGGCAAGGGAATGGCTATTTGTGTGTGTGAGAGAGATAGAGAGAAAGTAGGGGATGGGAGAGGGGAGAGAGGAAGTGAGAAAGAGTAGGGGTGGTAGAGAGAGTATAGGATAGGAGATAGAGGAAATGTGAGAGAGTAGGGGTGGCAAAGAGAGTACAAGATGCAAGAGAGAGGAAGTGAGAGAGAGAGAGAGTAGAGGTGGCAAAGAGAGAGTATGGGATGGGGGGGAGAGATTGAAAGTAGGGGATGGGAGAGAGAGGAAGTGTGAGAGAGAGTACAAGTTGGGAGAGAGAGATTGAGAGTAGGGGATGGGGGAGAGAGAGAGTAGGTGGTGGGAGACGAAGTGGGAGAGGAAGAGCGAGAGAGAGGAGGATGGAAGTGCATGTGTGTGAAAGAGAGAGAGTAGGGAATGGGAGAGGGGGAAGATAGAGTAGCTTGAGAGAGAGTAGGGGATGGAAGAGAGAGTAGGGGATGGGAGAGGGAGTGGGAGAGGGAGAGAGAGAGAGGGGGGATGAAAATGTGTGTAAGAGAGAAAGAGAGAGAGTGTGAAAATGTGAGAGAGGGTAGGGGTAGCAGAGAGAGAGTAGAGAGAGAGAGAGAGAGAGAGAGAGAGAGAGAGAGAGTGAGAGTAGGCAGTGGGAGAGGGAGAGCGAGTGAGAGAAAAAGTAGAGGATGGGAGAGGAGAGAGGGGGGATGGGTGTGTGTGAAAGAGAGAGAGTAGGGAATGAGAGAGGGGAGAGAGAGATAGAGAGAGTAGGGGATGGGATAGAAAGAGAGTAGGCAATGGAAAAGGGAGTGGGAGAGGGAGAGAGAGGGTGGATGGAAGAGAAAGAGATTAGGCAATGGTAGAGGGAGTGGGAGAGGGAGAGAGAGGGGGGATGGAAGTGTGTGTAAGAGAGAAAGTAGGGGATGGGAGAGAGTGTGAGAGAGAGTAGGGGTGGCAAAGAGAGAGAGTGAGAGTAGGGGATGGGAGAGAGAGGGAGAGAGAGAGAGAGAGCGAGATAGTAGGCGATGGGAGAGGGAGTGGGAGGGAGAGAGAGAGAGGGGGAATGGAAGTGTGTAAGAGAGATAGAGTTGGGGATGGGAGAGAGTAGGCAATGGGAGAGGGAGTGAGAGAGAGAGAGGGGGGGGAATGGGAATGTGTATAAGAGAGATAGAGTAGGGGATGGGAGAGAGTGTGAGAGTTTGAGAGAGAGTAGGGGGTGGTAGAGAGAGCTTGTACAGGATGCGGGTGTGTGTGTGTGTGTGAGAGAGAGAGAGAGAGTATGAGAGAGAGTAGGGGATGGAAGAGAGAGAGTGAGAGTAGGGGATGGGAGAGAGAAAGTAAAGAGGGAAAGAGAGTACTTGAGAGAGAAAGAGAGATAGTAGGTGGTGCAAGAGGGAGTGGGAGAGGGAGAGAGAGGGGGGATGGGAGTGTGTGTGACAAATCTAGAGAGTAGGGGATGGGAGAGGAGAGAGAGAGGGGGGGATGGGAGTGCGTGTCTATGAAAGAGAGAGAGTAGGGGATGTGGGAGAGGGAGTGGGAGAGGGAGAGAGAGAGAGAGGGGGAATGGGAATATGTGTAAGAGAGACAGAGTAGGGGATGGGAGAGAGTGTGAGAGTGTGAGAGAGAGTAGGTGGTGGCAGAGAGAGCTCGTATGGGATGGGAGAGAGAGAGTGAGATTAGGGGATGGGAGTGTGAGAGAGAGTAGGGGATGGGAGAGAGAGAGAGTGAGAGTAAGGGATGGGATGGGAGAGAGAGAGAGAGAGAGTAGAGAGGGAGAGAGAGAACTTGAGAGAGAGAGATCTAGTAGGCAGTAGGAGAGGGAGAGGGAGAGAGATAGGGGGGATGGGAGTGTGCATGACAGATGTAGAGAGTAGGGGATGGGAGAGAAGAGAGTGGGGGGATAAGAGTGTGTGTGTCTGTGAAAGAGAGAGAGTAGGGGATGGGAGAGAGTGTGAGAGTGTGAGAGAGAGTAGGGGGTGGCAGAGAGAGAGTATGAGATGGGAGAGACAGAGTGAAAGGATGGGAGAGATAGAGTGAAAGGATGGGAGAGAGTGAGAGAGAGAGTAGGGGGCGGCAGAGAGAGAGAGAGAGAGTACGGGATGGGAGAGATAGAGTGAAAGGATGGGAGAGAGTGTGAGAGAGATTAGGGGATGGGAGAGAGTGTGAGAGAGAGTTGGGAATGGGAGAGAGAGAGAGTAAGATTAGGGGATGGTGTAAGGAAACTTGGCAACAAAGAATATAACCGTTTCCACATAACCCATAATAAATCTGAAATAAACACGAAATCAAATTCCACATGCAAGAGAATAGACAACATACCCATAAAATGTGACACAAGATATACCCTAGGAAACCCTCAATGAGGGAAAAACCCAGCCTCCAAAAGCATCCATCACCATGTATTATTCAGCAAAATAACCATTGCCATACAACCATGGAAGCCTTCATGGCCATAGACACAACCGAGCAAACTATGTGAACAAGCATGAATCCACACATCCCATGCCATACTTCCAACCTTCACAAATGCTCCCTTGGTTACGCTGTCAAGCCTTGTCCTGCTCGACTCTTGCCTTTTGTCTTCTCCTTGTCACTCTCTCTCTATAACAACAACTACCCTTGTGGTTGCTTATATAGTAGCAAGTCCCACAAAACCACTAAGTGGTATTACATAAACCATGTGCTAAAACCATGTGCTACCTAACCCACTGACCCCACATTTAATATTGGGCATTTAATTCTTTTCTCCAATATTAAATAATTACATGAAATATTTTCACAATGTTACAATACAACTCATCAAGAATATTCCATGGGAATCTTTACATGTTGCACGTCCATCTAGGCACAACATTACATAATAAAATAAAATAAAATAATAAAATATAACAATATTATGCAATGTGTGCAACACCCATTATCTCAACAATCTCCCACTTGTTGTATACATTGCATAGGGTCAATCCGTAGCCACATAAATGAACAAGGGAACAATCCCTCCCAACACATCCACCATCATGGATCAAAATACACCAAGTGCTCCATCCTGGTACCCACAACAAAATCAAAGTATCCAGCATCTCAAACATGAATGATCTCACCTCCTATTATGCCACTACCACTGGACATACATAGAAGCCATCCAAAAGAGAAAACCACCCAACCTGTCACATTATAAGATCATAAAATCCTGTACCAACTGAAATTCCAAGTACAAATAACCTGATCCAAAGGTAATCACATGTATCCGTAGTTGTCAAAATATCCATAGCTGAAATAGCACCCACAGCAAAGTGCCAAACCCATCCAACTATCCATACCTCAAAGGTATAACAAGTGAATCTCATATCACCAACATATCCAATCTATAACCGTCAGTCACAAGCCTCAAGAGCAATACCTGCCACATATTTACCAAGAAGCTCCCACTACAAAAGATAATGTGAAATCTATAACCAATCCACTCAACACATCTCAAAGAAGTGAATCCATGTAGTATCAAGGACATCCACAATACATAAACTGATATCCTGCAAGAAAAACTCTCCAATGCTCTCCCAAGTTCACCACAACCAACAGAGGAAAGAGAAAGAAATAACCATGTCATCTCTCACATGACATACATGAGCACAAACCAGTGATCACAATCTCCAACCAATCTCAAATCCAATGTAAGCAAAACTGAACATCCAGGAAGATAACCAAGACCAGAGAAACCATGCAAATCATAACCTGTATCATGTCCTTCTACACACACCTCTAGATGTAAACTGTGAAAGTATGATCTCCTCCATAAAACCCCAAAAAGAAGCCTCAACAACACCCAAACCATACCATATAACTAATCATGGATGTAAGCCTCTTACAAGAAGATCAAACTCAATAAACCCATTCCTAAACCAAGGAATAACCATTCCTAATCCAAGGAATATGCCCAATATAAAACCATCTCCCAAACTCAACTAGCATAACAACATATGCACATGGAGATAACCAATGGTAAACCATCTCTCAAATGAACCCTCCAGAACTAACTCATGTACCATAGCTTAAGATCCATGTCCATGAAAGATAAGCATAAATATAATGCAACTAAGAGAAACAATGGGCTATACCTCTCAAGTAGCAAACCGCCGAGTAGACCAAGAGTGGGGAATGAGAATGCTCATCAAGATACCCAAGTCTCCAACCAAGACTCATCTAAGAACAATCTTCTCTCAAGTCCATATCAGGTGACTGCCCCTCGGACTTCCTGCTGAAACCATCAACCGTCCCAACAAATACTTCTCTAATCCAAGAGAAATCAGCATCACCACCGTCTCTAAGTATCCATGAGCACCTGTAACCAATCAATCTATGCCAACTCCAAATGCAAAATAGCAATATCATGAAGTATCCAGCTTATGATCAGTGTACTCAATACCAAGAAACTAAACCAAGATCAATGTCAAAGTTCCAACCATGGCCTCAGGAACATAAACATGACAACATGATCTAACTATCTCAACCAAATAGATAACATGCTCCTCATGAACACACCATAACATGTCACAACTCTAAACGCGTATCAAGAGTATACCATGACATAATAATAAAACCATCCTCATACCAAGGATAACATGCCAAATAAAAAACATAAACCACACCTTTGCCAAGAACCCTGTGAGTCCTCAAGATGCAACCATCTCCACACACCATGAAGAAAACCATCTCCACATACCAGGAAGAACCATCTCCACATACCATGAAGATAACCAAGAACTCCATGAGTCCTCAAGATCTAACCATCTTCAAACACCATGAAGATAACAAGTGCACCATGCAAATGTCAAAGACGCTTCTGCAGCAACAGGATCTAAGACAAACCTCCAACATCTGCAAACAGTCAATAAATATATCAATGCCAACAACTCCCACTCAACTGTGGTACCAAGTCACCTATGACATCATAAAATCCATCTCCTACTTGAAGATCCAAACCAAACCAGGAACTAATCCTGTACTGTCACCCCATCACTATCACAAGCTCCCACTAAACCGTGTGTCCAAGCTATCTATGACATCATGATGAAAACTCATCCTCTAACCATGAGAATCAACCAAGGCATCAAACTATCGAAGAACTCAAAGTGCACATCATGAGCTCCTCAAAAGAAAACCAAATAACCATGATCCTCAACCAAGAAGATATACCACCATAACCAAATCAAAAAATCCAAGCTAATGAACATCAAGGATGTACCTATATAACCAATCATGTCATGTCAAAATCCATGACACCATGATCACATCCATGAACCGAGCATTTGGCTCTCAAAGTGTCCAACCTATCAGCATAGTCAACCACAATCCTCCAACATAACTGTCCCTGGTAACAACATCTCATCCCTTCTACATGAAGATAAAATCAGGTGACTTAGGGCATAGACAACCCAAATCCAAGCCACCAATCTAAATATGCACCAATAATGAAAGATCAATGGGCAAAGACAACCCATAACCAAGCTATAAATGCAACCTGTAAGTATAGACCGCTTACAACACTGCACAACTTGTAGATCCAACAAGTCATCATTCATATCCAAATCAAACACTGTTAACCATATCATCATGAGATCAATCTGAAATATGAACTGAGTATACAATGACATCAAAACTTAAATTTCCAATGCCATAAACTCACAATGTTACCATAGTCAAAATATACCTATAAAATTTTTAGATCAATATATCAATAAAAAAATCATGCCAAACCTGCACCAAATTTGAACCAATGTGTAGAGCTCTCCAAGAGCTTTCCGTTGACTACTCGAAGTCCAAAATCTGACTTCGTATGCCCAAGTTATGCCCTAATTCGTGCTCAAAATAAACAACATCTTACTTTAGGGCTCTTAAAACCTGACAAAATCTCAAAATCATAGAACCAAACTTACACCATCTTGTAGTGCTCTGAATTAGCTTTCCAACGCCTATAAGAAATTTGAAATCTGATATTCTGAGAGAAAGTTATAGCCAGTTTACTAAGATAGTCTTTTTACCATTTTCAGTACGATTTTTCATTTTTTATTTTTTTTCGGTGACGAGAATTCCGACGGGATTAAATTTGACGGCCATTACGGGCTGAAACTAAATTTTTTTTTCATTTCCTCTAAACATGGCCAAACTAGGGCATATTATATATCAAAATTTATGAAAATATCGACCTGGATCCAATGGTGAGGTCTATTTTTACCTAGGAGGTCATTTCTGCATGCTACCCCCCAAAACCCTCATTTAAATGAAACATCCGAAAAAATCTTTTTGTCCAACAATTTCACATGCCCAAATATTTTAACATCCCATCATAACAGCAAATCCAAAGTCCTCAGATCTGCAATAAATCATTCATATATCTTGCCCTTTTCTTCTATCCTCTCATGCATTCCCATGGATTCAATCTAGGGTTATAATAAATAAAACCATAGCTCTGATACCACTTGTAAGGAAACTTGGCAACAAAGAATATAACCGTTTCCACATAACCCATAATAAATCTGAAATAAACACGAAATTAAATTCCACATGCAAGAGAATAGACAACATGCCCATAAAATGTGACACAAGATATACCCTAGGAAACCCTCATTGAGGGAAAAACCCAGCCTCCAAAAGCATCCATCACCATGTATTATTCAGCAAAATAACCATTGCCATACAACCATGGAAGCCTTCATGGCCATAGCCACAACCGAGCAAACTATGTGAACAATCATGAATCCACACATCCCATGCCATACTTCCAACCTTCACAAATGCTCCCTTGGCTACCCTGTCAAGCCTTGTCCCGCTCGACTCTTGCCTTTTGTCTTCTCCTTGTCACTCTCTCTCTATAACAACTACCCTTGTGGCTGATTATATAGTAGCAAGTCTCACAAAACCACTAAGTGGTATTACATAAACCGTGTGCTAAAACTATGTGCTACCTAACCCACTGACCCCACATTTAATATTGGGCATTTAATTCTTTTCTGCAATATTAAATAATTACATGAAATATTTTCACAATGTTACAATACAACTCATCAAGAATATTCCATGGGAATCTTTACATGTTGCACGTCCATCTAGGCACAACATTACATAATAAAATAAAATAAAATAATAAAATATAACAATATTATGCAATGTGTGCAACACCCATTATCTCAACAGATGGGAGAGAGAGAGTAGATAGGGAGAGAGAGAACTTGAGAGAGAGAAATAGTAGGTGACCTGGGAGAGGAGGAGAGAGAGGGATGGGAGTGCATGTGACAAATCTAGAGAGTAGGGGATGGGAGAGAAGAGAGAGGGGGGATGGGAGTGTGAGTGTGTGTGTGTGTGTCTGTGAAAGAGAGAGAGTAGGGGATAGGAGAGAGTGTGAGAGTGTGAGAGAGAGTAGGGGGTGGCAAAGAGAGAGTACGAGATGGGAGAGACAGAGTGAAAGGATGGGAAAGAGTGTGAGAGAGAGTAGGAGGTGACAGAGAGAGAGAGAGAGTATGAGATGAGAGAGACAGAGTGAAAGGATGAGAGAGAGTGTCAGAGAGAGTAGGGGATGGGAGAGAGTGTGAGAGAGAGTTGGGGATTGGAGAGAGAGAGAGAGAGAGAGAGAGTAAGAGTAGGGGATGGGAGAGAGAGAGAGAGAGTAGAGAGGGAGAGAGAGAACTTGAGAGAGAGAGATAGTAGGTGGTGGGAGAGGGAGTGGGAGAGGAGGAGAGAGAGGGATGGGAGTGCGTGTGAGTGATCTAGAGAGTAAGGGAGGGAGAGGGGAGAGAGAGAGGGGGATGGGAGTGTGTATCTGCAAAAGAGAGAGTTTAGGGGATGTGAGAGGGGAGAGAGAGAGTAGCGGATGGGAGTGTGTGTAAGAGAGAGTAGGGGATGGGAGAGAGTGTGAGAGAGAGTAGGAGGTGGCAGAGAGAGAGAGAGTAAGAAGTGGGAGAGGGAGGATGGGAGTGTGTGTGAGAGATCTAAAGAGTAAAGGATGGGAGAGGGGAGAGAGAGAGAGTGTAGGGGATGGGAGAGGGGAGAGAGAGTAGGAAGAGAGAGAGAGTAGGGAGAGACAGAGAGAGTAGGGAGGGTGGAGAGTG